>JAPQVY010000100.1:61627727-62227727 GCA_028535165.1 Quercus tomentella
CTTGAATTGAATAAATTTAAAATTTAAAAAACTCAATTGAATGAAAATAAAATTAGAGGACCGAAATGAATTTCAATCAAACTTAGAGTATATATGTAATTTGCATTTTAGCCAAATAAATAATAAGAACTATAACATTTCTAATTTAAAGTTCTAAACTTTATGACTAAAATAATAAGTGATCTTGGATTAAGAGAAGAAAATAAAATTGGTTATCCCTTCCGAATTAGATGTTCCACAATTAGAAATAATCTTTTCCAACAAGACCCTTCCTTACCTCAAAATTAATTACTGAGTTGGTAACTACATATTGCCATGGTGGCTCAACTATATGATTTGGCCATAGCCATGTGGAATATATATAGATTCAGCAGTTTAAATTTCAGTTTTACTTCTAAACAGTCTATAGATCAATTCAAGGTGAGTGTAAGAGACATACCTAGATGAAATTCTAGATCTGCTGTTTTTGTCTCTTAACAACTCAATGTTTCTGTCAACAACTTCAACAGCATGGCTTACTGGCTATACAAACCGTCAAAACTGCCAAGAACTAGTAAAATATGAAACCTCTGTCATCTTCTTTGTACTTTCCTTATTAATCTTGAATAAAAAATGCCAAGAACTAAAGTGGTTGGATCATTAGGCTAAGAGATTCAGTAACTTTCCTGGTAGCACGCATATATCCATTTTGCTCATATTGATTAACGTGAGCAGAATGAATCAAATGGACCCAAGAAATATGAGCAGCGTGATCATAAGGAAAACCTGGGGAGCTGATGATTACTTTATTTGTGGATCTCCCTTACCTATTACGTCCAGAGGCATTTGGTCTGGAGATAATCCCCTAAATTGCATCTTTCCTGTTTTCATACTCCAAGCTATCGCGGGGACTATTGTGTCCCGGGTTGTTTACATGATTCTTAGGCCTATGAGACAATCCAAATTTCTCTGCAGTGTCCTGGTATGTCTGCATTAATGCTTCTCGAAATTCTTGTTGCTTACACAATCTATTTCCACGAGGTTGATGCAGCCCCTTACAATCACATCCTTATGCGCAGGAAAGTTGTGCACAAGATTTGTGAAAGTGGCAATTAAACTATTTGTCCTGTCATGCACTTGTCATATTCTTCTTGCTTTTGGAGATCAATTTTTTGTTTTTTACAGACTACCGTAATAAGTTAAAGCATTTCCTTCGCAACTCTTTTTGTATAGGGTTTAATAGAGAATTAAAAGATCTTCTTACCGTTGCAAGAGAAACTTGAGTTTGAAGATGTATGTATACATATAGTAAAGTCACAGTTAAGATTACATTCCTTTTTCCGATGATTAATATGATTCATTCTTACATATGACAATCCTTAATATGATTCGAGTTTCTTGAGGGTAATTAGCTTAAATTGTTCCTTTTTTTTTTTGGCCCCTTATTGTAAATAGTACTAGTTTGCTTAAACTGTGTTCAAGTGAAAATATAATGTGATACATCTGCTTTGTTTATCTTCTTAACAGGGTGGCATTCTTTTAGGACCAAGTTTTTTCGGGGAGAACATGAAATTCAGGGAAAAAATGTTCCCACCAACTGAGATGGGGGTGTTCAATTCATTTTCTACATTAGGTGCAATGTTTGCTCTCTTCTTTGTTTCAGTGAAAGTAGATTACAAGAGCTTGATCACCAGGGCCGGAAGGAACTCATGGGTGATTGGTTTTTCAGGCACCATTTTTCCTTGGATCACTCTCTTATCCCTCTTTTACATGTATATCGATTACCTTCCACCTGCGTTACAAATAAAAATCGTTCCTTTCTTTGTTGCCTCATTTGGATCCTTAACATTCTTCCCTGTAGTTGCTTATTCCTTAGATGAACTCAATATTCTGACTTCGGAATTGGGCCAACTTTCCTTGTCTGCAACAATAGTTAGTGATTTGATGCAATGGTTCTTCGTGTTACTGGTTGCAATCTTTAAGCAAGCAAACTTGGAGCAAGCAATTGAGGCATTTGTTTCCACATTCATTTTGGTACTTATCTCCATCTATGGAATACGCCCGGCATTAGTTTCAATCATCAAGAAAACACCAGAAGGGAAATTGATAGATGAAACCTATGTTGTACTAATACTACTTGGAGCTTTATTCATGGGATTTACCACTGACTTCTTGGGCAGTTCCATTCTCTACGGGCCTATCATTCTAGGCTTTATCGTACCGGATGGACCACCTCTTGGTTCAATTTTAGTAGAGAAGGGAGAGTGTTTTGTCTCAGAGTTTCTTCTGCCATTGTTCTTTGTCCGCGTTGGCTATGAATTAGATGTGCGTGCCATGGGTGACTTGAGGACCGCTTTCACATTTATGGCCATCCTATTTGCTGGTTACTTTGCCAAGTTTTTGGGAGTTTTTCTGGCTTCACTATCATTCAAGTTGAGGCCCAGAACTGCTTTCTTGCTTGGCCTCATTATGAATAACAAGGGCATCATTGAGATTGTCATTTATTTTCGATGGAAGAGGATTAAGGTGACTCTTTATTTCTTTAATCTCTATATATATAATGAGTCTTTATAATTGAAAAACAAATGATGTTAATATTATTACAAAATTATTACATAATTTTACAACTAACAAATCGATATTACACTAATCACTGAAACATAATCCATACATTTATTTATTATATCGTTGAGATAACATCAATTATATTAGTTGCCTTGTCAATTTGTGTTAGCCTTTTTTGGTAAATTGGTAGCGGATTTAACATTTTTCATATTAAAATAGAAATAGTCAATTCCTTGAGTCAAATTTTATTTTTAAAAAGTCATGTATGATACGACATTATACTTTATATTTATAATATTTAATTTAAATCATGAAATAGACCGATGTTAAATTTTACTATATTTTCTTTTTTAAAGTAATGTTTTTTTAATATTAAATATGATAAAATTTTAACTATGATGTTTGCTCCGTAATAATTGTTATTTATCATTAAATCAATATACAAATTGGTTTTTAATGTAGTTGGAGTTTAAACATCAAATTAATTTCTTATTTGACGATAAGAAACTTTATCAATTAAACTAACTATAACTCACTATTTTAAAATAATGCTAGGGATATTACACATTTACTACATTAAACTTACAAAGCATTTGTATGACAAATCACAAAAAAGGTAAATAAGAGATTTTTTTTACATTATGTTATTGAGTCATTATCATAAATTTTGTAATAAGGATTTGTGATAATTAACTTGAGTATTTCCTTACCTTTTTTTAATTATTGTGCATACCTCTCTCGGCCTTTTGATTAAGATGAAGTTTAGCTCATTTTTATTGTGCATTACCTAACTTGTGTGCCTAATGTTGCAGTATATAGATGAGCAAACTTTTGCTGTATTGATGTTCTCCTCGCTGGCTATGACTGCAATTATAGCTCCATTCACAGGCATGCTATACAAGCCAAGGGTAAGACTGGCTTCATCTCACAAGCAAATACGGTTGAAGACAATCCAAACCACACCTCGCGCATCTGAATTTCGTGTGATTACATGTCTCCACAATGAAGAAAATGTAAACAGCATCATTAGCCTCCTCGAAGCATCTAACCCAACTGAAATAAGCCCCATTTGTGCCTATGTAATCCACCTAGTGGACCTCAAGGGCAGTTCTGCTCCAGCACTCATCCCTTTCAATGCTAAGCAAAAAAGGATTTTTAAGCTCAGCAACTCTCCTAGCTCTAATCACATTTTGCGTGCCTTTGAAAACTATTCCAGGAATTCCAATGGTCCAGTCATTGTCCAAGCTTTCACTATGATCGCACCCTACATAGGCATGCATGAAAATATTTGTAGGTTAGCTCTAGAAAAACTGACCCCTCTCATCATCATTCCTTACCATGAAAACCAAAAACATATCGAAGGAAGCCTTGTTGCCACATCCATTCGAGGTTTCAATGCTAAGTTACAAAGATATGCACCATGTACCGTGGGAATGCTTGTTGATAGGGGCACACGTCGCATGAACTCCAGTCATTTTTCTTACAATGTTGCGGTGATTTTCATCGGTGGAGAGGATGACCGTGAAGCCCTTGCTCTTGCGGCACGCATGTCTGGGCATGCAGAAGTGAGTCTCTGTGTTTTGCGTATTACCTTGCATTGCAAGAAAGGGGGTGAGTTTGACAGCACAAACAAATACAAGGGTAGAGACAACTGTAAACACAAGTGCAAATGTAAGGGCAAAAGCAAAGAGGAGGAGGAGGCGGAGGAGGAGGAGGAGATGGAGAAGCTGATGGACGAGGCTTTGTACGATGAGTTCAAAATCAAGAACATGGGTAATGCATGTGTGGTGTGTAGGGAGGTTGTGGCGGATTGCAGTGCACAAGTTATGGATGCAATTCAATCATTGGAGAGCAATTACGACCTTGTGATGGTGGGTAGGAGCAGACACCAAGCTATGGAGCTAAACGACATTGAAATGCCACCACTTAATTCAAAGAATATTGAGCACTTGGGAATGATTGGTGATGCACTTGTTTCCTCGGAGTTGTTTGAGGGTTGGCTGTCTTTGTTGGTGTTGCACCGTTGTGGACGACCAGTTCATAAGTAGTAAACTAACTTTTTTTTTTTTTTTTCCCTTTCTTTTCCTTTTGATAATCAACAGTGAAAAGACTTTTTTTTTAATTTTTTTTTTAATTTGTTGATAATTTGATGGTTACAATGAGGATGAAAATTTTGATATTTTTGTTAAAAACATAAGGAGGTATCAATCATTTGATCTACAAAATTTGATAATAGCATAATGATAATCATAAGTAGTAATTAAATTGATCTCTATAGTTAAGATTTTTATGTGTTTGAAATGTAAATAAAGTTTGTTGTTGTGCATAATATAAAATTAAGGGAGTGAGTTTGAGGTTTTTGAACGTATAGGCCTAAACAAAATTTGTATCGGTCAAGAATGTACCCTAGGATATACATTCTTGAACGGTACAAATTTTGTTTGATTTTTTCATCCTTAGATCTTTATTAATTCTTTGATCTTATTATTATTATTACAAAATTTAGCTACAAATATGTTTAGAGTTTTGGGTTTAATAATACTAATAAAAAGATTATATATATTATTGTCATATGCAATATACACGACTAAATGAGTCATATATATTGAGGTTACATGGGGACAAAACTATATATATAACAGGAGGTACAAAACATTTTATTGTAGGTAAAAGCTTGGGACCTAATAACACATCACACGGCATGGCCCCACCGGTCTAGGTGCCTTTCAAAGCCTCAAACTGCATGCTCTACCATTGGCAAATCATATATATATATATCTTTTACTAGCTACTTCTTCATTCAACTTGCCAGTAATTTCCATTTTCCAGTACTGAGTAGTATTCTTTCTAGCCACGAACCACTCAATTTTAAAAGACTCTCATCCTGGTTCAATTTTTTTCAGTCTCACTTTTAAAAAAATATATGTAGTATATATGCTTAATAAAATTTTGAAACGTTTGGCCTACAAAACTAAGAATTGGCCCCCTTAAAAAATATTCAGTGACATTTTTTATTGTAAAATTTTGGATCATTTATAATTTTAAAGAATTCATTGTTTCTATTGTAAATTATTTTCACTATGAAGTAGTATATTAGATACAAGTTGATAATAATTTTGTATGTAATACATTTATGAAGTATGACTAACTTTGACATTAGATGTGTGTGTGTACGCATGCATGATTTTTCTTGATTAATTTATTTGTACCATATAATTTGGGGCCCTAAGTAAAAAATTTTGGTTCCACCCCTAGGATACATGTTATCTTCTTATTGGTGGTTGGAGATTAAGGCTTCAAAGATGTTAGAAGCCAAACCTTTTCTTTTATTTATTTATAATTACATGTAGAAACGAAACTAGGATTTTACCTTAGCAAAGTATAAATAAATATATATTTTTTAGTTTTAATGAAAACTAGTTTGTATTTAGTATTAACAAAATATTAACAAGAAAATGCTAAAAATTGCTACTTATTTTTCACTAAATGCATACAAACTAACTTAGCAACGTACTCATAATGCTAAAGACACTGTTAATTGTACTACAAATATTTACAAATTGATATGACAATATATGAATATGATTGGTGAACAATATAATAAATTTATTTCATAAATACTTTTTAAGTGATACTAGGTACATATAATATAAATTTTACTATATAGCTATTATAAATTAATATGTCACTAATTACACACAAATAAAAATAAGAGTAATGCTAAAGATATAAACTTTTTTACAAAAAAATTTACAAACTGCAGATGTGGTGAGTGGTTATTGGTAAATGAATAAGTGATGTTAATGATAGGTCTAGATGAAAACTAATAAGAAGTTGATCACATTAACAATTTGCAAAAATATTGTAAAATAGTTTATGTGGGGCCCAGTAATTTGTGGCCCTGGCCCATTTATTCGTTGGGGCCTAAAGGCCCGATCCGAGAAAGGTTATAACCCAGGCTCGGTAATACAAGTACGAAATAGTCTTGGGACACAACCGAGGACGATCCAGTCCTTGGCATGTCCAAGGTCTCACCGAAAGGAAGGGTAAAAATGGTATAGGAACAGCTTGGAAAAAATCTAGAATATCTAGGTCAATAGAGGAGGATACGCTGGAAAGTATAACGAACAGGGAAAACTGCCCTTACTGCCATTCAATACTCTGCATCTGACAGAACCATACTCCCCAGCTTTTTCAACCGCCCCCAACCACTCTGGATATGGGCTGACGGGACAAGTATCAATCTTGGAAAAGTCGACCCTACACGTGGACGAAGGATAAGGAACACAGGCTAGTATAAAAGGAAAAGTAAGCAATCCATAACAGGGGCTGGGAAAAATGGCCAAAACCAGAGCCTCCCAGCCCACCTCTAGGAGAAAGACTTCCAGAGCGTACACAATTTATTTATGTATGAACACCACGGAATACCACCGACTTGTGATCAAGGCCTAGCCTTTCAAACCCACGCTCTATAAATGATATTGTTTGGGCCTTTTTACGTGCGAACCCAGTATCGTTTTGGGTCGTTCTAAATCGTGTCCTTACAGTTTATAACTGTAATATTACTCTAATAATAATTTTGACATTTATTTATTATGTTGTTGAAGTACATCAATCATATTCATTATTAATTTGTAAACGTTTTGTAATAAATTTAATTTGTAGTAATTTTAGCATTTTTCTTAACTTTTTTTTGTGTGTTTTAAAAATTAAAACATCCATTTGTAAAACTTGTAATAATTGTTCCATTATTCTAAATAAATTATTTTAACTGGTCAATAAAAGAAAAGACACAAAATAATTTCATTTGAATTATTTGCTTTTTTCTTTTGAAAAAAATGAAAAAATATTGTATCTAGATTTCCCTTAATTTACCAAGTAATTAAAAGTTATATGTTTCATCTATTTATATGTTAATAAATATTTTTTGAACTAAAAGTCTAATTAGTGGTATACCCAAAAAAAAAAAAAAAAAAAAAAAAAACCTAAACTAAACTTTTAACTTTGAGTCCCAAACAACTAATTATTCATGGGCACCGCACAGCAAATCAACAATCCTATCTAAAAAAAAAAAAATCAGCAAACCACTTATTTTTAATTTTTCTCTTCAAAAAAATAAAAATAAAAATAAAATTATCGTGTTTTTCACGGTAACAATTCAACACTAGTATTCAACAAATCAACAACCATGGCTTCCCAGTTCCAACTGCCCACTTCAGCAATCCTAGTATTTAACACACTTAACACAGTACACCTAACACAGTAACATTCACCCTTAAGATTAACATGGTTCTAATAACACATCACATTCACGATAAAAGAAAAAAACACATTACATTCACGCTTATCTATCACTTATCACTGAATTAAAAAAAAAAAAAAGTAAAAAACCCAAAAAGTGACTAATTCAAGTTGAGTAGAGGGAATTTTAAATAAATAAATAAAAAAACCAAAATAACATTGATTAAAGTAGTAATAAGGGACTTATCAATTATCTCTATCTCTATGTGTGCATTTGGCATGACTTAAAAAATCAGTTTTTTTTACTATTTAACTTATTTTTATTACTTTTCATAGACCCCACTGCACTTTTAGATACTATTCATAGGTCTCACTGTACTATTTCAGCTATTTTTTAGTTTTATCTACAGTACTTTTAGTAAAGAGTTTTCAGTTTCAGCTAAATAAGTTATTCCCAAATAAACATTACATATTAAAAAACACATCACATTCAAGGTTAAAAAAAAAAAAAAAAAACACATCACTTTCACGCTTATCTATCACTTATCACTGGATTAAAAAAAGTAAAAAACCCAAAAAAGTGACTAATTCAAGTTGAGTAGAGGGAATTTATAAAAAAAAAAAAAGAAAAAAACCCAAAATAACATTGATTAAAGTAGTAATAAGGGACTTATCAATTATCTCTATCTCTATTGTGTGTTTGTCATGACTTAAAAAATCAGTTTTTTTTACTATTTAAATTATTTTTATTACTCTTTATAGGCCCCACTGCACTTTTTGATATTATTCATAGGTCTCACTGTACTATTTCAGCTATCTTTTAGTTTTATCTACAATACTTTCAGTAAAGAGTTTTCAGTTTCAGCTAAATAAGTTATTCCCAAACGAACATTACATATTAAAAAACACATCACATTCACGGTTAAAAAAAAAAAAAAAAAAAAAAAAAACACATCACATTCACGCTTATCTATCACTTATCACTGAATTAAAAAAAAAAGTAAAAAACCCAAAAAGTGACTAATTCAAGTTGAGTAGAGGGAATTTATAAAAAAAAAAAAAAAAAAAGTAGAAAACCCAAAATAACATTGATTAAAGTAGTAACAAGGGCCTTATCAATTATCTCTATCTCTATGTGTGTGTTTGACATGACTTAAAAAATCAGTTTTTTTTACTATTTAACTTATTTTTATTACTCTTCATAGGCCCCATTGCACTTTTTGATACTATTTATAGGTTTCACTGTACTATTTCAGCTATCTTTTAGTTTTATATACAATACTTTCAGTAAAAAGTTTTTAGTTTCAGCTAAATAAGTTGTTCCCAAACGGACATTACATATTAAAAAACACATCACATTCACGGTCAAAAAAAAAAAAAAAAAAAAAAAAAAAAAACACATCACATTCACGCTTATCTATCACTTATCACTGAATTAAAAAAAGTAAAAAACCCAAAAAGTGACTAATTCAAGTTGAGTAGAGGGAATTTATAAAATTTTTAAAAAAAAGTAAAAAACCCAAAATAACATTGATTAAAGTAGTTATAGGGGACTTATCAATTATCTCTATCTCTATGTGTGCGTTTGGCATGACTTAAAAAATCAGTTTTTTTTTTTGCTATTTAACTTATTTTTATTACTCTTCATAGGCCCCACTGCACTTTTTGATACTATTCATGGGTCCCACTGTATTATTTCAGCTATCTTTTAGTTTTATCTACAGTACTTTCAGTAAAGAGTTTTCAGTTTCAGTTAAATAAGTTGTTCCCAAATGGACATTACATATTAAGAGGATTCAGAAAATTAGTTATGGGTTCAAAAAATGTCAAAAATACTCATAATCTAAATATTATATAATATTTATTCTTAAAAAATAAAAATTAGGGTTAAAATTGTAAGTCAAAAAAATTCAAAAAAAAAAAAAAAAAACTGTCAGAGAAATTTTTTTCCTAAAAATTAGCACACTCTCTATTTAAATATATTTCACGCACATTTAATACATTTTTTTTCCTAAAAACTAACACACACTAAACCCAGCAGTTTACTCCATTTCAAATCCTAGATTTTAGTTTCTTAGGGCCTGATTGTTAAGAGCATTTTTGTTTTTGTTTTTGTTTTCAAAACAGTATAAAAACAATTTTCAAAAAATTGAACTTGAAACTAGTTTTCAGCTAATAATTTTTATATTTTACGTGGTTGGCTCCCATTTTTAAGAACAATTTTTTAAAAAAAAAACACAAAATAATTGTTTGGAAGACCATTTCTATTTTTAAGATTTAAAAAAAAAAATTACAAAAAGTAACATGTAGAATCTGTAGATTACCTTTTTTTTTTTGTGGATAATGATAAAGGAATGAGCTCATCATTTGTTTTAATGATAAATTTCAAATTTGAAGCGTGGGAATTCTTTTTGTGATAAAGATAACCTCTTAAATTTAAGAGATAGAAGAATTTGGACAAATATGTGGGGTCCATTGTTTTTAATTTATTTACAACTATGTCATTAAAAACATTTTCCTGTATTCTGGAAACACCTCCTTAGCCGTTTTAAAAATTTTGTTTTAAATCAGGAAAATAGGATACAATTTTTTGAAAACTGTATTTAGAAAAAATTAGTCAAATAATAAATTCAAATGTGGAACCCACCATTTTATGAATTACAAAACAAAAAACTATATTTAAATACTCTTACTAAACAGACCCTTAAAAATTCATTCCTATGTAACCTCACTAACAGTAGATAAATTAAAGTTGAAAAATTACATTAAACTCAAAATAAGACAATAGCCTTATCGTGTGATGAGGCTAGTATCAATTGAGGGACTAATCTGTTAAGATTTAAAACCAACTCCGAGATTTTGGGATTAAAGGTTTTTTGTTATTTTCATAGGTTGTGGTGTTAAAGATTTTAAGTGTTATTTTTGGGTCAATAGAGTTTGTTTAAACCCCGGTTTTTTGTTGGTTATTTTTGCCGTTATATTTGGTTATCCTATAGCTTTTTATAGTTATCCTTCCAGTAATTTGGTTTGCTTAGACCGAATTTGTGATTTTACTTGATTTGTTTTCCCTTTTTTTTTCTTTTTTGGTATACATGAGTTAAATTTGTATATAATTGTCGAACAACTTCAACAGAAAATCTCCAACAACTAATAAAAATCTTAAATATGTCTCATTTCTTTGTTAGTCTTGAATTTCTTAAAGGGTTGGATCTTTAGGCTCGGAGATTCAAAAACTTTTCTCACTAACACACACATACACATATATATACCAATTTGGTCATATTGATTATTGTGAGCAGAATGGATCATACGTCCTCAATAAATGCCACCAGTTTAATCTTACCGAAACCCTCCCTGGAAGCTGATTCAAAATTTGTTTGTGGATCTCCCGAATTTGATTCGCCCAAAGGCATTTTTTCGGGATATAATCCCCTTGACAGCATCTTTCCTACTTTTATACTCCAACTTCTAGCAGGCATTGTGGTTTCCCGAGTTATTTACTTGGTTCTTAGGCCTCTTAGACAATCCAAAATTCTCTGCAGTGTCCTGGTATATATGCATTCCTTTTGAAATTCTTGTTATTTTCCACAATTTATATTATTCTATTGCTTGTAATGTGATTTTCTCGTTTACTTTTTCGAGATAAATTTTTGGGAAAAATGTTGCTTACACAATTTTTTTGCACGAGGTTGATGCAGCCCCTTACAATCACATCCTTATACATGAAAGTTGTGTAAAAGATTTGTGAATAGGGAAAATACTGACCTATTTGTTTCTTTCTCAAAAAATCCACTTCAAGAAAATTTACCCTGTCAGGCACGATCATATTCTTTTTGTTTTTCTCTAGCTACTCTGTCATGCTTCTTGCAGGAGATCGATTTTTACAGACTACCATAATAAGTTAAAGCATTCCTTTCGCAACTCTTTTTACATGGTGTTTAATTAGTAGATAATTTGAAGATCTTCTTTCCATTGAAATAGAAAAGTTGAGTTTGAAAAGTTAGTTGTTTTTTTCAAGTTAACAGATGTCTTTAAGTATTTATTAATAGACTATTTTTTTTATAAAAAAAATGATAAAATTTTCATAAAAAATATAAAAAGCTTTCAAAATAGTTAATTGTTTTTTTCTTTTTTCTTAAAAATATTTTTTAAACTAATACTTTTATAGTATACGTTAACTTTTTCTATATATTAAACTCACAACTAAGGTTACAGTCCTTTTTCTTATGATTATTATGGTTTATTATTACATATCCTTAATATGGTTAGAGTTTCTTGAGCCGAATAGGGATAATTTGTAGATTTTTTTTGGTTCCTTATTGTAAACAATAGTTTGCCAAAAATGTGTTTAAATGAAAAATTAATGTGATACTTGTGCAGGGTGGCATTCTTTTAGGACCAAGTGTTATGGGGCTGAACATGAAATTCAGGGAAGCTTTGTTCCCACCAGTTGAGATGGGATTGTTGAGTACATTTTCCATATTAGGCGTAATGTACACTCTCTTCATTGTTTCAGTGAAAACAGACTACAAGACCTTGGTCTGCAGGGCCGGAAGGATCACATGGGTTATTGGTTTTGCAGGCACCTTTTTTCCTTGGATAACTCTCACGTGCCTCTTTTACTCGTATCATGATTACCTTCCACCTTCGTTACAATTAAAATTCATTCCTTTCTTTGTTGCCTCTATTTTATCCTTAACATTCTTCGCTGTAGTTGCTTTTGCCTTAGATGAACTCAACCTTCTAACTTCTGAGCTGGGCCAACTTTCCCTTTCTTCCTCACTAATGGGTGATTTGTTACAATGGTTCTTCGTGATAACGGTTGCAAGCTTTAAGCAAGGAAACACAACGCAAGCAGTTGCCGCTTTTGCTTCCACATTCATAATTGTACTTATCTGTATCTATGGAATACGCCCTGCATTGCTTTCAATCATCAAGAAAACACCACAAGGGCAAGCGGTAGATGAGTTCTATGTTGTACTAATACTACTTGGAGCTTCACTCATGGGATTTGTCACCGACTTCGTGGGCTCTTCCATTGCCTACGGGCCTATCATTCTAGGCTTTATCATACCGGCTGGACCACCTCTTGGTTCAATTTTAGTAGAGAAGGCAGAATGTTTTGTCATGGAGATTCTTCTGCCATTGTTCTTTATCCGTATTGGCTATGAATTAGATGTGAGTTCCTTGCGTAACTGGAAGACTTCTGTCGTATTGGTGTGCATCATTTTTGTGGGATACTTTGCCAAGTTTTTGGGAGTTTTTGTATCTTCAATATCATTCAAGTTGAGACCCAGAACTGCTTTCTTGCTTGGCATCATTATGAATAATAAGGGCATTATTGAGTTTATCATTTATTATCGATGGAAGAAGTATGGGGTGAGTCTATTATTTCTTTTCCTTTTACCCTATTCATATTACAAAGTTAATTATTAAAATAAATTTTACAACCGGATATAACACTAGTTATAGAAACTTCTATGATTAGTGTTATATAAATTTCTATGAATCACTTTTAAAAGTGATTCATATATTTATTTATTATGTTGTTGAAATAACTTGGCAATTACATTCTTTGTCACGTAAGTTTTTAAGCCTTTCGTAAGAAATTAGTAGTAAATTTAACATTTTCCTTATTAAAATAGAAATAATCAATTCCTTAATTTGAATTATTATGAAATGGATTTGTCTCAAATTTTACCATATTTTCTTTCGTTGAGATATATTAGGAATATTACAAATTTTATTACATGAAATTTACATAATTATGCATGACAAATCTCAAAAAAGTAAATGATATATATATATATATTTTACATTTATATATTTATATTGTACTTGCAATATAAGTTTACATTGTATAATATAATGTAAAAGAAAATTTTCATTTAAATTTTTTTTAATCACGTTAGTTTGCAAACTTTTGTATTACATAGTATCAGCATTTTTCTCAATTCTATTGTACAGTACCTCTGTGCATTATCTAATTTGTGTTCCTAATGCTGCAGGTTTTAGATGAGGAAACTTTTGCTGTAATGATGCTCTCCTCGCTGGCTATTACCACGTTTATAGCGCCATTAACAGAGAGGTTATACAAGCCTCAAGTACGACTCGCTCCAAATAACAGGCGAAGATGCACGTTGTCAATCCAAACCACACCATGCACATCTCAATTTCGTGTCATTACTTGTGTCCACAATGAAGAAAATGTAAACAGCATCATTAGCCTCCTCGAAGCCTCTTACCCAACTGAAATAAGCCCCATTTGTGTCTATGTAATCCACCTTGAGGAACTCAGGGGTAACGCTGCTCCACTCCTCGCCCCTTACATTGCTAAGAAAAAAAAGATTTTTATGCGCACCAATTCTCCTATCCCTGATCACATTTTTACTGCCTTTGAAAACTACTCCGGGAATTCCAATGGTCCAGTCATTGTCAGACCCTTCACTATGATCGCCCCCTACAAAAGCATGCATGAAAACATTTGTAAGATCGCTCAAGAAAAACTGACCCCTCTCATCATCGTTCCCTACCATGAAAACCAAAGACATATTCATGGAAACCGTGTTACCTCATTAATACGTGCTTTCAATACTAACTTACAAACATATGCACCGTGTACTGTTGGAATTCTTGTCGATAGGGGCACACGTCAAATGAACACTTCTAGTTTTTCTTACAATGTTGCTGTGATTTTCATCGGCGGAGAGGATGACCGTGAAGCCCTTGCTTACGCTGAACGCATGTCTGGCCATGTAGACGTGAGTCTCACTATTTTGCGTGTTTCCTTGCGTATCAAGAAACAGGGTGAGCTAGACCACACAAACAAAGGTAAAAACAAGGGCAAAAGCAAGGAGGCAGAGAAGGTGAAGGAGGAGGAGGAGGCGATGGAGATGGAGATGTTGATGGACGATGCATTGTACGATGAGTTCAAGGTCAAGAACATTAGTAATGCGTGTGTGGTGTGTAGGGAGGTTGTGGCAGAGAGCAATGCACAAGTGATGGATGCAATTCAGTCATTAGAAGCCAATTACGACCTTGTGATGGTGGGGCGGAGTAGATACCAAGTTATGGAGTTAAACGACATTGAAATGCCATCAAGTCGTTCAAAGAATAATGAGCCCTTGGGATTGATTGGTGATGCACTTGTTTCGTCGGAGTTCTATCAGGGTTGGCTATCTCTGTTGGTGTTGCACCGTTGTCGAGGACCTTGATAAAGGATGAATCTGGTAGAAACTATAGTAAACTCTATAAAGGTTTTAATGGGTCTAAAATGTAAATGCACTATTTTGTTGCATAAGAAATTAAGGCAGTGATTTTGAAGTTTTTGAATGTATAGTGTATGTTTATATTATTTAGCATAAAAAAGAAAAAGAAAAATGTAGGGTAATGGGTATACTTTAGAATGATACAAGATTCCATATGGGCTTTTCATCCTTCGATCTATATTAATTCTTTGATCTTTTTTCGTCATTGTATAATAACTTTTTCTTGGCTTGAAAAAATTCAAAATTTTCCTTAATACTACCAATGGAATTGGACCAAGTCTTCACTTGACTATATATATATATATATATATATATGTTTCAAGATATATAAGTTGGGGAATTAATCTTCTCTAAAATAATTCTCTCTAACTTTTCTAACCCCTTTGCCGGTGAAGATGATAATAATAACTATAATAAAAAAATACAACAGCAACAACAACTTTTCTCCTCACATGCGCTACATGAGTGTTCAAAGGCTTTCTTTTTCCTTTTTTTTTTCTTCAAAGAATAAACTAAATATATATTTGATGATGATAACTACTATATAACGAGATAAATTAACTAATGCACAAAAAATGGGATAAGACCCTCTCCCATTGAACCCTCCAATTTCTTCAATTTTTTTTTTTTTTGAGAAGGACATATAGCATTTAAAATCAAATAAATGTCATGTATTATCACACATTTGGTTCAAAATTCAATTCAATTGAAGGAGATTCTTTCTCTAAATAATTGCTTGTAAGTAAGCATTTATCCTTCAAGTAGAAATAGTGCTCTAAGTTAATTTAGAAAGATGAGGTGTGGTCTCATTTAAAGGAATTTAATCTTTGTATCACTTTATTAACCTTTTCTTTGGTTAGTTTAATTTTTTTTTCTTCATTTCTTATTTGTTTTTATGACTAATATTAAAAAAATATTAATTATTCTTAAAAAAAATATTAATTGATAGTACAAAAAAGCAAATACCAAAGAATCTTTTTGACTTTTTCCAATAATATTAATAATAATACATCTCACCTTTAGTGTTAATCACAACATTTATCCCAAAATAAAAAACCACACCAGGGATACCAACAAGTTGTAAGATACCAAGTAAGGTATCAGGCGGGATAAAATTCACCTTATCTCCCATACCTATAAGCAAACAACGTGGGAATAACTAGTTTATATATATGTATGTATGGTGTCCCATTGTCCCAATCTTATTGGCTATTACGAACTAGATAGAAATCCTAAATTTCCTTTTCCCACTAGCCCTAGGATTACTATTTACTATGTTTTATATATGACTACTAAACACAACGGTCTAACAAGCGGTCTTGCTTTTACGCTTACACAACTGTCTTAATTTGTGTATTTGGGTTTTGTTTTTCTGGTTGCTTGGGTTGCAAGTTACAGAGCAAAGATGAGTTTTCTTTGCAAGAATGTGGGTTCCTTTGGCAGCGATCCATGTGAACCACCATTGGAGGAGGAGGAGGAGGAGTATTTGGTGACTGGTACTCTTGTTGAGGTCTTGTACATCTTTTCTTGGAAATCAGGGATAGTCTTGGCAAAGGCTAGTTCTAACACTGATGAAGAGTATTTCTTGGTCCGGTTACTTGAGGTTGAAAACTACCTAGGTCTCAACTACAGGGACGTGGAAGTCCATAGATCACTTATCAGAAGACAGTCTTTGCAACAACATGTTCAAGAAAAGGGAGACCGTGATGAATATTGCTGTCCACCATTGAAGCATGATGACAAGGACCAAGAAGAAAATGTGGGTGAAAAAAGATGTGGGAGTTATGGATTGAAGCCGCCATGTGAGGATAGAGATCGTTGTTCTCCGGTTAAAAAACCAAGCGCAAAGAGAACAATGCCGTGGGATCATGATGATGAGGAGGAGGAACAACCCTTAGAAGCTCATGATGTGGATGGTGATGATATTGAGAGCATTGCTTCTTCTGTGGGTAGTTGTGGTTCTAATGGATTTGCTTTTCATGGGTTTTCTGACAAAGACCATGGGAAAGGGGACATTGATCTTGAGAGTGAATTTAGTGATGCTGATTCTGTTTGCAGACCAAATCAATGTTTATCTACTCATAACAAGGCTAATTCGTATTAGTTAGTCAATTTGGACAGTGCTAATGTTTTGTAGAATTTTAATTTCCTATTGTTTTATGTTTTTTTTTTCCTTTTTTTTAATGTCTTTTTCAAGAACACAGCAGATTGTTCCTGTAGGCTTTCAACAAGTCTCCTATTAATTAGTCAATTTGGACACTGATGTTTTGTAGTATTTTAATTTCTCTATTGTTTTGTATTCTTTCTTTTCTTCTTTTTTTTTTTTTAAATAATAATTTTGTCTATTTTCAAGGACACAGCAGACTGTTCCTTATTGCTTTATAAATGGTATCTTCTTATTTTTAATATAAAAAATGGAGCAACACGTGTTAGAGTATTCAAAGGGTTCATTTTACCTGCTGATTTGTTTGTGGTAAGTTGGGTTCATTGTACTAGATTTTCCTCTGCCTTACAGTGAAGTAGTTGTTGTCTTGTTGACATGTTTTTTTTTTTTGGATAAATTCTTGTTGACATATTTAGCTACACTTAAGAAGTTTCCTTTTCCAATTGTGTAAATCTGGCAGGAAAAACAGAGGTAGGAATACGTTTGGTAGGACAACCGAAGAAGGTTATGGATTTGTTGTAGCCCATAATTTTATCTTCTTCAGATAGTTGAATTTGTGAGAATTTTTTTCAGGATTTGAAATTTTTTGTTCCAAGTGACCGATTTCTTGGCACAATTTGTTTGGTATTTATTTGTAACCGATTTTCTACGTAGAGTAGAGACAAGGATCTGCATAACTTTTATTATATGCCAGGAAAAGATATATTGAAGGCATCCACTCATATTTTCCCCAATCCTTTTGCTAATTTTTTTTCAAGAATGTTCATTGATTAGTCTATTAAGAATCCATAATTGACCCAAAAGTTTTGCGACTAAGGATTGGTTGTTTTGTTGTATTTTATTTTGTTTTATCTTATATTGTAGTTGGTCTGATTGTGGACTTATATTTAGATGTTAGGCCGTTTCCCTGACCCTCTCTGTCTTAAGAAGCTGAACATATTGTTCAATCAGAATGCAACCACCAATTTTTTCAACTTCAATTCCTCACCTTGTATTTTCTATATTTACATTCCTTCCATGTTTGAAAAACTTGAGAAGTTGGAGGCTAGCAATTGCTTTTTATTAGGGGTCAAAGATTAGAAGAATGGCTCCTGGGTTATTTGTAGTTTGTTTCCTTCTGTCCTTTATCAGTTCAGTGTTTTGTTTATACACTACATGTTGTTGTACCCACTTTGACTCATCTTTAGAGGTAGAATCATGTGGCATATTTGGTTTCTTAAATTTGATGACAAAGTATATTTGGTTTCTTAAATTTGATGACAAAGTATATTAGATTATATGTTTTGACTTTAGTAAACATCAGCATAACTTTGGTATGGTGGTTGTGGATTGCCCTCAATGTGCATCTCGTGTATGTTACTAGTGGACCAAATGTAAACACAGGCATTCTTTTGTGCATGATTCTTTTTTCTTTTTCTTTTTTGTCTCTCAGAAAAAAGTTCTCGTGTTTGCTTCTTTCGTGGACAAGATGGATACTATCCTTACTTTTTCTATTACTCACTTTTGAGTTTTGCTCTCTCTTGCTCTGCTTTGTTGGCTTTAACCAACATCCTCCAAGATACATGGCATAAGGGCTACCTTCAAAATCTGGCATTTTGTGATGCTTTCCACATTATATTGTTCTTGTTTCTTTAGTCTATGTATATTGCTACCGTACTAGAAATAAGAAGGATCCTTAAATTGACTGAATACAAATAAAAGGCGCACACCATAAAAATATTCAAAACTTTTTAATTCATTCTTTAACATTAAATATAGAAAAAAATACAACTAAATCCAGAAATGTGTAGGGTCTACGGATAAATAGATGGTACATAGTATTGCAATTACTTCACCATCTCCTATCTAAACCCTCTTTATCTATCAAAAAGAACAATGAAACACAACAAGAACTGGGTCCCCAAATGCAGGGAAACAAACAGAGAAATTGTATAGTAATAGTAGAAAAATAGTAACCCCAGTTACTGGGCTTGTGAATTTGTTGGTATGTATTTGTGTTGATTATCCTAACAAAGTGGAAGATCTAATGGAGGAGGCTGTATGGTCTGCAATTCCCCAAGTCCATTGTCTACAAAGAACACCATGGCCAAGCCCCAGGTGATATGAACATCCAAGTGACAATGCATTAGCCAGGCACCTATATAAACATATGATTTTAAACATTAGATGGTTGAATTCATATCTATGAAATAACAGTTAGTATATTGGAAATTATAATCTATGTGAACTTATGAAAATTTACCTGGATTGTCAGCAACAAATCTAATGACTGCCCATCCATTCACAGGTACTGCCACTGTGTTCCTAAGAGGTGGATCAACAAGGTTAAATTTTGAGGTATCAGTCTTAGAATTGAAATTTCCAAAACCCTCTGCAATGATGTAGAAATCGTATCCGTGAAGATGAATTGGGTGGTTCTCAGGGGTGAAGATACTTGTGTCTTGTAACACAATCTGCACTCTTGACCCGAACTTCAACTTGTACCCTTTAGTCCCAGGAACAGGTTGCCAAAGTGAGCGGCTAACATTGCCGGTATAATCAAACTGCAATGGTGGGTTTGCTGGGAAATCAGTGGTAAAAACTCCTGGAATGCCTAGTTGATATGCCTGCAAAATAGAAATATTGTTTGGGAGCACAAAAGACACATTGTTCATGCTGGCAGCAAAGCGTGTTCCATTAGGTCCTTGACACCTCCTGGATTTCAAATGTTGTGGGCATTTGTTGAGTCCAAGGCCAATTGTGAAGAAGAGGCTCTCATCAAGTTCAGTTGGCACTTCCACTTTCCTAGGACTTCTGAAACTGTTAGAAAATGCAGTGACAGTTGGTGTGTCATTGAAAGCCGGTAGAGGAGGCATAATTGGTTTGCTTGCTGCACAATTTGTGGCAGCACAAGGGGCAGACTTATATTCAAGAATGGCTGTGGTGGTTGTGTTGTCAAATGGTGCATTTGGGGCACTTGCATAAGCCCGTGCTGCTATGTAGTATCTAGCTGGAGCTTGGTCACCATTGATCAAAACATCAGTGGTTTGGCCAGGTCCTAGCATGAGTACTGTGGTGGTGAATGGTTTGGTGTAGGAGGCATCAGCTCCAACAACTGTGAGCTTGTGGTTTGCAATTGTCAAGAATAGCGGTTGGTTCAAGGCGGCATTGATAACTCGGATGAGGTTGGTCTCGCCGGAGTCTATTGGAACAATCAAAGTGTCTGCATAGGCAATCAAGTCATATAGGTCATCTTCTTTGAAATTAAGCCATGCATATGATGAAACAATTGTCAATTTCACTACAAAAACGCTTAGACTATGAAAGTGTCTGCATAGGCTATCAACTCATGCAGGTCATATCGTTTGAAATCAAGATAGAATAATCATGCATATGATAAATTTTTGTATCAATTTACCACCCAAAATAAAACCTTGGCGGATAATCAGAATTGGTTTTTTTTTTTTAAGACTAGTGGCCCATGTCCAAGCCAAGTCGCTAGGCCCAATTAACAAGGGAAAAAAAATCTAGATAGTAATTGATGACCAAAAAAAATTAAAAAGAAGCAAAAGGGTATCTACGCAATTTAATGTATTACAATAATTTTCTCATTGTCATTGTCGTACTGTTGTAATTATTATTAGTTTATTTCTACCCAAAAAAAAATATTATTACTTTATTTTTGGTAGTTTACAAATTTAAGGCAGTCCATAATTTGTCACCTATATGTGCGGAGAGTATACACATATTTCTGTGTCATATTATTGGTTCTTTACTAGCTTTGATTGCTTATCAGGTGGGGGTGTCATGAATAGCACCTAAAATATTATACAATGGTTTATAAGATAGAAATGATAACTAATTAATTTATTAAAAGATTCATTCTTAGAAGCAAACCTTTGCTGGAGCAATTGTAAAGATCACCAGGTTGACCATTGATGGTGTATGCATCTGACACGTTTGGAGCAGCTCCTGTTCTAGTTGCCTCTCTCACAACATCGATGGGATTTGCATTCCACCATTCACCTAAAAAATCAAAGTTAATTATTATCACCGTTAATTAGATACCTACGTAGTTCATCATCATTACAATCATAACTTTCAAAACCAAGATCTTGTTTCCACACTATGTCATCATAACAATTAAAATTGTCACTTTTAAAAATAATAATAATAATTAATGCCAAAAAGGAAAAAGAGAGAAATCAAGTGGTTTTTGTGAAATAAAGGAGCATCAATTTAATTACCAAGAAGAAGAGTTGTTTCACGCTTTGGCTTAGTGAATGGGTATGAAACTCCTTCTTTAGGATGAATGATTAGAGCTCCATAAACAGTGGCTCTAAGCCATGAGCTATGAGCATGCCACCACAATGTCCCTTCTTGTCCTTGAATTGTGAAACGATATGTGTAACTCCCTCCTGGCCGAATGGGGCACTGAGTCACAAATTCTGGTCCATCTGCCCATCCTGTTCTCATTTGTCGAATACCATGCCTAGAAAATAAAAAGTATTTAAAAATTAATTTTATAAAAAGAATAGTAAAGTAAAAGAAAATTTTCCATTACGATAAGTAGGAGGATTTTTCTATGTAATGTGACCATATATGCATGCATGTCCCATGCATAAAGATTTTTTTGTTTTTTTATTCAAAAGTTACAATAATAACTTAGGTCACATTTGGATAATTTATTTTTTGTTAACTTATTTTACTATTCAGCTTATTTTTGTTATTATTCATGAGCCCCATTGCACTTTTTGATATTATTCATAGATCCTATTGTATTATTTCAGTTAACTTTTACATTTATCTACAGTACTTTTAACAAAAAATTTTCAGTTTTAGTAAAATAAGTGGATCCTAAACAGACCCTTAATAAGAGATGAGAAATTCCATGTATGTATGTTCAATACTCAATAGAGCTCAATCATGAATGCAATTACCAGTGAATGGTGACATTGTATTGAGCTTTGTTAGTGACTTTGACAACCACAGTGTCACCATTATTCACTTCCAAGGTTGGACCTGGATATTGCCCATTCACCGTGATGGCGTTCTGGGTTTTGCACAGCCTCTTCACTGGTGTTGCTTGAATCTATTTCATGCCAAACACTAGTTAGCATTCAAAAGGAAGAAAAAGAAGAAGAAGCAACAAAAAATAAAAGTGAAAAACAGAAAGAGATATAGAAGAGGAAGACATACAACAAATTCGTGTTGGTGAGTAATGGGATCTGCCAAAGTCATTGCCGAAGAAGCAAAGAAAAGAAAAATGCCAAAGATGATGAAAGAGCATTGAGAATTGGCAAAAAGGTTCTTGGGGGCTTCCATCTCTACGAAGGCTTTGAATGACTAATGATGCTTGAGGTGATAATTGCAGTGAGGAGTAGTGAGGGACAAGAGGCTCCTTTTATAGTAGGTTATAGGAGAGAGAAAGTTGTTTGAGGTTGGCAGATTAGGTTTTGATTGGAAAAAATGGTCAGATTCCCGGGCTAACTTAGTTCAACCCTAAAAAGAGTTGTTGCACCCACTGGCCTATCAAATTTAGTGTATAATTTCATTAAACGCTTGCTTGACAAGCCTTCTTTCTTTTGGGGTTGAATCTTTTCAACAAAAGCATCATTATTATGTGAAAATTTGCGGCAAATTTGTTTCACTGCTTTTTGTATAACTTAATAATTAAAAGTACCATTAATTTGATGCTCATATTTTGCATGTGTATCTCAATATACGAATGAAAACAAGTGAATTTTTTTTTTTTTTTCTTTTCATATGAGAAAAGAAAGCCAAGAAAGATATGTAGTCATGGAGCACTCTAATGTTGACAATCAATATTACCATTGAAAATAAAAATACTAAGCCTGGGTTACATAGGTAAGGCCACACCCTTAGTTCCTTAAAAAGACATTAATTCACTTACGTTTTTTACTTGTCTTTTTCTGAGTGAAAATATTCATTTTCTATTAACTTGGCCTCTCTTAATCGATGGGGGTGACTTTGATATGTGATAAAAGGCTCAGAGAAAGGGATAGTTCATTATTCTTGCATTAGTCCAACTTGTCCTGTTCCTTAGAATTGTGGAAATAGAAAAAGCAGCGACAAATGAAAAAGCAGTAAAGTCCACTCCTTTATGGGAAAAGTACTTCAAATATGTATTCTTTGATGAGGCAGTGGCAAGTGGCAACTGGGGTTCCGATTGGTTCAATTCTCGCTAGGGTTGGTGAAAAAATAAAAGAACCGTGCCAATTTTTGGTTCTAATTTTTTTTTTTTATTCAAAACCAAAGCAAATTATGTGTAGGATCATACTAAATACAACTTTCTAAAGTTTAATTTTTATAAAAATAAAATAAAATAAAATCATATTTTTAAACTTATTATTTTCTTAAAAGAGTCCAGTTAATGGTTACATTTAAGACAAATATTAATAAACCATTTTATAAAAATTTTAATACTATTTTCATAGAAAATATGAAAAGCAGTCAATATAATTTTTTTTTTCTTAAATTTTTTTTTAAAAAATATTTTATAAATCAATACCTTTAAAACATTCGTTAATTTTTTTTCATTCTTAATAAAATAAACCAATTAAATTAAGTTAATCACAAGATTTTTTTTCTTCTTCAATCTCTGCTTATTTTCCCCTTTTTATGTCCTTAAAATAGTTCATTTGAATATCCTTCCTTTATACAACTCAGCCAATTTCTTAAACCTCAAGACATATTTCCAGAAATAAATGTCCTAAACACAATTTAATCAGTTTTTTAAAACCACTTAATTAACTAATTTCTTAATGTAAGTGTCCAAATCATTAATATATCCTAATAGTTTCTTCAATACAAATAAACAACTCAAATAATCTATAAATAACCAACCCTTGTTCAAGAACTAAATCGTTTGCTGATGCCCCCCCCCCCCCCCCCCCAAAAAAAAAAAACTATATCGTTTGGGTTCATAGTTTCAATTAGATTTATTATCAAACCAAACCAATGCAAATTGGCCCTTGTGTGGTTAAAGTCCTACAAATTAATTGCTCCGATCCCTTTATGGACCAGTATCCTTCTAAGTTCTAAGTTTTCATTCCCACGCATCAAGTGGGTCCACCAATTATATGTAACACCATCTCATTGGTACATTATTATTTTGGGGTCTCTTTGGCTTGGCTTTTTTTTAAAATGAAAATAATTTAATTCATTTGTTTATTTTTATTATTTTTGTCTACTTTAATTGAAACAAATAAGCGCATAACCAATACCAACAATTACTTGTTTGATGGGGATAGTCAAATAATAATGGCTAACGAAGTATTAATTAGACTATTGACCATTTCTCATATATTTATTTATTTTTAGTTATAGATCTCATGATTAATGACTGAAATCTACGTACAAACTACCAAGACTAGACGAAGCTGTTCACATGTGAACCCACTTAAGAGTACCATGATGGCCCATACGGGTAAGGATGATCGGTTGGTTGAACACACATACACAAAGACATGGGAGAGGTGTACAAGTTTGCTTTACACTGGGTGGACCATAACCACCGACTAAATCAAGTCTCCTTTGAAAGGAAAAATGAGTACAGAAATATATGTGTTTTTATTAGGTGGCAACCATATATATATAAATAATACAAAAGGAAATTTGATTGGGTCCAACAGCCATTCAGTTGGGGATACTTAAAACACCGATAAATTAGATCGATAAAATTACACAAGAATTAGGTAGCCCGTCACTAAACAATAGATACGAATGGTCTATAGGAAATGTTTTATTGGCATTTTTGTCATGCACGTTTTGTATGTTTGATAAACCAAACAAGACCCTGGATGCTCAATTTTCTATCTCACCCGCTAATGATTTATTCATGGTGATATTTGATTGGGATCTATTGAGGTGATTTTGGGTCAGCGTCCTCTAAAGCAATAAATCTAAAGACAAAATTGATTTTAAAATTTCACAACTATAGACGTAATTAACATATTGTGATTGTTGTTAAGAAAAGTGGTAACAATAACGGACTCATGTAAAATTGATTCTGTTCTAATTATAACTTATCATATTAATTAATGTAAATAATATAGTGAAAAATTGAATGTCTCTAATATTATTCCTCCTGAAATGCTAACTTGGTGTTCTTTGAAATATTATTAAGAGCCTTTTTCTTTTATCAATTTTCACAGTAATGCAGCGTGTGATCATCAAAAAGTTGGAAAGAGATGGAAATACATAATCATAAAATTCACATCCGACAGGGGAAAACGAAATTTCCCATTCTAGCAAATCACGGTGACCAAAAGGAAAATAATGTTCAAGGCTAGAGTCCCTTTGTTAAATGCCCCTACACTCCCTTCCAAAGAGAAAGAAACAGAAAAAAAGAAGAAGGTAGGGTTTTGTCTATGATTGATGGAGACCACACAATTGAAATATTCCAAAGCTAAATAAAAATATACTTGATGTAACTATAGAATTTGGCATTCTTTTTCATGAAATTATCACATCAACATTAATTACAGTAACTTTAGAACTTGTTAAATTTTTTTTCTTGAAATTATCACATCAACATTACAACGATAAATGACCTTTAGGCTAGTTGGCATTTGGATCCCAACTGGGTGATCTTGTATAGAATATAATGATTCAATTGACTCTTGGCAAAAAAATAAACAAGATCACATCAACATTGGTGACAGCTAGTTGTAATCCTTATATCCGAAAATTGAATACTTGTCAATATCAGCAAAATTATAACCTTTTCAAAAGGAAAAATAAACTGGTTTAAGCCTTGAAGTTGTACAAAAATCTTAAAGCACAAGTAAGGGTGATAAATCATTTCTAGAGCCTAGCGGGTTTGTCTAATTCTCTAAAAGAATGGATGGCTACAACTACAACTGAGTGATAGCAACCAAGCTCAAAGCTCAAAGTCTCTTGGAATGGAAGGATGTAGTTTTTTTTTTTTTTTTTTTTGAGAAGAAAAGGATGGTTAGGATTAGACAGATGAGGATGAATCATGAAAGAGCAATTAACATAGTTGGGTGAGTTTGTTACTGACTTTTCAGAATCTTAACAAGAAAATTAAATGTACATGACAAGTCGTTATAAGTAATGCTAAAGAAAAATAAAATAAAATGAAAGGAAAAAATTGACTGAAGAGCAGAAATCCCTTTATTGTTTTTATTTTCTTTAGGTTGTTTACTGTTTTTTTCTTTGGTTTTCATTTTCATTGGTTGTTATGGTGGGTGCGAAATTGTACAACTTTGAACAAATTCATGTTATGGTCTGTCTGATCCAAAAAAAAAAAAAGAAAAGAATAGATTCTTAGAGTTCACACTCAAAATGAAGGTTTAGCAGTATCAATTAGCATCTTTTTTTTGCGAAAAGGAAAAGCTGCTGTCTATTACTTAACGGAACAAAAGTGTATTTGATGGTTTTATTGAGGTAGCATGTGGAAACATCATAGAAAGCTATGACAAAAAATTCAAAAGGTTGCTAGGAATTATATGGGTACTTTTCTTCATTATCTTTATCTTTTATAATGATCAATATTCTATTTGATCATATTCGCTTAGTGAATTAGAGACTATGACCTCATCTCTTACGCCTTAATCAAATTAATCTTCTTCTTTTTTTAAGAATCAACAAAATTAATCCATTTGAGTTCTAAGTCTCAAATTTATGACTTACTGATATGCTTTTAAATGCTTCAATATTAATTATACAACTAATAAATTCAACTATTAAGAAATTAGTTAGAAAACTTAAAATGTACAAAAAAAACATGATTCACAATGTATAGAACCTCTCTCTGTCAAGATTTTATTATTCCTATCCTCACAAGTGATCCATCATTATCTATATAGCAAAAAAAAAAGAAAAGATCCATCATTATCTGTGTCCCTTCCCTTATATGGATTTTTTAGGCTCATTGAAAAGGGAAGTAGCTCAAGTTCAAATACTTTTGGTTTGCTATAAACTAATCTTCAAGTAACCCAAGGTCATTCGAACGGAAATTTCAGGGAAACTTAAGAGAGAATTAAGAAATAAACATTGATTGATTACTATGATTCAAGCAAAGCACTGCTTGTACCTTACTTAATATAAACACAACAAACCCACAAATTGGTAAAGCTTGTTTCTTTTTTTTTTTTCCTCCTTGTGAGTCACTACTTATTCATTTGTCCCGAAAATTCAAGCAATTATTCGAAGCTGATAACAAAGTCCTTTTCCAATACCAAACTATAACAGAAATGAAAGGAACGAGAATTGAACAACTCAACCACTTTCATATTGTCAAAAAAAGAAACTACTTTCATCTTGTCCCGTTTGGCCACGTTAGCTTGGACCTTAATTAAAAATAATAAAAAAGAAGTAAATTACACTTCTAAAAGTCAGCGACAATAAGCTGTACCCGGTCACATCTGATATACTGTGTACGAGTTGCCTCTGAAAAATCCGTACCAAATATTAGATTTGTTTGGTATGTGTATTTAAACAACAGTTTTTAATTTTTTTTAAAATAAATATAAATAAAAAAATATATAAAAAATTATATAAAGTATAATGTTATTTAAAAACTAAAAATATATATTTAAATAAATATACCAAACAGACCCAGCCTCTAAAAAATCTGATGAGCAAAGTTCGAAGGCCCAAAGGTCCATATCCAAGTACTTCTAGTTCACCAGGATTTTGGTTTTGAGTTAAAACGGCAAAACCAGTGTGTACAGTACAAGTACAACGAAATGTATTGTCAACTTTCTCTATGCACTGGCGGCTCCACGTTATAGTCAGGTGGTCACAGAACCACCCTTAACCTGAAAAAAAAAATTATTATTATATATAAAACTTAAAAGTTTTATGATTTTTTTACTTTAAAAAAAAATGTGTGATCATTCTAAATTTTCACACATTTTTTTTAACCCAATATAATTAAATTTTGGACAAAATTTAGTATCAAATTTGGTTATAGATTAAGACTACAACTCCACTCAATATTTTTTTATTGGATATAAATTTTAACAATTCCACAATTAGATTGCATTTTTTTCTTATATCCTACATGCTTGCAAAACTTCAAGAAAATTAAAAATCAATAGCTTATGCCATCTGTGGGGGCAAATTTTGTCAGTCAACAGTGGACCTTGGGACCCGGATGAAGCCCAGCCATAGCAGGAAGCGAAAACATGGTCGGAAGACTTTCAGCCCAATCCTGTTGGGCCGGGCCGGGCTTGTTTAAGGGTCGTCCGAGGAGGAGTGTCTCCTCGGACGCACTAAATGGAAGTCCAGCGCACGCCCTGTACACGGTGAGAAATCGTCCTAAATGGAAGGAAAATGCTAGACGGGCAGGGAGCAACCACAACTGCCGCATTAAATGCAAGGAAGCTACTTTTCCAGCCGCATTAATGTGGATTGGACAGGAAAATAGTATTATCTTGGCCATTGCAACTCATAGAAAAAGGAGGAGGATGTCCTTTGGGACAGGCACTCAAGTAGAGGCCTAGATGGTTAACAAATGTAAGGTCATTATCAATTGAAGGAGGATATATAAGAGAAGAAAGTCCCCATAACGAGGGAGAGGAGAAAAAGGAAGAAAGACTTTCTGAAAACAGAGCAGAAGAAGCACTCAAACAGCCCCATGGACTGTTATCTCATGAAACTTAACAAAACATTCCCACGTTCCAGTTGTTGCATGGTTCACCAATAATCACGTTCACTCTGTCAAGACCTAGCTCTGAGACCCACTCTCTACAAATTCATTGTCGAGGGTCTTTTGGGCCAGAATCGCTTGCTTGCTGGGCCTGGGCCCCAAAAACTGCCCTTACACCATCAATCAAATGTTTAATTTTCTAATTTTTGTGGTCTAAAATTATACGCAAAAAATAAGTTTACGAATCAAATAGTAAATAACATCTGATTGACATGAAACTTGACATGTGTTTTAAGAACATAAAAAACATACAATTTAACGGTTAAATTTTCAAAATATGTAGTTATGTTAATTTGTTTAGTGAAAGTTGTAGTCTTAGGCTACAACTAAGTTTGTAGTCAAACTTTGGTCCTTTTAACAATATATTGGTCTTTTACAAACAAAAAGAAAAATTTTATTTAACTAAAATTTTGAAAGAGATATATCTTGTAACATTGATAATAAGGTATAACTATTTTTTTTATCAAATATTGTATAATTTATGTTCCGTAATGACCACCCTGGAAAACATTCATAAAGCCGCCACTATCTTGATGGGTCTCAATTGTATTGAAAAATTGTAGAATGAATAAAAGTTCTCAAACTTTTTGCGTAAACTCTTATTTATATGATCTATTTTGATTGGATTCAAGTTGTTTCCGTTATTAATATTATTTGTATTATACATTAATTATGATTGACCATATCAAAAATTATATATTAAAAAAAATGTTGTATCTCTTGAACTTTTTATCTAGTGAGGAAAAAAATGATAACTGCCAACAATTGGCGATGTTAGAAATAGTTATAGTTATATCCAAAAAAATAAAAATGTTAAATTTCAATTAAGTCCATTTTGCTTTCAGTGGTCTTTTTTTGTTCAATTTAATTCTTCACGTTGTTAACCTTTTTTTTTTTTTTTAGGGAATTCACTCTGTTAAATTAAATGAGTCAAATCAGTCTTTTCATTCAAATTCGGATATAATTTGCCGTTAAGTAACAATACCATTTTAATCCAGGATTTTATTTTTTTATTTTTATTTTTTTAAAAAAAAACACAAGACATTCTTTTTTGAGTAAATTACAAATTACACCTCTGAAGTTTGGGGTTGACTAGATTTTACACCCCAAAGTTTCAGAAACTTGATTTTACAACCTGAAGTTTAGTTCCGTTAGCAATTCACACCCTACGGTTAGTTTCTGCTGTTAAGTAACACATGTGCATGCTGACTTGTTTTATTTTTGCCAAATCAGCCCCAAAACCATGTCATTTCTATAAAAAAAATATAAACTTACCTGGCACTATACAAATGGTACCGTTTTGCTCAAGCTAAAACGCAAAAAATTCAATCCTAAAACTACACCGTTTCAACCTAATTCTAAAATCTCAAATCAATCACTCGTATCATCAGCTATTCCCAAATGTCTGAGCAAGCCTCATCATGAACCCATCCACCTGAAAGGTACTAGCGACAGCGGCTCATCGTGAAAAAACCAATCATCTGTAAAAAAACCAATCATCTATTAGGTGTAAAAAAACCAATCATTTGTATAAATAAATAAATGAAAAAAACAATCTCATTCCAATATGGAAATCTATTAGATGTTGAAATCATCTACGCAATAGAACAATCATGGGTTTGCCTCCTAACCATTCAACAATAATCCAAGTGCTTAACAACCTAATCTCAAGTCAACACAATGCGAGCTTTCCTACACCATAATTAGTTTAGAACTTACAGTCATCATTATAATCTTTTACACGATCTGTAATAGTGAATATAAACAATAATCAAAACTTAATTTTAAAAAATAAAAAAAGCATTATGAAAAATCATCAATAGCTATAAAAATAGCCTAAACCATATCATATCATAACAGTAATCAAACCTCACCATTGCTGTGGCCGTTGCAGTGGTCACCGCTGGGCTGATGGTTGAGGTTCACAAAAGCCAAGGACGTTTGTCAGGTTCACGATGAGGCCACTGCCGCTGCCGCTGGGATGATGGGTTCACGATGAGCCGCTACTGTCGATACTTTTCAGGTGGATAGGTTCATGATGAGGCTTGCTCAAAGATTTGGGAATAGCTAATGATACGAGTGACTAATTTGAGATTTTAGAATTAGGCTGAAACGGTGTAGTTTTAGGATTGGATTTTTTTGTGTTTTAGCTTGGGCAAAACGGTACCATTTGTATAGTGCCAGGTAAGTTTATATTTTTTTATATAAATGACATGGTTTTAGGGCTGATTTGGCAAAAATAAAATAAGTCAACATGCACATATGTCACTTAACAGCAGAAACTAACCGTAGGGTGTGAATTGCTAACGGAACTAAATTTTAGGGTGTAAAATCAAGTTTCTGAAAATTTAGGATGTAAAATCCAGTCAACCCAAAACTTCAGGGGGTGTAATTTGTAATTTACTTTTTTTTTTTTTTTTTGAGGTTATAATACTGTCTTGGCACATAACCACCAGCATATATATATTTAATGGTCTTAAATGATTGGAGAATTAAATTAATTCAACCAAAAGCTGAAGTAGAAGAAATAGGTAAACCTAGCAATTATTCAGCTAGAAAAGAAAAATAGAACCCAACAATTAGGGGCTGTTTGGATAAGAAAATTTCATCACTCAATTTCCATCACTCAATTTCCATCACTCATTACTCATCACTCATAACTCATCACTCATCACTCATCACTCATCACTCAATTTTTCACACCTGTTTGGCATCATCACCCAATTTCCATCACTCAATATTTTTCACACTATTTGTGGGCCCATACCTGTCACCCGGTGCAACTTTTTTTTTTTTTTGGTGTTTTCAGTACCCAAACTCACCGAAGCTAATATAAAAAATAAAAAATAAAAAATAAAAACCCAGAACTGAAGACCGAACCGGTGAAAGAAGAAAAAAAAAAACCCAGAACTGAAGACCGAATCGATGAAAGAAGAAAAAAAAAAACCCAGAACTGAAGACCAAACCAGTGAAAAAAAAAAATTGAAACCCATAACAGACCGAACCAATGAAAAAAGAAGAAGAAGAAAAAAAAAAAAACCGAACAGCCAGCACAGGAGAAGAAAGGAAAAAAAAAAGTCAAAAGTAGTCAAAAGGTGCGACTGGTACTGTTTGTGGGTCCCTCATGTGTGTTTAATTACAAAAATGCCATTGAGTTATGAGTTATAGAAACTGAAAACAGCCAAAATGTGTTTTCAGTTTCCATAACTCATAACTCAAAAATTAGAGAATTGAGTGATGGAAACAGAGTTATGGAAACAGAGTTATCGTTTGCCAAACAACCTTTTTGCTATGGGTCCCACCATTTTTGAGTTATGAGTTATGAGTTATGGAAACAGAGAATTGAGTTATGAAAATAGGCAATCCAAACAGTCCCTTAGTGTTCCAGGATCCAGAGGCGACGCCCATGCCCTCTAGGTTAATAAAATAACAAATAGGTACCTAGTTGACACAAAAGCAAGAAAGTTTGTACGAAGGATTGGTTAAAAGACTATGCAAGCACATCAACTTTTCATAATATTTTTCACAATTTGTTGAACTAGCAAGTTACTGATTTTCACATTAACTTACTATTAACACCTTCGTTTTTTTTTTTTTTTTTTTATATATATATATATAATTAAATAATTACAATGGGTGAGACTTTTTTTTTTTTGAGAAGTTACAATGGGTGAGACTTGAGAGAGCATTTGAACCACGTTTTTATTAGAAATGGCATGAATTGTCAGTTGCACTAAGAAACTTTTGGCAGTTGGCACAGCTTACCAGCGAAATTGTGAGAAAAGTTTAATCATTTATGTAGAGTTGTAGACTTGCAGGAATAGATCAATTAAAAGGTTTCCTCCATGGTCCCATTGACTTGCTTTAGATAAGGTTTAGACTATAGAGGCCTAGTACGTAGCACCAAGTACAGAGGGCATTGAAATCTTATAAAGGCCTCCAATCTTAACGGTGTGGGCGGCCAGTGATTTGGTACGTTTCTGAAATTAAAGGTTTAGGTGGATTGGTCAAACTTAGAGAAGATTTAACTCTGTGTACTGTATAGTTCAAATAAAGGCTTGGCCCAAACAACTTTGACCGAACGACACTAGAGTATGGGCTGGCCTAAATAACGTGCAGACTAGTTGGACCGAAGGGCGTGTGCATAGTTTGCCTTAACGATAAGGGCCTAGGCTGGCCCAAATGACAAGTGCAAAACCTCTATTACCTGGATTTTCTGCTCCACCTATGTGGGCTTTTTTTGGGAGCATATTAACTGCAATCGGTGAATATGCAATCCCCGCAATGCGATGAGATAGTCCAATAAAAGGTGAGTTTTAGTTAACTCAATTAATAAAGTCTCTGATAGTTAAATAAGATATCTAGAATTTAATCCCTGCCTACACCAAAAATTGATTGATGTCTTGGTCTAATACTAAAGTACTATCATCAGAAGCGGATGCCATAGGTTGAAACTCTCTTTAAAAAAAAATAGTCCAATAAAATAACGTCAACTTATTTAAAATACCACATAATCACCAACTCAACAATTACCAAATAAGACACATAATTCTTTCCTCTTCCTATGCCCAAATAGTCTCAAACAATTGAAAAGTCACCCTCATCCGCCACAACTCACCTTCGCGGCTTCGCCTATGTTTCCCAACGAGTGCCACTGTGGAGTGGCATCAATAACCCACTAATGCCACTCCAACCAACAATCTCTAACCTCCACACACACATGAGAGAGAGAGAGAGAGAGAGAGATGAAACCATTGTAGGTGTGCAACAAACCTGCCAACCCATTAAAACCGACCCAATCCAACCCAACCCATCGGATTAGGTAGGTATTTAAGGGTTGAAAGGTTGGGTTAGGTTATAATTTTTATTTTTTATTTTTTATTTTTATATAGTGGGTCAAGTTCAGTTCGATTCATAAGATTCACAAATCTAGCTAACTCAACCCAACCCACCTATATTTAATATATATTTAAAATTTAAAATATATTATATAATTTTATTATTTACTTTTTTGCCCTTCTTCCTAAATAAAACCCAAACTCTAAATTCTCCTCATATAGTTTGTGTTTGTGTTTGTTTGGTATTATACTCATGATTATTTGTTTATAAATTTGCTATTATTTGTGGTGGTGTTATTCTAATACTCAATTTAATAATGATAATTAAAAAAAATGTCCAACCCATGGGTCCAACCCGATCCACACGGGTTAGGTTGGACTCCTATGATGGGTTGGGTTAGATTTGATTTTTTTTTAATCCACCATGGTAGGTTGAGTTGAAAAAACTCATCAACCCGACCCATGCACATCCCTAACCATTGAAATTGCTATTGGAGTCGCTTTGTCACCTTGAGGACCATATTCCATTCGAGATCATTGATCCTGATACCCAATTGTTGACATTAGCCCCTCATCATTGGAACCATCGCCAAGTCTTTCACCATCACCTCTTAGTCGATTAGAGAGAGAGATGCAAGAAAAAGTAAAGAGGAAAAACAGAATAACAATAAACAAGGTTTATGATCCAAAAATTTTCATCACTGAATATTGTATTTTTGTCACCTATTGTTTGTTGCAAAAATTCATGGTGACAAAAATTTTCATTGTCTAATAGACAAAACAAAACAAATGAAGAAACTTTTTGTCGCTTATTTTCCCTTTAGACAGGAAATTTTTCCAAATTTCTAATATTTACATTTGAGCACATTTGCCTCCAAATTGTGAAAGGAACAATGAGGTCATTAATCCAAACAAAATAATAAAAAAATTAAGAAACATATTAACAAAACCTTTTTTTTATATAGAAAAGTTAAGATTTAGAGCTATATACGATGATTACTATTCATTAACATGCCAAAAACAACAATAAGGTTTATGTTGATTAGACTAGATTCAAACCAAGGTCCTTTATTTAACGATCACCAATTCATCATCATGCTAAAAACATGAATGATGTTTGTTTTGATTAAACTAAATTCAAAATTTTATCAGCTAACTAACTGAAATTCACATTAACAAAACTTCGAGCATTGACATCAGTCCTTCTAGATTTTTTTTTTCTATTTTATCATAAGAACTTACTTTTTATATTTTACACGAGTACTTTACAAAAACACCTACATTAGATTGTCTATTATACACTCTCTTTTCTTTAAATAATCATTTTATATCTTTATATTATTATTTCAATAACCCACATCAAACAAACACGCGAGCGCGTGCACACACACACACACACACACTCTCTCTCTCTCTCTCTCTCTGTGACTTTCTGAAATTTCTTTCTTTTTCTCTACCGGTCAGGCAGTCACTTTCTTCTTCCTCCCCTCTTTCTTCACTGGAAAACCCTATAAACAAACCTCCAAACTTCACTTCGACACAAACCCATATCAATCCGAGTCCATTTTCAGCATTTTTAGATAGATCTAAGGTCTAGCTCTTCACTTTCTATCTCATGGTAGTGGCGAGCACTTCATGGTAGTGGCAACGGCAACATCAGATTAGGTTTGGGGTTGATTTGGGTCTTTCAAATAAGTTTATGTTGGGTTTTGTTTTGGGTTGATTTTAAGTTGGATTTGTGATGAGTTTTCAGATTTGTTAGAGTTAGTTTGTTTTGGGTTGATTCCTCCTTCTTCGTCCTTCGCCTTTTCTAGTTGAATTAAGTAAGGGAAGAGAGAGAGAACTAGAGGTAGTCAGGCAGAAAGAGAGTAAGGGGTGATGTATATTTACACAGTACTGTATCATTTTTGTAAATAAATAGTATTATAGACCCACTGATGTGAATAGTTTTTTAGCAAAAATATGTAAAATTGAGCCATAATACTTGTGGGGCCCAGTAATTTGTGGCCCTGGCCCATTTATTCGCTGGGGCCCAAAACCCGAGCCGAGGAAGGTTATAGCCCAGACACGATAATATAAGTACGAGGTAGTCTTGGGACACAGCCGAGGATGACTATGTCCTCGGCATATCCGAGATCCCCCTGGAAGGAGGGGCAAAAGCGGTCTAGGAACAGTTTGGAATAAAAATCTAAAATATCTAAGTCAATAGAGAACAATAGAGAAGGGTATGCTGGAAAGTGCAAACGACCAGGGAAAGCTGCTCTTACTGCCATTCAATACTCTGCACCTGACAGAGCCATACTCCCCAACTTTTACAACCACCTCCAACGACTTTCAGTATGGGCTGATGGGACAAGTATCAGTCCCGAAAAGTCGACCCTACACGTGGACGAAGGATAAGGAACACAGACTAGTATAAAAGGAAAAGTAAGCATTCCATAGAAGAGGTTGGGAAAAATGGCCAAAACCAGAGCCTCCCAGCCCACCTCTAGAAGAAAGGCTCCCAGAGCGTACACGATTTATTTATGTATGTATACGTTTTATTTATGTATGAACACTCCGGAAAACCACCGACTCGTGATCAAGGCCTAGCCTTTCAAACCCACGCTCTATAAATGATATTGTTAGGGCCTATTTACGTGCGAACCCAGTATCGTTTTTGGGTCGTTCCAAATCATGTCCTTACAATACTTGGGCGAAAATGGCCAACTGGCCTTAAAAACGAAACTATCTAGTTAGTAGGCTCTCTTTAGAAACATATTTCATTTATAGCATCTCGAGTCTTAAAGGCTCGATTTTGGGCTTCTAAATCGAGTCTTTAAGGCTCGGTTTGTATGCTTGACCACGTCTGATGTGGCAGAGTTGCCATCTGGCATTGACAAGGAAATCGAGTCTCTTAGACTCGATTTCTAACCCCTATATATAGCCCTCACACCAAACACCAGAGCATCAGAGGAGGAAAAACCCAGAGAAAAAAAAAAAAGAAAAAAGAAAAGAAAACCAGAAACAGAGAGGAAGAGAAGATCGAGATCGGAGAAAACCAGAAACAGAAACTGACCAGCGACCCAGGCGGCCAGGGGCTCGCGCCGGCCAGCGTCGAGCGCGGCTAGGGGCTCGCGCGGCCTGGGTCGCGCGCGGCCTGAGGCTCGCGCGGCCTGGGTCGCGCGCGGCCTGAGGCTCGCGCGGCCTGGGTCGCGCGCGGCCTGAGGCTCGCGCGGCCTGGGTCGCGCGCGGCCTGAGGCTCGCGCGCGGCCTGAGGCTCGCGCGAGCTTGGGTCGCGCGCGGCCTGAGGCTCGCGCGCGGCCTGGGGCTCGCGCGAGCCTGGGTCGCGCACGGCCTGGGGCTCGCGCGAGCCCCTGGCCGCGCTGGTGAGGTTTGGCAGTGAGGTTCTCTGTTTCTCTCCCTCTGATCTGATCTGAGTAGCTGTGTGTTTCTCTTTCTCTCCCTCTGATCTGATCTGCGTTTGGGTATTTTGGCATGTAGAGACTTAGAATATTTTTTTAAAAATTTTGGGATTGAAATCGAGTCTCTAAGACTCGCTTTCCGGTTGGAATACACGTGGAAATCGAGTCTAAGAGACTCGATTTCCATGTCAATGCCAGATGGCAACTCTGCCACATCAGACGTGGTCAAGCATACAAACCGAGGCTTAAAGACTCGATTTTGAAGCCCAAAATCGAGTCTTTGAGACTCGAGATGCTATAAATGAAATATGTTTCTAAAGAGAGCCTACTAACTAGATAGTTTTGTTTTTAAGGCCAGTTGGCCATTTTCGCCCAATACTTGTTAGAACACACACGAAAATAGTAATATTGATGTTTTAAACTGGATTTATAATACATTATTTAATCAAAATACAACTATAAAATGACTTAATCTTTGTAGTTGTAAACTGAGGTTATAAACAATAGACACTAGACACACATAACTAATGTGAGATAAACCTTTTTTTTTTTTTTTTAGCTAATAAAATATAATGATATACTAAAATCCAATTTCCTAATTTATTGATAATACGCAAAGATTATAGAAAGTGTATGCTAGTGCTCTTACATCTAATTACTAGTCCTAATCGGGCTTGGGTTATAGCTCCAAATCTGTCGTTTGAAGCAACGTTTTCTCCGCGAACAATCTCAAACACGCATGTCACCACCTTGCGTGGCGGCATTACCATCATCTTGACCAAAAAAAAACTTCCCAATAGATTCCCAATTTAGAAACTTCACTCCACTCCCTCTTACCTCACTCCAAAACCCCCCGAGTTGACTCAGCCGAGTCTCCACCCCAAAACTCACTCACTCGCTTACCGTACAATACACTCCCAAGTCTTCCTTCTTCTTCACTCTCAACAAAAAAATGAGTCTTAAACCCAATCCTCCACACTAAAACCAAAAAGAGAAAAAAGAAAAAATCGATTTCAAAAAATTTACTTTCTTTTTTTGCTAAAATGATGTGCATAGAAGAAACTAACCTGCATGATTCTCGAGAAGACATGGAATCTCTAGTACTTGACGATTCATCCAACGGTCAATCTCACTCCGGTGCTAAACTAGTACTCAATCACGATGATCCACTGCTCTCGTCCTCATCGTCCTTCATGGACCCTCAAAACCCTAACTCTAATTCTATCTTTAGCTCTCACGCTTCCTTCAACGCTTTTCTCGACCCTCCTTCCTACGCCGAAGCGATCTTCACTTCCTTCGATTCTTCATCCAACGGCCACGATCAAATCCCCTTGTTTTCCTCCTCCAATTCAAACCCTCGGAGCTCCGATTACCTCCAAATCTCGGTTTCGGATCCTCAAAAGGAGCAGGAGCTGTCCAATTCTTTGGTTCCCGGTGGGACCACGTACTACACGTATTTGATTACGACGAGGACGAATTTACCCGAATTCGGCGGATCCGGATCCGAATTCAGTGTTCGGAGGCGGTTCAAGGATGTGGTTACGTTATCGGATCGGTTGTCGGAGTCGTACCGGGGGTTCTTCATCCCGCTCCGGCCGGACAAGAGCGTGGTGGAGAGTCAGGTGATGGCGAAGCAGGAGTTCGTGGAGCAGAGGAGGGTTTCGTTGGAGAAGTACCTCCGGAGATTGGCGGCGCACCCGGTGATTCGGCGGAGCGAGGAGTTGAGGGTTTTTTTGGAGGCGAAGGGGAAGTTGCCGCTGCCGAAGAGTGTCGACGTGGCTTCGAGGGTGATCGACGGCGCGGCGAGGCTGCCGAGGCAGTTGCTTGGTGAGGAGGCGATTGATGTGAATGAGGTGGCGCAGCCGGCGAAAGGCGGTAGGGATTTGTTGAGGATGTTTAGGGAGTTGAAGCAGGCGGTGTCGAATGATTGGAGCAGCGTGAAGCCGGTGGTGGTGGAGGAGGATAAGTGGTTCTTGGAGAAGAAGGAGAAGTTGATGGAGTTTGAGCAAGAACTTAGCAATGTGTCTCAACAGGTTATTGTTTATGTGCTTTGTAGTTTATGTGTAAAGATATTAGAATTTGGTACTTGCATGGTTGCATTTTGAAAGAGAAATGAATGAATAATAGATTAGGCATTGTAAAGTTTGGGACTTGAACAACAGGGGTTTAATATGAATAAAGGTGATATGCGAAATGAATTTGTATGTTGTGCGTGTGTGTGTGTTTGGATAGGAATTTATGGTGATAATATGTTGCTTCATTTGGAATGTGACTATGAGAAGAATTGGTGCATTGTAAAGTTTGGCACTTGAACGATATAAGTTTGGTTTCTATGAATGTTTTGTGTAAAAATGAATTGGTGTGTTGTGTATTTTTTAGATAGAATGATGGTGAGGATCAAAATCTTTTGTCCCACTTTATACTCGACCAACTCCGGTATGCCATATGTCATATTTTTTTCCATTTTAAATTTTGGTTTCTTTATAGGGGAAAAAAATGGACGTGGCAGGCTGCGATTGGTGGAGCATAAGTGAAACGCTTAGAAAAGAAGATTTTTATTCCTCCATATGGGATGTGACAAGTGGGATGAGTTTTAGGATACAATAAACTTATATATTAGTGGGTTATTTAAAGGTGTACTTACTTTGGTGGTTTCTTGGTTTTTGGTAGTGAATGTTTGGTATGAATGATTGTCTTTGCAGGCTGAATCGCTTGTAAAAGCTCAGCAAGACATGGGAGAGACAATGGGGGAATTGGGATTGGTGTTTGTTAAGCTGACCAAGTTTGAGACGGAGGAAGCAGTGTTTGACTCTCAAAGAGAACGAGCTGGTGACATGAAAAATGTTGCGACTGCTGCTGTTAAATCAAGTAGATTGTACCGGGAGTTAAATGGGCAGACAGTCAAACATTTGGTAACTAACAAGAGTTATTGCTCTACATTCAAATTCAAACTTTATAATCTAGGTGATCCATAATAAACACAAATATTGAAAGATTTCTTGAAAACTCTCTCCTTAGTATTACTAGGAAACTTTCTTAATTATGTTGATGGGTTGTAGTGAATTGATAGAATGTTTCTGGTCCACTGTCCTTCATAAGGAAAATCTTTTCACTGCTGCACATACCATATTGTTCCATTATATTGCAGGAGAAACTCCATGAATATCTAGGGATAATGCTAGCTGTGAACAATGCATTTTCTGACCGATCAAGCGCTTTACTAACAGTCCAGACGCTTTCGTCAGATTTAGCTTCCTTACATTTAAAGATTGAGAAACTTGAAGCTGCTTCAGCAAAAATATTTGGTGGAGACAGGTCCAGGTTGCGCAGAATAGAAGAGTTGAAAGAAACTGTCAGAGCTACTGAAGATGCTAAAATTTGCGCTGAGAGAGAATATGAACGGATCAAGGTAACCTTACTGATTTTTTTGCTAAGGCAACTGAAACTTAGGCTCCATGGTTTTGATGGTAAATAGCCAGCTTTAGAAACAAGTTTTATTATTTTCGATGACCTGTAATGTCATGCGCATCCAATGTGGAATAATGATTTTAGTTGATAATATCATTTTCTCTTGCTCTTTTGCCTATTGCTAAAAATTAAGATGCAATATAGCTCCCACCCATATGGGACCAGATTCTTGCATATACTTTATTATACCTTTATATCCTTTCAATTATGAATATTGTTGGAGCATAATGTTAGCTTAGCCATAATGAATTGGTCTTTAATATCATTTTTAGTTTTACTGCATCTTCCCACTTAATAGTCATAATATCAATTTATCAAAAAATATCAATTATGTCTTAAAGCATGCATGTAGCTGTTAAATTTGTTTATACCTTGGCTTTACGGATAGTGATTCCATTGTTTCATTCATAGAGTCATTACCTTTATGTAGATAATTCTTTTTGTTGTATTTTTTAGGCTTCTTCTTTTCTTTTTCACATGAATTAAATTATTCTTACCTAAAAAAAACTTGGCTTTGGCAAAGCTCAATGATTGGAGGGAAAGAGGGAGAATTAAATTTATATAAAGATATTTATAGATTTGATATGATAAAATTTTAGCCATAGAGATTGGTATACTAATGGTAAGCCTCCACATGGACCACATCAATAGTTGAGATTAGTTCACTGAAAAACAAGCCTTAAACTTCACTTTAAGCATGTACTTCAAGATCAGATGAGAAGAGAATATTGTGATCCTTACTTATTAATATGACCCTGAAAGTGGCTATTTTCTCTTTCTAGATACTCTAGGAGATTCCATATCTCACACGGTGTGGAGCTCTATCTTTTGCACTATTGAAAGGAACGCTTCCCCATCCAAAAATGATCTAGCTGTTTAGATTCCAGCTGCCTACATGTCTTATATTTAGCCTCATTTGTTTTGGAGGGAAGAAGAGAGAAAAGAAAAGAGGGGGGGGGGGGGGGGTGGTTGTAGGAGTGGATACTTAAGGCTTCAATTATTGTGCTTAAAAGATATTCGCTTGTGTATCTGTGTCTGTTTCTGTATTCTGCACATTTAATGAGAGCTTGTGGCAACATACATTGTGATGTAGGATTTTAAATTATAATTTGCTTTGGTAGATTGGCACCAGTTCGATCAATTGACTAATGTTAATTATCTTTCTTTTGTAAAAATAAATAAATAACTAGTTTTTGTTTGAACCAAGTTCAGAATGGAGCTGTTTTATTTGTAGCTGTTTTGGGATTGGCAACAGATTTATAGTCTGCCACTTGTATATGTCTAATACAATCAGTTTATTTTAGTGTTTTCATCTTTCTAATGCATTTAACCTTCAAAAGCTTGTTTGGTCAAGTGACAATGTCTGGTTCTGTTTTGTTTTATGTGCACTGTGGTTGTCATGTTTCTTATAATTTGAACTGATTTTGGCATTTGTGGAGGAACATTTACATTTGAGAGCAAACTGTTTTCCATGGAGAGACTATGCGAAGATGTGTAAGTATTATTAATGGTGAGTTATATACAGGAAAATATCAGGAGTGAGCTTGAAAGGCATGACAAAGAGAGGCATGATGACTTCATGAGCATGTTGAGAGGATTTGTTGTAAATCAGGTACCTTCTTTTTACATTGGCAATGTCTTCCTGGACGATAATAATGCTACATATAACATTTAATAAGAACAATTTTTGGTTCTGATAATAATCTATGCCTGTTTACAGGCGGGATATGCGGAGAAGATGGCAAACGTGTGGGAGACACTCGCAGAAGAAACCAACGCATATGTGAAAGATGGCAGCTGAAGTAGTTGGCTGTTAAATTTTTTGTTTTTTAGACATTCCTTTGTACTCTTTTCTGTAATTTTTGTATGTACAGTAATTGGAATTTTCAACAAGCTTCTAAAGTTGAGTTGTTCCTAACTTCATATCCTTTTTGGGTTGGTGTAGTTGTCCAGATCCTCCATTATCATTTCTAATGACCAAGATTCCTTTTGGTGAGTGGTAAAGATGTGAATTCACATAGACCTACTATTTTTTCTCCACCACTCACAACTTATCCACGTGGCGAGTTGTAGCAAAAATTGTGTAAAATGTTGTGTTACTAACTAGTATTGCTCTTTCACAATGTATTTTTTTTTCACAAGGTGATGTATTCAATAGAACAAATTATTTTTATTTTTTAAAACTTTGTTTTCATCATTTAGCTCTGACCTAAGCTGACTTGTTAGTCGATTTTAGATTTTCCAAACAATTGTTAAATCAATAATCAGATGTTATTCATGTATGGGGTGGGAGATATCTATTTTGAGAATCGCTCACAACTTGCTCACATGGCAAGTTGTAAGTGGTGGAGTTGTGGACCCACCACTTTTACTTCACTCACAACTTGTCACGTGAGTATGTGGTAAAAATTGTGACAAACGTTGTGATCCTAGCATTAATCATCCCTTTGCTCAAACATCAAAACTTCGATTCATAACTCAAGATAGACGCTATCGAATTTTTTAATTATTATTTTCTTTTTAAGAGAAAAAAAGAAAGAAAGATGGACACAGCAAATTAGGGTGAGTTGGAAGTTTGCAAGATTTTATCAAATCACAATGGACATGGCAAAAATAGCCATTTAATAAATTAAAACAAACTCTATTTACAGACTCTAATGCAAATTACTAGACAAAACTAATGATCAAGAATGAAAGAATCATGGACTACTAGTTGTCTTCCTAAATATCTCTGCCACAAAAATATAAAATCCACATCGGGAAATCCCTTTCTACTCGCTTGTTGAAGGGACTCGAGCTCCATCGTCACCTGAACTGGAAGCTACCTCGGGTCTAATCTCTTCTAGTTGCTGGAGAACCTGCTGAACTTCCGGTCGAGCTGACGGGGAAGGATCAACACAATGCAAAGCCAGTTTTAATGTGTTTAGCAACTCATCACCAATTGTAGATGCATCCCTCATCAACTCTAAATCGAAAACTTCATTTGTCCACTCCTCTTTTACAATAGAGGCAACCCACTGAGGCAAATCCACACCATTCAATGCCTCACCAGGAGACTTTCCTGTTAGGAGCTCCAATATGATAACCCCAAGACTGTATACATCAGTTTTCGTGTTGGCTTTCTTGAGCTTTGAAAGCTCAGGTGCTCGATAGCCTAATGCTCCTGCAGTAGCAATCACATTAGAATTAGCAGCAGCTGTCATTAACCGAGAGAGGCCAAAGTCTGCAATTTTGGCATTGGTGTGCTCATCAAGCAGGACATTGGTGGATGTGAGGTTCCCATGTATGATGTTCTCATGTGTGTGAAGGTAGAATAGGCCGCGAGTCATGCCCTGCGCTATTTTCATCCTTGTTGGCCAATCAATGGGTGTATCAGGACCACGAGCTGCAACCAAATGGAACAAATTATAATGAGGACATTTAAGTTTTTCTAAAGGAATCAAAACTAGTAGACAATTATTAGCTGATCATTGCAAATTTAGAATATGAAGCTGCAAGACTTACCATGGAGGAATGTTGCAAGACTCCCTTTAGGCATGTAATCAAAAACAAGAAGCTTTTCTCCTTTGGGTCCCAAGTAATAAGCCCTGAGTGCCAATAGATTTGGGTGCCTGATTTTCCCAAGAACATTAACCTCAGCTTCAAATTCCCTCTGACTTTTAGTTATTTTCTCTCTCAATCTCTTCACAGCAACTTCACTCCTATCTTCCAATGTGGCCTTGTAGACAGTTCCATAAGTACTCTTCCCCATTATCTCTGCAGTAGCACATAAAAGATCATCTGCTGTAAAAACCATTGGTCCATCAAAATGGACTAGTTTCCCCCCTGCCTCTCCGCCTGCTTCTACTTCACCCCCAACAGGTGGGACCCCCTTTTCAGCCCTTGTAGCACCGGCTCTTTCTGTGGCCTGACCATTCTTTGCTTTTGATGCTGCTCTTTTCCTCATCAAGCAGCAGATCAATATGACACAAAGAATGAGCAGAACAATGAGGAGGGCTCCAGCTGCTATGAGAATTTTGTCTTTGGTACTTAGTTTGCGGTGATGGGCATTTGATCCCTTTGGAGATGGGGGAGAACGTGCTTGAGAAGGACATGAAATTGAACCACTAAACCCACATAGCTGAACGTTCCCCACAAAAGAGCTTGCATTAAATTTCTGAGAGAGAGCAGTGGGAACAGGACCAGAGAGATTATTGTAAGAAACATTGAAAGAAACAAGGTTTCTTAGATCAGCAAGGGAAGCTGGGATTTCTCCACTAAGATTATTAAAGGATAAATCTAGTTGTGTAAGAGTGGAAATGTTGCCAAAAGTTGTGGGAATGCTACCCCTAAATTGGTTTCTCCTCAAATTTAGAACAGAAAGTTTATGTAATCTGTCAAGATTTTGTGGGATTTGGTTATCAAGGTTGTTGCTCTCAAGATTCAAAATAACAAGTGAGGATAGATCAGAGACACTAGCAGGCAAGCTTCCATTTATGGCATTATTAGAGATATCCAATGTTCTTAGCCTAGAAAGCCTCCCTATTTCAACAGGGATTGATCCAATAATCTGGTTATTACTAAGCGAAATCTCTTCAAGCTCACTTAATGTGCCTAAAGAAGCTGGAATGCTTCCAGAGAAGAAGTTATGATCAACGGCCAATGACCTAAGTTGAAAGTTGTTCTTTTCTAGTGCTCCACCCCACGAGTTTGGGATAGAGCCAGAGAGGTTATTGTGTTGGAGAGCAAGGTACATAAGGGAAGGAGAGCGAGTGAGGCTAACAGGGATTGAACCCGAAAACGAATTGAGGCTTAGATTAAGCCTATAAAGTTTGGTAGAGTTTGCAAGACTATCTGGGATTGTCCCAGTGAGCATATTGTTACTAATATCAAGTGTTTGAAGCAAAGGACATGAACCTAATGAAGGAGGGATTGAACCTGAAAGCCTATTGTTGAATAGCTGAACTCCTCTGAGACTTGGGAGAAACCCCAATGAGGAAGGGATTGAACCTTCAATAACATTGTCATGGAGGCTAAGCTTTCGAAGAGCTTGAAATTGGCCAATCTTTTCAGTGATTCGGCCTCCAAGTCCTCTCCATGGAAGCTGGAGTACAATAACCTGTCCTTGTGCACACTTAATTCCAGTCCAACCACCTGAACAAGCTCCATAGCCACTATCATTCCAGCTCCTTAAGAACCCTCTGGGGTCATCTAATTCATGCTTGAATGCTTGAAGTGCTTCATAGTCAGCTTGTGTGACAACTACCCCATCCCAAATCTCGCTTGAAACAGGCTTAGTGAAACATACTGGTAGCAAAAAAAGCAACAAAAAGTGGGAGCAAAGGAAGAGATCTTTCAAAAACCCCAAGAAATGAAAAGGATCATGGATTTTAGACTGAACCATCCACTTCTCTTTCTTATTGAGTGAAATACAATGCCAACCCGCCCTCCTTTTCATCAGAAACTCAAGAATCTGAAAAGGGTATTTGTAAAAATTGTTCAAAAGTAAAGCTTGGTTAGCCATAGCCACTAAGAAATACTGTAGCAGAGTTTGAAAACAAAACAAAACAAAAAACAAAAAACAAAAAAAGAATCTGAGTTTTCGCTACTATGAAAGAGTGTAGTACAAAATTATAGAGGTGTGAATGAAACAGAAACAAAGATCAGTTGGAAGAGGGTTTTGTAGTGTGAACTGAACGGTGGGGTTTCTCTTCTCTGAATGTGCACGTGAAGCTCAGAGAGAGAGAGAGAGAGAGAGAGGGAATCTTGTATTGGGAGAGAGGAAAACCCGAGACAAAATGTCAGGTGGGGTGGGTGCTAAATGCAGTTAGGTTAGGAGGCTCTCCTACTTTACAAAGCTTAACGGCTAGTTTTTCTTATTTCTCATCCCTATAACTGTTATTATTATTATGTTTTTTGACCGAGTTTCATGGGTATAATCCCAGCTCTTTTATTGCCCCGCCGCTCCTCCCAACGGCTATCTTTTCCTCATGGGTCTGGGACCCAGTTGTTGCAATGAACAAAAAATGGAACACCTGTGTGTGCCTATAACATACTTCTATGAAAAAATAAATGAATCTACAGCGTACCATAAATCTTTTTTATGGAAGCATACCATAAATCTAAGTGAACTAAATAATTTTACAATTTTTTCCCCTGACTTGGTCTCTTATGATTTATACCGAATTATGAGGTCATGTTAAAGAGTTCCATTGTACACCCCAAGCTATAATTTTTATTTTTTTAATCCACCCAAGTTAGAATTTTTAATGCAATTGATTGATTTTTTTATAAGGAGTTAAAATCATTTTCAATTTATAAGTTCATACTTTTATAAGTTTCAGTTATTTTTCAGTGCAGACGAAATCCTTTTAAAACTTCTTTAAAAAGCGCACTAGAATACTTATTGGCAAAAAGCCATGAAAATAATATAAGTGAATCCACCTAATGATACTTTAAATTTCATGAGATTTATTAGATCTTGAATTAGAAACTTTTGTATAATTATGTAGGTTAGTGAAAAAAATAGTAACTTTCTTTCACCTTAAAATTTGTTAAAAAAATAGGTTAGTGAAAATTTTTTACTCTTTTTTTTTTTTAAACATTACTCGATAGCCACAAAATTAAAAAGTTTGCTGACTATGTAACGAGGGGTGAGGACCACATTGTCCCTGACAGATTAAGCTTGATGACATAGGGTTTGTTTATAACTAAACTAACCAATGGCGTAGCTTTTTAAGGGCATTATTATATTATTATTATTAGCTTTGCAAACACCTACGAAGTGGTGAATATGAGCCCTCTATGTGGCTTTGAGCCTTTGACACAATAGCGTTGACGTGGATTGCACGAATTGTACTCTTTTTGACATTAATTCTGAACTCAGTTTGAAAAGGTTTTAGGTAGGAAGGATCTCAGCTTTTGGCAGAATAGACTATAGGATAGGGTATGGACCAGGAAACCCAAAAGTGTCATCGCCTCTGTTTGAGTGAAGCGGACAATGTGAGTGGTCCAGATATAGTTGGAAATGTTCCTTAAAAAAAAAAAAAAAAAAAAGAAGAAGAAGAAGATATAATTGGAAATGGAATCCTTTGAAGCTTTTTTTTTTTTTTTTTTTTTTTTCCTCCAAGAATAAATCAAATATTACATTTAAAAAGTACTTCATTCATAAATATTTTTACAACATTTTAATAACAAATTATAGGTGTTAATTTTTTATTAGTTCTAATTGGAATCTATCATTGAGATTACTTTTTTGTCCACTAATAACAACTCGTAACAACCTGGCACTTAAAATTTGTTATAAAAGTGTCGTAAAAATATTGTGGAAATAACATTTTTCTTTTAATAGCTAAATATGAAAAAGCTTAAATGAAAATTGGAACTACATACAAAAGAGAGAAATAATTTGATAGTTTTGACAATGAGAAAAATATGGATGTGATCCCTTGTTATTCTAGTAGAAAGAGTTGGCTATTCCATTGAACTCTAAAAATGAATTACACTTTTTTTTAAAAAAAAAAGTTTGGGTTGTTTTTATTTATTTGATCCCTTATATTTATTTTTTTGTAATCCACTAAGTTTAATTCATTTTTCAGATTTTCATTTTGTCAATTTCCGTAAATGATTTGACTCAACTCTTAAGTATCAACTATCAATGAATGATGAGGCCAAATTAGTCAGGAATATAAACAGAATTACCATTTTGAAAATAAAATCAAACTTAGCATAACCACACATACAAAAAAAAAATCTCAATCTTAATGGATCAAAATGAAAATAATCCTAAATTTTAAATGTCAAAAATATAATTTAGTTAAAAAAAATATTTGACGGATCATACTAATAAAAAATAGACGTATTTTTTTAAGTAATTAACAATTATTCAAATTTGGCAAAAAAATCATTATTTGATTATAATTGTTAAATTGATCTAAACCTGATTAAACGAGTCATTCTAAGCTCAAAACAAGATTAAACACTCTAGGTTTTTTAGCCAAGCCGTAATTTTCCTTTCCTTTTCTTTTTTTAAAGGAAAAAATTCCACTATATCATATGTGGGGGCCAAAGAATTTGTGACCCCGACCCACTTCATTTTGAGGCCCAAGACCCGAGCCGAGGAGAGATATTGCCGATGACATACAATGAGAACCTAAACGGCCTAGGGACATAGCCAAAGACTATTCTGTCCTCGGCATCCCAAAACGCCCCTGAGGGAAAGGGCAAATATGGTATAGGAACAGTTCATGGAAATGCTAAACTCCTCCGCATTAACGCGGAAAAGACCCTTAAATAGGATAGCGACAAAGGACAAGGGAAAAGCAACCATTACTGCAATGAGGTACTCTGCGCCTGACAGAGCAATACTTTTCAGCTTTTACAACCACCCCCAACCACTTTGGGTATGGGCTGATGGGACAAGTATCAGCCCTAGAAAGTTGAACTTACACGTGGACGTAGGAAGGAAGGATAAAGGCTAATATAAAAAGGAAAAAGAAGCAACTAAAGAAGGGGGGGACAAACCGTCTCCCAGTCCCTTGAGCCCTAAACAAGGGAGAGTTATAAGAATACCAATCCCCTCGGACAAGGTCTAAGGACTGGAGCCGTTCAGACCGTGCCGGAGGAAAGGTCTTATTAGATATGTTACCACCATGAACACCATGACTAACCACCGTCCAGTGACCAAGGCCTAGCCTTTCAGCCCACGCTCTATAAATTTTATTGCAAGGGCCTTTAACGTGCGAAACCCATATCAGTTGGGATCGTCACAATTTGAGACCTTACATCATAATACAACCTTTAGAATATATTCTAGCAGAGTGCATTCCAATACAATTTTTTGGAAAATATTTTAGTAGAGTGCATTCTATGTAAATACATTCGTATGGACAAAGTATCCAAGTATCACCTTAGTTTTTGCGTGATTAAGTCCAATACAAAGCTAAAAGCAAAGAGATCGGAGATATAATGGATATTTAACATCAAAAAATAAATGGACCCAAATGTTAAAAACATGGTTTTAGATCTTTACACGTTTGAGTTGAATTAAGGGCCCACCAAATTTCTTTCTTTGTGGTCGGACATATGTAAGCCTTCACTAGTATGACTGTATCCAGGATGTTTGAGTTGAATTAAGGGCCACCAAATTTCTTTCTTTTTGGTCGGACGTATGTAAGCCTTCACTGGTACAGGGAGGAACAACCAAGAATTGGGGTGAAATGGGTTGTAGTGTCCCATGCTCTTTCATACAATTAGCTGAGTTCCACTTCTCGCACGATATACGGTGCAACTTCTTATTAGTTTTCTCCAATATTTCAATAAGTCTTGGTAAAAATCTTGTAGCTTAGTTAGTTGGCACCTCATAATGTTTTCAATAAAGACACCCAAACTTCAAATCCCTCACCTCAACCATTGATATATATATATATATATATATATATAATTATTTCAATAAATTTCCTTGTAAGAAATTGTAATCTTTAGTTATTTTATAGATAGAATAGAAAGAAACTATGAATAGTGTATAATGATTTGATCATACTATATTTGTGGGTGTTTACGAATTGAAAATTGTATGATATAGTGGCTAATATAGATAGGCATGTTTCATGCCTACTAAAATATGCAAATATCTTTCAATTATTTTTTTTAAGTTCTTGATTGTGTGTTACTAAATTTTTTTTTCCCTTTTTGTTAGACATTGTTTCAACTGTAGCAAAAACAACTAAATTTGAGCAAGAATACCAAATTTCAAATCAATTATTTCTCACATAACAAAAAATTCAATTGTTTCTCATATAAATCTTAGAAAAATGATATTAAATTTTCATTATGCTTAAAATAATTAACATAACAAAATAAACATATTTAATCTTTCTAATTACATATTCTAAAAGAAAAATATTTCTAATTACATAGAATAAATACTACAATGTTAGTTCCACACACTCACACATATATACATGAATTCACAAATATTTAATTTTTTATGGTTTTTGTGTCAATTGTTGTCAAAACAACTAAACATGAGGAAGAATGTCATATTCTAAATTTATTATTATTGTGGGGCCAGGGAACTTATGGTCCGGCCCACGCTCTGTTAGGGCCCGGGGCCCGTGCCGAGGAGGGTATTTGCCGAGGACGATTGGGGAAAGGCCGAAGGGTCGAGTGGAACAGCCGAGGATGACCCTGTCCTCGGCACTCCAGGACTTCAAAACGAAGAGCAACGTCTCGATGATGGCTACCCCCAAAAAGCCCCCTGAAGGAGATACGAGTAGAATGGGACCCACGTTGGGGGTACGGTGCGAAACTGGTTCAGGATAAATACGTCCTCTCCGCATTAAATGCACCCGCCAGCGTCCTGACCGTGTTAATGAGAGAAGACGCCTGGACAGGGTGACTTCGATCGTCGCAACTAACAGAAAGCAAGATGGGACAAGTACAGAAGTAGGCACCTACCTAGCCAACAAGTGGAGGGCTAAGATCAACCAAATAAGGGCTATATAATGTGAAGGTTAACGCATCAAGGGAGGGGCCGGAAAAAATTGCCAAAAACCAGAGCCTCCCAGCCCGCCTCCAGGAGAAAGACTCCTAGAGCGAACACGATTTAATCATGTATGAACACCACGGAAAACCCCCGTCCGGTGACCAAGGCTTAGCCTTTCAAACTCACGCTCTATAAATGATATTGTTTGGGCCTTTTTACGTGCGAACCCAATATCGTTCTGGGTCGTTACAAATCGAGTCCTTACAATTGGCGCCGTCTGTGGGGAAGGCTTGTGTGTTGGCATAGACGGTAGGTCGAGACAGTCCCTTTGTCATTTTTAACAGTCGGTTGTAGTGTCCTAGCGTAAAGCTCCACTAGGGGCTATGTTCCTTTACTAGGGGCTGCGCTTCGTAGCGTCAGCCACACGGATGGTTCTAGGGGCTTGGCCGATGAGCTAGTTCCCCTTAAAATCAAGGTCCCATGCCATAGCCGAGGGGTTAATTCCCCCATTACTTATCAAAACCAAGTTTTGGACAGAACCAAGGTATTGCATGGTCCTCGAACTCAAACCTATGGGGAAACCAACTACTTATCAAAATCAAGTTTTGGACAGAACCAAGGTATTGCATGGTCCTCGGACTCAAACCTATAGGGAAACCAACTACTTATCAAAACCAAGTTTTGGACAAAACCAAGGTATTGCATGGTCCTCGGACTCAAACCTATGGGGAAACCAACTACTTTAAAGAAATCTGGATACTAAGCAGGACCTAACACTACACCTGACGATCTCCATTGAATGAGGATCAGACATGAGTTCAAAGCTCTACAGGTGCAGGTAAGCTAGCGTTTTGAAACATGATTCTAAATATATCGCATGCACAACTATTCATACGTGTTAAGATAATTAGTTCAAAATTTATAAACAATAGTAAGTATCGACAAGGGCAACTAACCAGTAACCAAAAGGAAAAAGGAAGAAAAGAATTTCATATATGTGTTCAACAGGTTCAAACTACTAGCAGATTACAAAGTTTTCAAAATGAAAAAGAAACAAGTTAATCGTTAAACTAAAAACAAATACGAAGCCTGGCCGAGGTTTCTACTTCTTTAATTTTGCATCGGCCACGTCCTGGGAAGGAGGAACGGGGTCAGCGTCGGTGCCCTGGAGGACAGTCCCTTCTGGGGAGGACTGAGCAGGATCAGTATCGGTACTCTTGGGGACCACAGCAAGGGGAATTACCTGTAGGGGCTGGGCAAGTAAGGCTGGCTCTTCGGCATTAGGCATCTGAGTGCCAGTCACGGGCTCAGCAACCTCTTTGGGTACCTCGGGATCCGTACGTTGAGATGCTTCTATCACATCCTGAAGCTCTCCCTCTTTGAGCGGCTCGCCAGGAGAGACGCCGACCTGTACGATTTCCGTTTGAGTGACCTCTTCCTCGTGTTGGTCGCTCACAGCCACGGAGCTGGTGGAGGTGGCCTCGCGGATGGCTGTAGGGTAGAATATGTTCTCCGCTTTCCACAAATCGGATGAAGCATTCACCCCAGCTCGCTTCAAGGCCTCTTCCCAAACCTGGGAGCAGTAAAGTCTGCATACTCCGGGAATTTGGGCTTTAAGGATGGCTTGGGTTTCAGCTACCCCCGCATTATAACCATCATCCTCGGCCGTTTCCTTGGCAGCCTCAGCCTCGTTCCTGGCAAACTCGGCCTCCCGCTTGGCCCTTATGGCTTCGTCGCGGGCATACTCCGCCACCCCTTTGTCATGCTCTGCCGTGATCAGACTTTTCTTTAAATCATTGATCAGCTCCTTGGCTATCCGCAACTGGTCCTTGACTTCTAGCAGACGATTTGTCTGGTCCTCGGCCTGTTTCTGGGCGCTAGCTAAACCCGCCGAGGCGCTATCCCTTTCTCGGATAGCCTCTGTTGGGCAGTCTTGGTCTTGGCGAGGTCGTCCTCAGAAGCTTTGAGAGTCCGTGTGGCCACTAAGCGCTTGGAGCGTTCACTCTCGGCCGCCTTACTCTGATTGTTTACCTCTTCCTCCATCCTATAGGTGGCCTGGAGAGCCTGTCAAGGGAGATAAATACATCTTGGATGACAAACCGAGAGTGGGAGTTAATAAAGTTTTAGGTTTCAAGAGCCTTACCATGCCCAAGTACCTCTTCGTACTGAGGAAGACCTCCTGCATCCTCATTTTCTTCAGCCCATCCATGTCGGTGGGAAGCAGCATGGCTCTCCCTAGTGCGTCTGCCACATAACCACCCTCGCCATCTCCAAGGTCCCTCATGGACGCGGTCTCTAGTAGTGGACCCCCGTGGAGCATTGGGGCGGGAAGCCAGGCACTTGGCGAGGATTAGGCCTCGATCCCCTTTCCCTTGCCTTGGGAAGATTGGGGCTCAGTCTCTTTACCCTTGCTTTGGTGCCCAATCTTCAACTGTTTCGCACGAGGGGCTTCCTCATTCTCCTTAGAAGGTTGGGATTTTCCCCCATCCATGGTTTCCTTGCCCTTGGGGCTCCTCTTTCTCTTTGAATCAGTGCCTTCCGGCCGAGGAGGCAGAGCTGTTTGGGAAGGAGCAGGAAGTTTGGGGCGGGGGGACTGTGGCTGTGACTTGGTGGAGGATGACCTAGTCTGGATGGTCTGGGGCTGTGGTGGTGGGGGCGGAGCATTAGATTGCGGCGTTCCCTGCGCACCCTCCCCCGGTTGACCCTCGAGGAGTTCAAATAGGCTGGTCGGGGGCTTTCTCTTGAGTCCCATCTCGGCTTGCGAAGATGTGCCTACTAATGATAATTCCGCCTTGGACAAGGCTGGGTCACCTATATCACCAGAAGGGTCCTCGAATTGGTTGGCTAGGTCAAACACCCCAAACCCTTCCTCGGGCTGATCTAACTCGCCTTCGTCCTCCGCTACTTGATGAGATGAGGAGAGGTTCACCAGTGGGATGCTTTCTGGGACAGATGGTACTCCGGAGATTAAAAATCCTGTCTCGACCACAGTAATTTTTGGAAGCTGAGGACGGCTGGTGCTGATTACGTGCCTGGGGTCGGCAAATGACTTCTGAACGGGAGGGTACCCTAATATTTTGTGAGCGGCTCGGACTTGACCATCTCCGTCATTTACGAAAACTACCGCTTGTAGAACAGTCTCCAAGTCCACCCGGTTAACTAAGTGAAAATGCCGTTGATAAGCGTGTGGATTTACAAAAGAAAAACACATATGCATGGTTAGTTACCGAGCCACATCAGATTAGAAATGGCGCAAAGGGTCAACGCCTTCCACTCCTTATACCCCACCTGGTTCTCCTTCTACCATGGGGCACGGATTGCCATCATGCCATTCACCGGAGACGATAAGGAAATCCTTGTTTAATCCCTTGTTGGAATCGGGGAGGCATTGGATTAGTCGAACCCTTTCGTTTCTCGTCTTCATGTAGTATGATTTCCCCTTCAAATTTTGGAGATTATAGCACCAATTCACGTCATGGTGGGTCAGTCTTAACCTCATCTTTTCATTTAAAGCATCCACGCAACCCAAAATCCTAAACATGTTGCCGGCGCACTGGGTGGGGGCTAATTGGAAGTGCTTGAGGTAACCCCTCGTTACCGGCCCCATAGGGATTCTCATACCCCCCTCTACAAAGGCGAGGACGGGAATTACTACCTCGCCTGTTTCCCTCTTATAGTGCCACTCCCCCATCTTACAATGCCTCAGACTTACGTTGGGAGGAATCCTGTAATCGGCGATGAACTTGTTCATCGCCTCTTCAGTATCGACTAATTTCCTTAGTCTCGGTTTAGCCATCTCTATGATTTACTAAACAAACTCAACCAGCAACGGGAGAAGAAAGGGAACCAGAGAAAAATAAACCCAGAAAAGAAAAAGCACGAGTTAATGGAGGCAGGGAACTTACATAAAAGAGGAAAGACACTTCGGACAGGCTTTTTGTGCTAGAGATAGACTTGAGTTTGGACGAAAGTTCAGATGAACCCAGGGTATACGCGCTAGAACTCTTAAGTACAAAACTGAAGAGGCAGATCCGTTCCAAAAAATCATTTATACTTTCTAGGGTAACTGCACAAATTTTCCCGCCCATAAAGACCAAGGAATCACCACCGTTCTATCTTCATCACGCCGTAGAACGTGGGAAACACAGAGCCGCCCGCATTTAATGAGGCCACGTTTCACCTTCCAAGGGCTCCAGGAACGTGTCTCGGGCACATGAAAAGTCTCGGGAACCGGTAGGTAACAAGGATTGACAGGCATTGACAGATGTCTGATGTCATCAAAACCCTCCTATCCGTCCGAAGAGTCGGATAGCAGGATTTTGAGGGGCTATTGTGGGGCCAGGGAACTTATGGTCCGGCCCACGCTCTGTTAAGGCCCGGGGCTCGTGCCGAGGAGGGTATTTGCCGAGAACGATTGGGGAAAGGCCGAAGGGTCGAGTGGAACAGCCGAGGATGACCCTGTCCTCGACACTCCAGGACTTCAAAAGGAAGAGCAACGTCTCGATGATGGCTACCCCCAAAAAGCCCCCTGAAGGAGATATGAGTAGAATGAGACCCACATTGGGGGTACGGTGCGAAATTGGTTCAGGCTAAATACGTCCTCTCCGCATTAAATGCACCCGCCAGCGTCCTGACCGTGTTAATGAGAGAAGACGCCTGGACAGGGTGACTTCGATCGTCGCAACTAACAGAAAGCAAGATGGGACAATTGATGGGACAAGTACAGAAGTAGGCACCTGCCTGGCCAACAAGTGGAGGGCTAAGATCAACCAAATAAGGGCTATATAATGTGAAGGTTAACGCATCAAGGGAAGGACTGGGAAAAATTGCCAAAAACCAGAGCCTCCCAGCCCGCCTCCAGGAGAAAGACTCCTAGAGCGAACACGATTTAATCATGCATGAACACCACGGAAAACCCCCGTCCGGTGACCAAGCCCTAGCCTTTCAAACCCACGCTCTATAAATGATATTGTTTGGGCCTTTTTACGTGCAAACCCAATATCGTTCTGGGTCGTTACAAATCGAGTCCTTACAATTATTATTATTATTATTCCAACTAAAAATTATTTCTTATATAGAGTTTACAAAAATAATCATATAAATTAGTAATGCACAACTATAGATAATTAATATATATGCATTTACTCTATTGTTTAATTCAATGAACTAGTATTTTGATATAAATTTAAATTTTGTTGAAGTAGAAGCTAATAAAGATAATTTCAAGAAATGTGTCACATGGCACAATCTCATGCTGTCCTACATGAGGTCTCTACTTTTAGATATACTAGTCGTAGATCCACGTGATACGTGAGAATAAATAATTATTTTGTATTGTAATATAATGTATAATTTATTCTTTAAATTTTTTTGATGATAATTTGTTCTCCCAAAAATTAAACAATTTCTATTTGGTCCAATTAGATCTACTTTAGTCCCATTCGGTCCAATTAGGCCTACTTCGGTCCAATTTGGTCCACTCTGTTCAATTCAGTCCACTCGGTCAATTTCGATCCACCCTTCCGTCCATTTTAGACTAATTGGCCTTAAACTGATTCTTTTTGCAGGTTTTCTTTTCAAGTTCAGCTCAAAATTTCATTTATTTCTTAATTTTTGGGTTGAAAAATATGAAAATTAATTATATTTGACCTAAACTCTTTAGTTTTGAGTTAAAAATACAAAACAAAACAAAAAAAAAAAAAAATCTAAAATAGACATTAGAAATTAAAATTATGAGCCCTAAAATGCAATAAAAAAGATAAATATTCAAAAGTCTTATTTGGTCCACATTGGTTCCATTCGGTCTATTCTATCCTCTTCGGTCCAATTTGGTCCGATTCGGTCCCATTTATTCCATTCTATCCACTAAAGTAATATTTAGTCCAATTCGGTCCATTCAGTTCACATTATCTCTATTTGGTCCACATTAGTCCTCTTCTGTCTACCTCAGTCCTATTCGGTCCATTCTATCTACTTCGGTTCTATTTGGTCCTATTCGGTCCATTCTGTCTACTTTGATCCACTTTAGTTCTATTCGGACCATTCAGTCCAATGTAGTCCTATTCGGTCCATTTTGTCCACTTTGGTTCTATTTAGTCCATTATGTCCACTTCGGTCTTATTCAGTCCACATTGGTCCTATTTGGTTCACTTCAGTCCATTTTGTCCACTTCGGTCTTATTCAGTCTATTCGTTCTTATTTGGTTCATTCGGTCCACCTTGTTCCTATTCCGTCAATTTGGTCCTATTTTGTCCATTTGATCCACTTTGTTCCATTTAGTCCAATTCGGATCACTTCAATTGATTTTGGTCTACTTCAATCTACTTTTGTGCACTTACATAATGAGAAAATATATTTTTAGGTTGAAAATACCTAATCCACTTCGGTATAGCTAAAGTTAAAGTGAAAGTCTTTCTAAACATAAAGGCAATGAATATACAAATGTAATCTTTAGGGCAGTTATTTATTTGTTTTAACGTTGTTACTCTTAAATGAATAGCATGAGGTTGATTATACATTTAAGCAAAATAAATAAATAAATATATACATATATGTTTGTATTTATAATTTTTATTTAAATAAATTATTCAAATTATTTAATTCTTTTAAAAGAGATTATCAAGATAATTAAAACTCATATGAAACTTATACCAAATATGTATAATTTATTCTCTAAATTTTATTGTAGAGAGAGAGACTACTTGTGATGGGGAAGGAAAAATACAACACCAAAACGTATAAAACCAAATAGAGTTTTAAAAAACACAATGATTCATCAATATAAAGTAGAGTTGCAAAAAAGAATTAAAAAAATCAAGAGAAAGAAAATAACCACTTTTTCAAGAGACGGTGAGAGAGAAATTTAAAAAAAAATAATAATATGAGAAGAAAAAAGTAAAAACAAAAAAATATAGTAATAAATACCAAATTATCCAAGTCATGTTATGTTATGTAAATAAGTAACATTATATTCTTATATACTATCTTATCTTTATAATGCAATATGATAACATCTATGATATTAAAGAGAATAAAAAAGACAACAACTTAAAAACATAAAACTTAATCACATCAACTCAAAGTAGAGTTCCAAATAATACAAAAATTCATCAACCTAAAGTAAAGATGCAAGAAAAATATTTATAAAAAAATCCACAAAAAATGAAAAAAAAAAAAAAAGAGAGAGAGAGAGAGAGAGAGAGAGAGAGAGAGATAACCTTTTTTGTGTGAAAAATCTATGAATAGAATGGCAAAGAGAATTGTAAATTTATAGTAAGAAAGGGGAATAAAAAAAGTCAAAAATAACGGAAGATAAATAGATATAGATAGAAGAAAAGTGATATTAAGGTAAATAGTAGTAGGGAGATAAAAAGGTAAAAGGGAGGGAAAAAGTTAGAGAAATTATAACAATAAATTGGGAAATTAATAAGGAAAAAATAAAAATAAAAATAAGAGAAAGAATGTTGAAAATTGGTAAATGATATGGCCGTTGCTTAATAAGAGCGTAACAACAATAAATACTCACTTCAACTTTTAAATATATATATATAATCATATGGATATTGATTTGCCAATGGCAATGCAGAGAATATATATATAGTCATATGGATATTGATTTGCCAATGGCAATGCAGAGAATATATATATAGTCATATGGATATTGATTTGCCAATGGCAATGCAGAGAACTTTGAAGAGCTGATTATCAAAAAACCTTTGAAGAGCTACACTTTTTTGAGGATAAAAGGCAGAATTGAAGAGCTACACTTGAAATGACAGATTAAAGGCCCATTGTTACTGTAGAAGAGATGGCCTATTGTAACAAAAAAGGACAGCGTTAAGGCCCATTACAAATAAAAACCTTCTTCTCTCATGGTACATTACTGAATAGAAATTACCAATTCAATGACTCAACAAATAAAAATGGAGGCACCATTGGCCAGATGGCATTCTGCCTCTGTATGAGAAGGTATCTTGTGCATATGGTATGGTATATGCATCATCTCTACAATATATTGTGAGAGAGATGATGCATGTCCCAGATGCATGACATTATTATCGCCTCCATAGAGACTTTTTTTATGAGATACCTTCTGCATGTATCGGTACAGGTGATGATTATTCCTCACTAACATTTCGCAAAAACATAAAGTAAAAAGGAATGGAAAAATTATGCCAAAACCCCTCTTTTGTCAAAAGTTCCAAATACACAAACAAAAGAGAGGGAAAAATATATGCAAACAGACTTATTAAAGAGTCACAAGTCCAAGCACATAAGTAAAATGAGGAACGGCTCATCCTAGTTTCAATCGAAAGCAGTATAATCAATATTACTATAAATCCATTCACCAAGTTGCTTAGAATAACCAAATACGTGGACAATATTTTGCATCAAATTTGCACTATTCAGCATCGATCTTCAATTCAGCAAACAAGAGAGGTCAATGAAACCAATTCACAAGCGCATCTCCTGGTGAGATCTTACTGCGCTATTTGAACTCAACACAGTCACACAGACCTTCAATTTCAACTCTTTTTAGCTTAGAATATATAACACATGGAGAACGCAAGGCCAACAAACTTGAATTTACAGGCTGGGAAAAGGAAAAACTTCAACTACAACAACAACCTTCATATATAACTTAAGCATCCAACATCAAGCCTATAAGGTTTACCTACATAAAATGACAGGAATGTTTAAATCTACAGAGTCCACCTGTATGAGGCAAGTCACAAACCAGGTCCGAAACTTAGGTACTACTACGCAAAAGGCCAAAAACATTTGTGAAAATGCTTTACTTTGAAGAGGCATGCAGAATAACCTCTGTTCTTGCACTTGCATCTAGCAATGCTACCCCAAAACCTTTTCCATTCAAAAACCAAGAGCAGAAGGGATGGGAAAACAATGATTCCATGTGACAACAAAGGGTAATCAGGTTTTCCAATGGACACAAATCAGGGAGGGAGGAAGACTCATAGCAATGCTAATCCATTAATGAATTGATGATTCTACTGACCAAGTGATATTAGGATTGACATGCTTCAGAAATACAAAAAACTGACGCATCTACCAAAAACAATAAAATCAGCACAAAACCTGTTCAGGCATATCTATCACAGAAAATCCTAAGACAATGTCCCAGCACCTTTAGATGAGAGAAAGAGAAAAGGACTTAATGTCATTAGAAATGGTACTAAGAAACCAACTGATATTCCCCGAGCTTTTCCAAATAGAAGATTTCCCACCTTTTGAAACATCTATCTCTTCCTAAACTAGAAAAAATCCATTCTAAAAAGCAAGTAAAAATCCCAAGAACCTAATATGTTTACAAGCACTACACGTATTCTATTTCCTAACCTCACTTTCAGTTATATTTCATAATAACTTAAAAAGTGTAGTCAGGCTTATGCAATATCAGCTAGCATTGCACAAAGATTCAATCACCAACAACCACTTCAAAGTTCAAGTTCAGAAGTTCCTACTAGATCATATAACCCCTTTCTATTAGTTTTGTTGATAAATTACACGCATATTTAGTGCATCTTGAACATACAACCTCCATCCCATTATTATTCAAGGATGAAGTGTAAATTCAGCTAGAGCTCATTGGCGCTCAATCCCCATTATTTAGGACCGGGCAAAAACTTAGTTATAGTTCCTTAGATATTGTTCATGAATTAAATTTAACCACATTGATCAATGCAATGCAAACAATATTATCTTTCCTAAGAAGAATTCAATTCAACCATGCCACTTATTGGCCAATACAACCATATAATTGAATTTAATTAGGGAACTTAAGAAACTATACCACTATACACCCTAAGTTCTAGTTCTATCCTTTAGAAGTTAGAATCACATACATCCATTACATTCCATACAAGCAAAGGAAATGCCATTCGAATTCGAGCTCAGCAGCCAAAACTGCATTCATTGAGAATAAAAAACTACACAATCTCAAACTAACTCTACAAGAATTAGGTCTAAAAATTGCACAATACAGATCCAATCTACATACAAGTCTAGAAAATTTAGGTCTACAAATTGCACAATTCAAATCAAAACCCTATCTCATTTGCCCAGAATTTCCCAAGCATATGAAAAATGAACCTTGTCAGTAACAGTGTTTCAATTTCACAATAATGATTGTGAAATAACTAACCTCCCTCCTCTCAGACACGTGCGGCGACAGGAGCGGCGGCCGCGGCGGCGGAAGAGGCAGCGCCGCCGAGGAAGGAGAGCAATCCGGAATTCGCTGGCTCTTGATCGTCGAGGAAGAGATCCTCTGGAACTCTGAACGCACCGTGGGCGCACACGATCGCGAAGCCGACCATCAACGCCGAGATGAGGAGCGATCCGACGGTGGTGAGGAAAACGATGACGACGGTTAAGAGCGAGAGACCGATCAAGGTCTCGCGATCGGAGAACGTGCGGCCGAGAATGACGAGAGGCTGATTGGACGGTCGGAAAAAGTAGAGGAAAGTCCACGCGGCGAGGAGAGAAAGGAGAACGAGGAGAGAGATAGGGTGAGAGAGGAGAGAGAAAGCGAGGACCAAGGATATGAAGGTGAGGTAGTTGACGCGGAAATAGGCGAGGTTTTTTCGGATCCGAGAGTAGGCTTCGGTGAGGGATTCGGGCCGGGTCATGGAGGTCCGGTCTACGAGTTCGGACCATGGGCGGCGTTGAGAGAAGCCGTGGCGAATCGAGGAGGATAAGCGTGAGATGAACGCACGGAAAGCGGGCGTGGTTATGGGTTGGGTGGTGGCGGTGGAGTTGGTTTGTGAGTTGGAGATTGGGAGTGTCGGTGGAGAGGCCATTGGTGGCGCGTGAAGTTAATGTCCAGTGGATGTAAGAGAATGAGAGTGAGCCAGTGACGTTAGTTATTATACACACTGTTATAGTGGTTGTGTAGTGGGAAGGAATTACTGCCTAATGGATGTGTCCTGTAAGGCTTTGTGGGGTTTCATTTTAAATGAACCGACCAATGCTCTTTTTTTTTCTTTTTTTTTAATGGGAAAATACTACTGCATATTATTAATAAAAAAGTCATTTACAATAATCTTAACTTTTATCTAGGATTATTTTAGAAGAAGTTAGAAAGTTTCTCTGACATAGGGGGAGGCCACTCCAAACCCTAGTCGCTTTGTAGAAGGCCTTGCCTAACCCTAGGGTTTGGGCTATTCATGTTCTCCTTGTGTGCCCCATAATATGAGTGAGAGTTTCTTCCTTGTTGCATCTACAGTGTTTCAACATGGAGAACTTATCTGTGATGTGGAAAAAACTCTCGCTTTCAGAGGAGGAGGATAGCAAGTATAGCGAACGAACGATAGAGATGATTGGGGGAAAGACTATCGCAGCAAAGTTTTTCACGCGACGAGTTTTGAATATAGAAGCCATTGCTCAGACTTTTAAACAACTATAGCAAACGAAGAAGGGATTCGAGGTCAAAGATATGGGGAATCATGTGGTTCTATTTGTTTTTTCGGATGGATCGGATGCAAATAGGGTCCTACTGGGAGAGCCATGGAGTTACGACAAATATCTAGTCTCTCTACGCAGACTAGAGAGAAATGTTGTAGTAAGGGATCTCGTCTCGATAGAACGTCCTTCTGGGTACAAATCCATGACTTACTTGTGGGTGAGATGAACTAAGAAGCAGCAGCGGAGATTGGAAGGGTTATAGGAGATGTGCAGAAGGGAATTCAAGAATGGGGTAACCAAGATGGCAGTAGTTTCATGAGGAACAGAGTTAAGGTTGATACATCAAAACCACTTTGTCGCGGACAAAAGATTCGGAGTGAGGAAAGGGAGGTAGGGTGGATTAGGTTCAAGTATGAACATTTGCCGAACATCTGCTTCTGGTGTGGTAGACTGTCCCATAGTGACAAAGATTGTGAGCTCTGGGTTAGAAGCAATGGCTCTCTGACTGAAGGGGATCGACAATTTGGTGCATGGCTTTGAGCCCCAACGTCGAATATGAAAAGGTGCTCAATAGTTTTGGTTAACAATGTGGAAGAAGATAAATGAAGTGACGATACCCAGGTGGATGACGAGGTGGTGGAGATGGTCACCACTTCTTAAGGGCAGGCAGAGATGACGGGAAGGGGGTCGAAGCACGGCGGTGAGTCTCAAAGGGAAAAGGAGGCCGATGAAGGGGTATTTTCAAAATTTCACTCATCCAACGAATCAGGTTTCGAGATCCCTAGAGTTACAAAAGTCAAGGCAAATATTTCGGGTATGGAGCCAGATTTCTAGGAGATTTTGCACGATATTGACTCAAATATCTCTAAGTTTGATTCTCCAATAGTTGGCCCAAGCAAAAGAAGGCCCATTATAGCAATGGACCAAGCTGAGTGTCCTAAACACCATAGTTGTACTAGTGAAGATGGGCTTAGTTCAAAAACAGATGAGGATATGGGTATAAGTTGCAGCCCACGGGGGGTAGAGTTAAAAAGCCGTGGATGGAAGAGATTAGTGCAAGAACGGTGCCCAAGTGAAGCCTAGACTATGCCTATTCAAAAAAAAAAAAAAAAAAAAAAGACATCAAGGGAGAGAACCACATCATATCTCCAGGAAAAAAAACGCTATGCACTCACCAAAAACCAAAAGCTAATGGTAGAGGCTGCAGGGTAGCCCCGCTGAGACCAATGAGTTGCATTGCCTGGAACTGCCATGGGCTTGGGAACCTATGAGCAGTGGAAGAGCTTGAAGAAATTATTCGAGCATAAGATCCCTTAATTGTTTTTTTTTTTTTTTGTCAAAGACCTGGTCTGAAAAGAAGGAATAAATTAGAAAAGTTACGATGCAAGATAAAATATGCTGGCCTTTTCACCGTGCCTAGTCAAGGTAAGAGCGACGAGTTGGCACTTTTATGGAAACTTGATAATGCAGTTTGGGTAGACAGTTCCTCAAAGAACCATATTGATGCAATAGTGAATGGTGGTTCTACAGAGGCATGGCGGTTCACCGGTTTTTATAGGGAGCCAGATACTAATTATAGGGATGAAGCTTGGAGTATGCTTCATATGCTATGAGCTAAACCACATCTACCGTGGTGTTACATAGGTGACTTCAATGAAATCCTCAAAACTGAAGAAAAATAGGGGGTCAAATTAGACCGAATGCTCAGATGCAAGCTTTCCGGGGTGCACTAGATTTCTGTGGGTTTGTGGACCTTGGCTATACAGGTCCGGAGTTCACTTGGCATAGTCGAAGACATGGGTATTTGATTTGGGAACGCTTAGATAGAGGAATGGCTAATTATGATTAGGTATCGAAATATCCAGCAGCAACTATTCACCACCTTCACTACCATACATCTAATCATCATCCGATTAGTCTGATTTTCAATCCAAATAATGAATCCCGATGGTGGTACAGAAGGCCTTTCTGGTTCGAAGAAATGTGGCTAACCAACAATGGGTGTAGCGCCATAGTGTTGAGAGCTTGGTAGGTTCAACAAGAGGGTACACCAATGTTCAAAGTAACAAAAAAACCAAAGAAGTGCAAGAAAATGTTGAAGTCTTGGAGTAAAGATCACTTCAGGAATGTAAAAAACTAGATTGCAAAGAAGAAAGATTTGCTATGGAAAGCAGAGGAAGCTGCTGCAAAGGGTGGTAATTATGACGTAGTAATTCAGCTCCGATGAGAGCTTAATATCCTGCTCGAGAAAGAAAGCCAAATGTGGAGGCAAAGATCTAGAATTCAATGGGTGGCAAAGGGAGATAAAAATACAAAGTACTTTCATGGGGTGGCTACTCAAAGAAAAAGAAGGAACTTCATAAAAGGAGTTAAAGATTCAAATGAAGTATGGCAGACTGAAGAAAGGGTGATCTCGGATATCTTTGTGGGCTTCTACACTAAGCTATTCTCCTCATCTAATGTTCAAGGGCTTGACCGAGTCTTGGAAGGAGTCAAAAGGGTAGTGACAACTGATATGAATGAAGAATTATTAAAGCCTTATAGTAAGGATGAGGTTGAAGCTGTAATCAGACAAATGGCACCATCTAAGGCACTAGGTCCACAAGGTATGCCCCCCCCCCCCCCTCTTTTACCAAACCTTTTGGCAGAGCATTGGGGTGGAAGTTTCGGATGCAGTCCTCTCTTGCTTGAACTCTGGTACACTCCTTAAATCCATAAATCATACTTTCATTACCTTGATCCCTGAAGTAAGCAATCCTACAAATGTTTCTGAGTTTAAGCCAATAAGTTTATGTAATGTGCTTTATAAAATTCTCAGCAAAGTTATTTCTAACAGGCTTAAGCCCATTCTTAATTCTATAGTTTCAAAAGCTCAAAGTGCCTTCACTGCAGATAGATTAATAACGGACAACATCCTGATTGCTTTTGAATCGTTGCATTATATGAAAACCCAATGCTCAGGCAAGGAAGGTTTTATGGCATTGAAACTAGATATGAGTAAGGCCTACGATAGGGTGGAGTGGCGTTTTTTGGAGAAAATCCTTTTACGAATGGGTTTTCAGGAATCTTGGGTGGCAATGATCATGCAATGTGTTTCCATAGTGACCTACTCGATCTTGATAAATGGCAAACCAAAAGGTTTCATAAGACCAACTAGAAGTTTGAGGCAAGGTGACTCCCTATCTCATTTTCTTTTCCTGTTTTATGCGGAAGGACTAAATGCACTTCTTAATAAGGTAGCGAAGGAGGGGGAGATTACGGGTCTAGCTTTGTGTCATAGAAGCCCAAATATTACTCACCTCTTCTTTACAGACGATTGTCTTCTATTTTGCAGGTCAAAGGCAGTGAAATGTGTAAAAATTCAGCAACTTCTTGATTGGTATGATGTAGCTTCAGGAAAGCAAGTGAACAAGGATAAACCACTCTTTTTTTCAACAGAAATACACCTATGGATGTGCAGCAAGAAATAATGGTATTGTTAGGTATACTGGCCATCAAACACTATGAAAAATAATTGGGTTTACCATCCTTTGTTAGGAGGTAGAAAAAAGCTTGTTTCAATTAGATTAAGGAGCGAATTTGGTCCAAGATGCAAGGGTGGAAGGAGAGGTTACTATCACAAGTTGGGAAGGAAATCATGATCAAGGTCGTGATCCAATCCATCCCTACCTACTCGATGAGTGTGTTTCATTTACTGATTAGGTTGAGTAAAGATATCGAGACAATGATACGCAAATTCTGGTGGGGAAATCAAGATAATGCGAGAAAGATGCAGTGAGATAAATGGAATACTTTGTGCTCTCCTAAATCTCTTGGTGGTATGGGCTTTCGGGATCTAAGACAATTTAACAATGAACTTCTAGGAAAACAGGTTTGGAGGTCGTACCATGAGAAGGATACTTTGCTATATAAAATATTCAAATCAAAATATTTTCCTAATGGAAATATTTTTGACGTTGAGATCAACGCTCACTGCTCTTTTGCTTGGAAGAGCATTTTACAGGCAAGGGACATGATCTGCAAGGGTGCTAGGTGGAGATTAGGGGACGGTTCATCAATCAATATTTGGAATCACCGGTGGCTAGATGCTTCAGGGGGTGGTAAAATATTATCGCCTCAGCTTGACCCATCCTTGACTGTAGTAAAGGATCTTTTCATCCTTGGAACGAAGTGTTGGAATGAGGAGCTCATAGATCGGAATTTCTTCCCATCAGAGTTGGAGTGCATTAAAAGTATTCCTGTTAGTGCTCACTCTACAAAGGACTTACTCATATGGCCTCTAACCTTGGATGGTACTTATACTATCAAAAGTGCATACAGGTTACTAGCTACGACTACCCACAATTCTTTGCCTAGTACGTCCAACTCAAAAAGTGTGGAATGGTATTTGGAAGTTACAAGTTCCGAATAAAGTTAAGCCAGGGACGGACCCAGGTAGAAGGCAAAAGGGGCCCGGGCCCCCCCTGGGCTCAAAAAAAAAAATTTTTTTAGTATGTAAAATTTTGAAAAAAAGGCTTGGGTCCCCTTGGTTTTTAGCTCGGCCCCCCTTGGATTTTAGCTTGGGCCCCCCTCACCTCAACCATCAGCCGGCCAGCCCAAGAGTTTTCAAAGCCCATGAAAACCTTTAAAAAAAAATATATATATATATAAAAGAAAAAAAAAGAAGAAGAAGAAAACCCAGCAGCCAGTAAGACCCCAAAACCAAATAGAAAACCCAAAAATGAAGGAAAAAAAGAAAAGAAAAGAAAGGGAGAGGCGAGAGCGAGACAAAGAAAGTGAGAGACCCATCACACCGTGACGCTGTCTGACACCGTGACGTCGCCGTCTCCCACGCCATGATGCTGCTACCCAGTACCCACGCCGCCATCAGCTGTCGCATACCCAAACTGAAGACCCATCTTGCCACCGCCGCCGGTTGCTCGATCTGCACTGCCCAGCCCAGCTTCGTTGCTCCACTGCTCCAACCTTCACAGTTCACAAGTATTTAATCTATCCTTTCCTTCAAAACCTAATACAATGTTTATGAATCTCAGAATCTAAAAATCTATGCTTGTGGACTTGTGGTTTTTGTGTTTTTACTGATGAATGATGAACTGATGTCGGTGATTCCGTGATTGTGAATCTAAAAATTTATTCTGCCTGTGGTGTTTTTTTTTTTTTTTTTTTGGCCTTTTGGCTTTGTGACTCTCTGTGACTCTGTGTTTGTGACTCTCTCTCTTGTATTATATAGAAAAGAGAGATTGAGAGAGAAAGAGAGTAGAGTTTGTAAAGATTAGAGAATATATTAGTGTAGTGTTTGTCTGTTTGTTCTCTGTTGACTGGTAGTTGGGCAACAATAAAGACAAGTGACAGAAAAGAAAAAGAAGGTGAAGTTAAGAAAAGTTTTTTTAGTAGTGCAATATAAATTTATAGCGTCTGCAGTGGGATTGGGTCAGTGTCTGAAATATGGAGAGTACAAGACAAAGACAAAGAGAAGACAAAGACAAAGATAAATAAAGACGAAGACCAAAAAGAAAAAAAACAAATCATATAACATAGAAAATTGTCACATATCACAAATTTAAGAAAATAACAATGATTCACTTGTGCCTATTGTTAACTCATAATGCTAAATTAAATAAATTTATAAATTGAAAAGAAGTGAGAAATACTAAATTTATAATTAAATGCATCATGCATATTACCTAGATTCTAGTATTTGTCTTTAGTTAGTAACAACAACCGTTTGTGAGATAATATACATGATTCTTATTTTATTTGTAGATCATGAAAAAATCAACTACAATGTTTGATTTTTTCAAAAGAAAATATTCAAATTCTTCCGAAATCAAAGTGGGATTGCTTCAAATTCTTCCGAAATCAACGTGGGATTGCCAACAACTAATGTTGCTATTCCAATTCCAAAAAATGTGAATGTTCCAATTCTAGAAAATATTCATTCCCCAATTCCGGAAAATGTCGATATTCCAATCCCAAGAAATATGCATTCCCCAATTCCAGAAAATGCCGATATCCCAATTCCGGAAAATAACCATATCTCTCAAACACAATTTCAAAAAGTTGATCTTGATATATTAAGAAACAATGATTTTTGGGTATTTGTCTTGGTTGATAGTTTATTAATACTATATGGATGTGTATTTGAAATTTTTTTTTTCGCTTATCTCTGGCCCCCCCCCAGCTTGAAATCCTGGGTCTGTCCCTGAGTTAAGCACTTCATATGACGGGCCTCAGGTGAGTGTCTACCTACGAGATATAATCTACAGGTTTGACATGTGCTCACGGATAATGTTTGTAGTCTGTCTAAGGAACATCCCGAGGATGCCATACACTGCTTATGGACGTGTGACCACGTTAAATGCATTTGGTTCTCAGACCCCATTTTCAACTTCCCAAGATTACGGAGTTTTAGCAAGTTCTGCGATTTGGTCTCCTTTGTGCTATCGGAATCCACATCGAGCACTGCTGCTCTCTTTTGCATGGTAGCCTGGTGCATTTGGGTTAGATGAAACAAGATCAGGGAAAGACAACAAGTCTGGGAAGTTGGGGATACTGTTAAGAGAGCTCGAGACCTTCTACAGGAATTCCGAGATGCAAACGCCCACCACATACGGCCTATTACCATAAGAGCAGAGACGAAATGCAAGCCACCTACACTGGGATTATTCAAAATCAATTTTGATGGAGCTGTCTTTGAGAACGTTGGGTTGGCAGGCTTGGGTTTAGTCATACGAAATGAAGAGGGGATGATCATCCCTACCCTTAGTCAGAAAAGTCTTCTCCCCATTTCAGTTGACATGTTAGAAGCTTTGGCGGCAAGAAAAGCCCTTACTTTTGCCCTAGAGATCAGTATTTTCCAAGCAAAAATGGAAGACGATTCTCTGAAAGTTATCTCAGTTCTCAACAGTCCCAAGCAGAACAGGACCCAGATGGGCCATATTATTCAAGATATTAAGTGTGCAAGTCTCTGTGTGCAAGTTTGTAATTTTATTCATGTCTGTAGGGGGAGGCAATAGATTAACCCACTCCCTTGCAAGAAGATCAATTCTAGCTGCTGATACTGATGTGTGGTTAGAAGAACTACCACCTAATTTGGATGATGTATTCCAGTTTGATTTACCTTAATAATATTGACTTACCTAATTCTCAAAAAAAAAAAAAAAAAAAAAAAAAAGTCAAGTACAAACAGCAACATCAGAGGCAATAACAGCTTCTAAGAACTTGGGGGTTTCCTCAAACCATGCCTCAAAATCATGAACAAACTTAGCATGTTGAGCTAAAAGATGGGCAGGCTTATTTCCTTCCCTTTTAATGTGAGAAAAAAGAAAAGAACAAAAAAATTGAAGGTGAAGAAAGATGCACTCTAAAACATTAGCAACAGCATGGGGAGTTAGCGAGCAACCATTCATAGCACTGCAGACTTGTAGAGAGTCCCCTTAAAAATAACATCTTGAATTCCAATGTCCCTTGCAAAAATAACAGCAGCTTCCATAGCTTTTGCCTCAGCCAAAAGAGAGCCCAAGGGAGCATAAATCTGCTGACTCAAGGCTCTAACTACCTGTCATTTATCATCCCAAAGAAGCACGCCCATGCCAACAGTAGATTGATCTCTAAAGACAGCACAATCATGGTATCAGAGCCACCTTCCTGTGGCCATGGTTTTCTGTCCTTACGGTATATTTAAGAGCAATCTTTGTCTTCCTCGGTGTTTTTCTTCGCTGCGTTCATCTTCTTTGGCTTCCTACTACTGCTATCAAAACTCTCCGGTATAGTCAAGCCACTGTTAGAAGTCGCATCAACATTGCAAGACCATTGCCTTCCTCAAACTACCATCACAGAACCAAACTTCATTCAAGGGATCTTCTCAACCTTATCAAATCTCAAGATTTCATCAAGCTTCCATCTTGAGTTTGACAGGGGGTGTTAAAGATATATTAGCCCATTAGCATAGGCCCAAGCCTAATTCTACTTTGTGTGCAAGCCAAGTCTCCTACTTGTACTAGAAGTCTATTAGTCTAGGGTTTAGTCTACTATATATACACATGTTATAATTCATTGTAACACAGGATTTGTACTATATTATAATATATTATTGATGTAGCCCTTTAGGGTTTCCTCCATGGATGTAGGCCATTAGACTGAACCACGTAACCCTCGTGTGTTATTGTGTTTTATACTTTATGCTTTCGCTTCCGCATCTATACTAGCATATTTAACATGGTGTATCAGTGCTAATATTTAACAATACACACCTGTTATAGGGGGAGTCCATCTAGTAGGGAGTAAGTTTGCTGCTAGGATGGGGTAGTCTTGGACTGTTTGGTAATCAACAACCACTCTGGTTGCTTCTATAATCAGAGTGGCCACAATTTTAGGCTTATCACCGTGTCGAATTCCATTGCTGTTACTCGAAATATTCCACGAAATTGGCATGAAATGAGTAAGGTCCACAGCTGATGGTTCTGAGTCATTATTTAATTTCCAAAACATATCAGTACACTTACCGATAAAGAAAAATCACAGTGAAGAAGAACGTGGCTTGTTGTCTCACAACTTTTATCACATAGCTCACAAACTTCAGAATTAATCACTTGTCTGTGGTAAAGGTTGGATTTCATAGGGAGGATGTTCTGACAAGCCCGCCAAACAAAGTTTTTGATAAACGATCAATGCTTATTATTTCATGACTCAGGGACTCTAGAGGGAAAATTATCTTTTGAAATTATCTTATGAACAGTCATTCTCATATTATAAAATTTTCGATTTTAGTAGAATTAGTTATAGGTTTTGGTTTAAACTTTAAATCTGTTGGGACTTAAAAGAAGGGTTTGGGTTACCATCCGCCAATTAGGCAGAATGGTTCCTCCACAAAAATGGGGTCTCTAGTTCTAATTAAGTTCTAACTCCACGAGCGTATTTAGTAAGTAATATTTTTTATGGGTACTAAAAACTATTTGACTGTGAATCTTTACTTGATATTTAAGAGAATTGAATTCTTTTATATCCAAAAAAGAAAGAGATTAGAGAACTTTTTGGTGTCCACTTTTTTTTAATTTTATTTATAGTCATTTAATCTAATTGGAAGCCTTTATAAAAAAAAAATAAAAATAAATATATTGGAAGCCGTTTAATAATAAGATAAATTAAGGATATATAGTAAATTGAAAATTTTAAAATTGATAATCAAATTCTACTTCTACTAACAAGCTCACACACACCCACATGGTATTAACTAGTACCCTTACAAAACAAATAGTTTAAAGAAGTGCTTTTCTAAATTTTATCATTACCTTTCTTTGTTTCTATTTTTAGGGGGGAAAATAATTTCTCAAAAAAGGAAAGAAAATCCTCTTAAAATGCACAAAGCACGTTTGATATTAATTGTTTTTATATCAAAATTATATGTGTTTTTTTTTTTTTTATCTTTCTAAATTAAAGTAAATTTAGGTTTTTATAAAGCATCATTTTTTTTTCTGTCTTTTTCATCAAAACCTTTAAAAAAAAAAAAAAAAAAAGCTTATTAATGTTTGAATTTGGTATAATAATATTTTATGAGTAATACTACAGACACAAACTATTTAACAACATTTTTACAAAATGTTGATATGGCCAATCTCTTATTAGTTTTCATTAAACCCATAATTAATATCACTTTTTCATTTATCAATAATCACTCACCACATCAGCAGTTTGGAAAAAAATTTGTAAAATTGTTTATATCTCTAACATTATTCATATTTTATATATTCAATTTATAACATATGCAAGTTAAAATCAGATTACCTAAATAAGCTATGATAATTGAATTTAATTCATATGACTATATATATATATATATATGAACATCTTCTCCTATGTGTCCCTTCATCCAAACGTAGAATTAATTCATGAAATTTGGATGACTACATTTTATACATAAATTAACCTTACAAACATTTATTTCACAAACTCTAGTTCCTTCATTCTCAATCATTCTATCGGTACTCAAAATTTCAAAATGACTAATACTAGTTATAATGTGGGTTAATAAACAGTTTTATCATTCTTAATTATCTCATACTTTTGTTTCAAGTGTTTATATTCAATGGAAGAATAATATACTGCACCTACAAGATATTGTAACTACATAAGTTTTTTCTTTTTGGGTTTGGATTTTGATACTGTAACTAAGTTTATTCAAAAGAAGGTGCTACGTACTTGCTCTTCCCCTTCTGATTTATGCCAAAAAAAAAAAAAAAAAAACCAATAAGCTAGATACATATAAATATATAATACATCCATATTGATCCACAAGTTTCCAGCATATTATCCCATCTAAATAGGACGAGATGGACACCTTCATGTAGCGTATTAAGATTGGTGATTGAACTTAGAAGAGTCCGAATAAAGCTATGTTTTAGCATTTTTCACATTAGGAAAGGCGTCAAAGGACACGTTTTTTTTTTTTTTTTTTTTTTTGAGAAACAACTGTAAATCAAAAAAAAAAAAAAAAGAGGAAAGGACGCGTAGATACTGGCATGGGTACAGGGTACCGTAAGTTAGGCCAAAGCCAAACAGATCAAAGTTTTGCCTTATTTATGCGTGTATTCAATGTCTTAAGAGATTGGTACATACTGTACGTCTATATATACCATGCGAACCTTTTTCTAACATTCTTTGACCTAACCAAAGAAAATGGTAGCTGAAAAGAAAGATAAATGAACATTTTGATTCCCAAAAAAATTAGAAGGCTCTGGGTATCTAATCATTCATTCTTGGAAAATGTTTTCTTTGACGAAATGGAAAATGTTTTATCTTGCAAGGAAAGCAAAGCAACTCCACCTGCATGGTTTAATTAATTTAGTCGTAAGTCGTAACAAACAGTTTCTATGTATAGACTTTTTGGGTAGGGAATCAATACTTCTTGGAAATCACGTATGGCATGTTGCGTTCGTGGCTATCAATATATTCCTAAATCCTAATAATCTTATCTATTTCCATCACTGAACCAATGAAGTAGTAAACCAAATACAACTTTAGAAATATCTTGAATATGTATGGTATCATTTTAGGTTACTCGAATGAAGTAGACTTTTAGGGCGTGACAGATTAATGGCCTTCACGAAACAGACTAGCAATTAATATATATTGCAGATTATATCAGATAATTGCACTTCATCATTCATCACTTTCACTTACATAGCAAAAGAGATAAAAAAAAGAAGCAAGAAGATTTGGCCAATGTTATAATTTTATTAATTTTACTATAAAAATATCTAGAACGTTTGAGATTTCCTAATCAGGTATAAACTGATATGATAATGAATGTGATTAGTGTAATATCAATAACATAAGAAATAGAATTCTAAATTATTATTTTGTTATGTTTTTAAAAAGTGACATGAGCTTTTAAAGTTTATATAGTAAATTTTGTATTTGTAGGGGCTGGGTTCGAGTACTCCCGTTATCAGAGGTGTGAACTCAAGCCCAACTAACCCAATACAATAAATTTATAGAGAAATGGGCTTAAGAACTAGGCCTTAGTGAGGGTTACAACGGGTAGGCATGATTACGAGATGATTGAATGGCAAAGGCTCGAACTAAAGTATGAACTTCTGTCCTCAGGTCTATCCGAGGAACTCGTGGTTCTTGCTATTTCTTCCATGCTTAGTTACAAGGGTTCCAGAGATGGTACAAACTGCTACTGTCCTCTTTCTTTCTTCTTTCTTTTTCGATCCCCCTTTCATAGAGGATTTCTTACATTATATAGCCCCTTTCAGTTGATCTTGGTTCTCCATCTGTTGATCATACAGGTCACTACTCGAGTGTTTGTCCCATCAGCCACCTCCCTCAACCTTCTGTGAGTTGCAACAACCAAGGGGGTACTGTTCAGGGATCATTTCCTCATTAATGCGGCTAGAACGTTAGTTGTGGACATTTAATGTGGAGGTGACAGTTTTTCCTTGAATTGCTCATCTGCCATGCTCTCAAGGCTAACCCACTGTGCTTGTCCCTTCTCGTGGGACGTTCTAGGAGGCTGCCTTCGATGGCGTGCCGATCTTCCCTTCTGGGACCCGGGTTGGCCAAGGTCAGGGCTGTCCTCAGCGATGATCCTGGGCCATTTGGGCTTTCTTCATTCATCCTCGGCCATTTTCTCCTCCTCGGTGTGGGCCTTGGGCTTAGTATAAAGCGGGCCAGGCTTGTCAAATTCTTAGGGCCCCACAGTATTATATCTAACATCACTCAAATAAGAAAATTACTTGGGATATTGATAATGATTCTTTGTGATGTCTAAGAGCAACCACATCAGTCCATCTATAGTCTTCTAAAATAGAAAAAAGTACAAATTTTACACGTTTTGAGCAAAAAAAAACACCCACAACAGTGGGTGTAAAAATGTGTAAAGATGTGTAAATATTTCCATGAGCTATAGTAATCATGCATATATGCACGGTTACTGTAGCTCGTGTATTTGATATTTTATTTCATTTCTCTCTCCTACCTCTTACTCTCATCTCAACTCTCTCTTTCTCATTTCATCACAACTCTTTCTTCCTCTCATCTCAACTCTGTTGTTGAACTCGCCGATCAGCATTGCTGTTGAACTTGCCGATCAGCCTCTCTGATCATCTCAACTTGCTGTTGAACTCGCCGGTGATTCCGACGGGTTTGTTTATTTGATCGTTGATGGTGGCTGGTGGCTGGGTGTGGGTGATTTTGGGATTGTGTTGGGTCTGGCTGTTTGGAAACGGAGACGGTGACGGAGAATTGATCGGATGGGAGCAAGCTTAGCATAGTGGAAGTGGTCTACTTCATGGAATCCTTGGCTGAATCAGAAACGGCCTTGGATACAACTGAAGTATCCAAGGGCTCGATCTTCTTCAACATGTTGGCGATGACGGAGAATCCACGGTCGAGCTTCGACTTCCACGTCGAGAAGATGGTGGCTAGCTGGGTGTGGGTGATTTTGGGTTTGTGTTGGGTCTGTGAGGGTTCCAGAGAGGAGAGGGAAGGAAATAATAAAAAATGTAAAAAAAATGAATATTTTATTGAATAAATGTATAGAATAGATAAACTGATATGGGTGTTTTGTAAAAGTAGATGTGTAAAATAGAAAAAATATGTTTTTTCTTACAAAATAGACAGAAAATTTGCACGAACTGATGTGGTTGCTCTAATGATGGAATCAATTTTAATACCAAATGTTTGCAAACTAACATGACAATGAATAAAATTGGTGCCATGCACATTAAATAAATATCTTACTTTTTATTTTGTGTTTAGAAATCGGCACATCAATTTGTACGCTTTATATAGTAAAATTGATAATAGCCTTAACATCACTCTTCCAACTAAACATAAAAAATAAGTACCGTAAAAAATATAGTGCGCATCAATTTGAGTATGCAACGAACACAATGAGAGTACTAATCATGATCACAAATGTAGTTCGTGAAAGGTTTTCATGATAGGAGAGTTCAAATTGTATCTAAAACTAATTGTGGAGCCACATCAAGTTCATTATCCAGTAAAGTCTTGGTTCAAAGGTTTGAATCAAATTGTAAACCTTTTTTTTATAGTGAATTTCTTATTGGGATAAGGGTACCTCCGTAGTGAATTTTTCTTTGGGGTGTTTTTTATCGGTTTCTCTACTTCGTTACCATATCGCAATATCTATTGCTTTGATTGATATATTTCAGCTCTGGTGACTTGATATATTTGTTGTTTATATTTTTTTAAGTTGTAATCATTTAAATGACATAATTGGTATATCATAAATTGATCCTCTATGATCAACTTTTCATACACAAATAGTCTTTTGAGCTTGCTTTTGATGCATTGTCAGCTTATAACACTCGTTAACTTATACTGAGAGGTTTTTCTAACTTGATGCTATTTGTAGAAGTTTTTATTAAGAAAAATCTGTTTTAATTTATTTTCCATCGTATTGTTTTTTATTCGTTGTAAGCATATGTTGGCACCACCTATTTTTGTATTTGTTTTTTTCACTAAGAAAAAAATTTCTTTAGATGGCAGCTACAAATCTTACAAATAAAATATAATAGCTCCATTCCATTCCACTCATTACACTCCGCTCCACTTCACTTTGCTTCGTCCATAAGGTCCCCAAGTCATTGGTCCAAAAACAAATAGAGTCAACTCCAACCAAGCCATTAATTACTTTCCACTAAGAGTATCTCCAAAAATAAGAGTTAATAGTACTATTTTTAAGTTCTGGTGAGATGAAACTTCCATTAAAAAAGTGGAGGGAAGAGATAGAAGCCTTAGTAGGCAAGGCAAGGGGGGAGGCACGGAGTAGGGAATCGAATCCTATATAAAGGGTGAGAATCATAGGAATACGACATTCTCTAGTGATCTTTATCTACAATCAAACCAAAGTTAGGCCAATCACCATTACTATTTGGCATCTCACAATTAATTTTACGGCAGCAAGCATGCTTTGTATTACCTGTGAAAAGTTCATGAACAAATTAACTTTTTTTGGGAAATAATCATACATGTGATTTTAGTTACCACAAATTTTCACAATTTTTTACAAAATATTCCATTTTGTTTTAACCGGCAATGCAACTGATGTAGCAACTTTTATTAATGCACCATGATTAACAATTTTTTTTTTAATAAAAATTATAGAATCACCATGATTAACAACTTCAAAAGGTATTATATAACACTTTTTTTTCCCAATCCTCCATTTCATATTTTCACAACAAAAAGAAGGAATTTCCTTTCTCTATTTAAAACTCTAGCTAAACATCATGGTTACGTTTAGTTGCTGATTTTTTACCCCCTGCAAGTTGCAATAGGCAGATAATCATTGTTGTTATTGAATCAATTAATTAAAAAGGAAGCTTATCCTCATGGTTCAATCATATTGTTATAGTTTCAATCAAAGAATGATACTAATTGATTATTTTCTTGTACAACCATCCATCTCACCAAGTATCTTTCTCAATATATATCATGTACCAATTATATTGCTTTACTTTTGACTTTTCTTCCCTACTAGAATCTAAGCATAGCTTCCATTCACGAAACAGCCTTTATATACGAGGTTTTTCATCACAAGTCCTTGCAGAGAAAGAAAGAGATTTCTACTTAGTCTACTAGTGATGGCTGCTCCTTGTGCCTTTCCTGATATATATTTCTGGGTTCAAAACCTTCCACCAATCACTGAATGGAAAAAAAATTCAATGTCTCTATGCATATGTTCCTCAAGTTCATCCCAACCATCCCTCAATCTGTCAATAGCCAAATATAACCGATCCCGAAATGATCTCTCTTTTGCTATAAATGCAGATTTTAATCTACCTGTCTGTCTTTGGACCTCAAAACCATTCAAGCTCAACTCTAAATCCATAAAGTTGATAGATGAGGAAACCATGTCCAACCTCTTGGTCAATTTTGTTGAAGATGTGCTTCAATATGGTTCAAATAACAAGAATAACAACTCCCTTCTCAAGTTCCCTAAACTAGGTTCTATTCCCAACTTCAAAGATATTTTCAATTTTGCATTTCTCACTCTATTATTCCTCATTTGCATCTATGAAGCTCCCCAAGATCTCCGATCGGGGTGTCTTCTTACTCTAAAAAATCACCTGGCAAGTAATTGTCAGTCAAGACAAGCAATAAAGTTGCTCATGAAACTCTTAGGATCAAATTTAGAAGAGCAATGGATGAGATCCTTGAACCTCGCAATTACTAATTGGATTATAGAGCAACAAACCACCCACCGCTCCCTCAAAACACCATCACCTTTGTTTTCTTATGCACTTTCAACATTTGGGTTATGGAAGATTCATTTATATTGTCCTGTTATAGCCATGGATGTTGAAAACTCGAGCAATCCTTCTGTTGATGAGCGACTGCAATTTTCTCTTACTTACAACCAACTTGAAGGTGTAATCCAATTCAATTACAAAGTAGTAATTCAAGAGAGGTGGGTTGATGTGATAGTGAACACTGATAACATAAGGTATGATGATTTTCATTGTATATTTCAATTCTTAGTACAAAGATATTTGAAGAGCTAAGCTTACTGTTCTGCAGGAATTAGAGTTTTAATAGTAGAACTTCTACCATATAGAGCTTTAATTAAAATAAATAAATAAATAACTTTACAGCTTTTTGAGTGTTTGACAAATTACAATGGATAGCGCTTTAAAATTTTGGATTGATAAAGCATGGACATGCAGTGAATTATAGAATTTTTTCCTTAAAGTTTCAAATTTCAGCTTGGATCCCCTTAAAATTTATTCCTTAGCGAAAAAAGCAAAATATTTGTCAATTTCAGCTAAAAGAGTTTTAAAGGTCTTAAAGCAATTTAACACCCCTTCAAAACCCGAACCAGACAAGCCCCAATTTAATCTTGCTAGCCATTTAAAAGTACTTCTATTCTCATTTAAAGCCAAAGTCTGTACTAAGTTTTATTGAATAATATGTGAAAGAATGTAACTTTAAAATGCTAATGAAACAGTTCTTAATTAAGCTTGTTCTTGCATTGCTTGTAAGACGACCAACTGAGGCCTGTCTTTCTTTTGTAACAGGTGTGACATTATCAGACTTGTGAGTGAGGCCCTCATGAATGAACGAGGAGCTGGGGCAGCAGAAAAGCACTTTCCTTCAAGAATTTCATTGCAACTCACTCCAACTCTTCAAACCAACGTACTAAGCCTTTCGGTGAGCAAGTCATCTGAGAACCCAAAAAGAGAGATTGGCTTAGAAAAAACTATAGAAGCCGGGTTTGATCCGCCTAATTCTTACTTTGGACTCAAGGTATCGGCTGGAGAGACCATGACAGTAAGCTTGAAGCCTTGGAAATTCGAGGAATCGGTTAATGGTTATAGTGCAAATTTGAATTGGTTTCTTCATGATAGCATGGATGGAAGAGAAGTATTCTCTTCCAAGCCTTCAAAGATTTCATTAATTAACCCTAAAGCTTGGTTTAAAGACCGATACTCGAGTGCATACAGACCATTCACTAGGCAAGGAGGAGTGGTTTTTGCTGGAGATGAGTATGGAGAGAGAGTGTGCTGGAAGGTGGACAAAAGTGCCATAGGAAGGACTATGGAGTGGGAGATAAGAGGGTGGATTTGGTTAACATATTGGCCTAACAAATACAAAACATTTTATAGTGAGACTAGGAGGTTGGAATTTAGAGAAATTGTTCATCTTAACATTGCTTAGCTAAGAAAACTAGAAGAAATTTGCAGATTTCTATTTTAAGGTTTGTACTTAATTTGTACTTTAAAAATAAAAATCCTAGCATATTTGCTTTCGTTTTGTAAATTTCTACTTCTTTTATTAAGGAAAAGTGTTCCTATACTTGGCTCTAAGTTTCATTATAACTTTATGACAAAAGAAATTGAAGGGATATATAATCTTTTTGGCTCACTTACATCAAAGCGCTTCCAGAGTAATAAAGTTCATAAGCCAGATGCTCCCCTAACTAACGGCATGTCACATACCCCACCACCCATATACTTAACATGTTTATTGTACAACGGAGTGACAGACTAGTAAAACTAATGAAATTCATTGAATATATAAGGAGAAGTGCGTTTCTCTTGGTCTTTCACTTCTGTTCCTGTGAGGAATTTCCATGTCTTTCTAGAATATGGGAAACCTAGAACAAATCATTAGTCACATAAACGCAGCATCAATCGTTGTGGTTTTTCAGATTATAAGGGTATAAGGATTTAGGAATCAGGAAACATAACCCATAATCTATGGTCCTATGGAATGCGAACAACAAAAGATAGAGAACAGAATGGCTTATCAATGCATGCATAAGTTGTAAAGATTATTAACATATTATTTTCGTTGCATGCATGTGGGAAATGACAACAAAAGACTTAAAGCATATTGTCTAAAGAGTCGTTCTTGTTTCTATCACTAAAAGCATTTGCAGCAGTGGTGGTATAATGTTATAATGCTAAATTTTAGCTCCACAAACACAAAAAAACCCCTACAGCAGTGGAGCCATAGTTAAAAAATTTAGATGAATTGCTACAGTGCACATCTACCGTAGCTTGGAGCAAAAAAAAAGAAGTAATTTTTTATTCCAACCCCTTCTTTTTTTATTCATTCTCTCATTCCCTCTCTCTCATTCTCTCTCATTCCCTCTCTCTCATTCACTGAAGCTCATCGTCGTACCTGGCAGAGAACATCCATGGTGTTCTGACCAAGACTCTTCGGCAGCAACTCCACTCTTCACGTCTTGTTGAGTTTCGGCCTTGGGGACAGCCCTCACGATCTTGCTCGAATTCGAAGTCACTGTCGAATCCTTTCCGAAACCGAAACCGATCGACCTCCCATAGTCGTCGAATGTGGGCGCCCACGTCGAAGACTTCGCATACGCACCGTCATCGCGAATCGAATCATAGCGCAGAGACTCCTCCGATTGCTTCCTTACGAATCGGACCCCAAATTGGACCGGCTCCGACCAAACCCTCCGTACCTGTCGTCGAAATACCCACCGGCGTGGTTGAATTTCACTTGAGATTTGGGTTTTTTTTTTTTTTTTCTTCTTGCTGTGGATTGGTGGTGGTGGTGGTGGTGGTGGTGTTGGTGGTGGTTGTGGCTGTGGCTGTGGCTATGGCTGATGGCAGAGTGGTTGTGAACCTGTGGTTGGTGTTGTGGTTGTTTTTTTTTTGGTTGTAGGATATATTATTTTATTGTAGTGGTTATATTATTTTATTATGATGTATATATTATTTTATTGTGTTGAAAGCTAAAATAGATCTACTGTTGCAGCATGTGTGTAGGTAAAATAAATAAAATGACTTTTTGTGTAGCTAAATAGCTAAAATTTTGTCTTCATTGCTGTGAATGCTCTAATATGGTCTATAAATGGCAACAAAACAATGTCATTTTTTTCTCTCTTGACGACTATTTTTGTCACTAACATAGATGAAAAGACTATTTTGAAAACAGAACTAAGTATAGTGAATCAAAATAAAAAATTTCGAACTTAAAACAAAACAATACCAAAATAAGAGTTAGAAGTGTAATTTACTATTAAAAAATGATAATTTTAAACGATGTGTCCTATATTCCACCAGGGGAAAAATATCCTTTCTTTTAAATCATATCCATTTCATAATTTTATGATTACCAATTATTGATGTATAGTGGCATATCATTTAAATATTTAAATGATGTGGACCCCTAGGAAAGAAAAAAAAGTCTAAAACTATGACCTGTCCTTAACTACTTGAAAAACCATTAAACTTTTTCCATTTTAAAGGGGAAAAAATGTGTACTCTCATTTCAAATTAAAAAAATAAATAAAAAAAGAGAAAAAAATAAATATTACATAAATAAAATAAGAAGGAGACAATGGAGTAATACTCAGATAGAATTATACTTCTTCCTATTACATTTATAATGAAATTCACCCACTAAATTTATAATAGGATCTACTCATTAAATTTATAATAAAATCTATTATGAATGTGAAAAAAAGAAAACACGGTTTAGTTGTTTATCCATGCTGGGGAGTACTAAGAATTTTGGAGTGAACGTGGTATAAATAGTACAGTGTAAACCGAGGCGCACGTTAGCGAAGGGGTTAAAAAACGAAATTGAGAGAGCGGAGAAGCTGAGGAGAGTGGGCGGATATTTCAAAGCACTCTCAACAACCTTCACCGTCCCGCCCCAACTGCACTTAACTCTCACGCACGCTCTCATTCTCATACATACATAATAATAAAATCCATTTCTCGAATTTGCCCCTGGAACTCCTATAAATTTCCCCTCTTATCTCCCCCCCTCTCCATTTTTTTCTCTTCGTTTACATTTCATTTTTTTCATTCCATTCCATTCGGTTCGGTTCGCTCTCTCTTCTCATTCATGGAGTCCTTCGCTGCTCTCCGATCCTTCAACTGTAACTCTCTCTCTCTCTCTCTATATATATGTGTGTGTGTGTAGGTTAGTGTGAGATTTGGTTGATTTGAGCTTAGAACTAGATTTCTAGATTGATTTCGTTCTCCATTTGGTTCGATGAAGAAATGAGAGAAAAAGGAATCGATATGCTTCGAATTGTGATAGATAATTAACTATTCCTTTTTTAAAAAAATCTTCATGCATTTTTGCTTAGGAACTACACGGAGCTTGTTTATGAGATTAGGTTTGGTTGATTTGAGCTTTGAACTAGATTTCTTGATTGATTTCGTTTGGTTCGATGAAGAAATAAGAGAAAAAGGAATCGAAATGCTTCGAATTGTGATATATAATTAACGATTTCTTTTTTCTTTTTTTTTTGAAAATCTTCATGCATTTTTGCTTAGGAACTACACAGAGCTTATGTATGTGATTCAGATCATGCGAGCTTATTTTTGTGTATGTTAGTGTGAGGTTTGGTTGATTTGAGCTTTGAGCTAGATTTCCTAATTTATTTCGTTTTCCGTTCGGTTCAATGAAGAAATAAGAGAAAAAGGAATCGAAATGCTTCAAATTGTGATAGATAATTAATGATTTTTTTTTTTTTTTGAAAATCTCCATGCATTTTTGCTTAGGAACTACACAGGGCTTATGTATGTGATTCAGATCATACGAGCTCATTTTTGTGAAGGCTAGTGTGAGGTTTGGTTGATTTGAGCTTTGAACTAGATTTCCTGATTGATTTCGTTTTCCATTAGGTTAAATGATGAAATAAGAGAAAAAGGAATCGAAATGCTTCGAATTATGATAGATAACCAATAATTTCCTTATTTAAGATTTTTATTGCATTTTTTTCTTAGGAACCAAACAGAGCTTACATATGTGATTCAGGTCGTATGAGCTTATTTTTTGTGAAAGTTAGTGCGATGTTTGGTTGATTTGAGCTTTAAGTTGGATTTCTTGATTGATTTCGGTCTCCGTTTGGTTCAATGATGAAATAAGAGTAAAAGGAATCGAAATTCCTTGAGTTATGATAGAAAATTAACAATTTCTTTCTTTAAAAATTTTCTTAGGAACCAAACAGAGCTTATGTATGTGATTCAGATCATATGATATTATTTGTATGAAAGTTAGTCTGTTAGTGTGAGGCTTGGTTGATTTGAGCTTGGAGCTTGATTTCTATCTGATATATTGGCTCTGTTTAGTTTGATGATAAAATGAAAGGAAAAAGAAAAAGAAAAAGAAACTAAATGATTTGAATTTGTGATTCAGATCGTACGAGCTTCTGGATTTGTTTTTAAAGAGATGCCTCATATGTGTGTTTGTTTTCTTAAGTTAGATGGATATAAATTAATGAAGAATCTCAAAGTCTTTTTTTTGTTCCTTTTTCTTCGAAGGAAATGGAACTGTGTAGATGAATAAGTGAGAAGAACAAAGTTACAGTACAGATTTTATGAATTTATTGGGGTCCTGGTTAATGAGCTAAAAAATAGTAAGAGGATTATAAATGTTTAATTTGGATAGAAAAAACTCGTCTTTTTTTCTAGCTAGCTGCATTGTAATGATGCAAAAACTTGCTTCCATGTTCATAAGGAAAACTGCCTTGTTTGTAGGTTGCAAACATTTGCATTACATTTCAAAACCACAGCAAAACCTCTTTTTTGGTTATTTAGAATTTTATGTCAATTACCAAATAACAAAGGTTTCCTTATTTGTTGGTTGCAAACACTTGAATTACCTTTCACAACCTCACGAAGCATATTTTTTGGTTTATTTAGAATTTTTAGTCATTTACCAAATATCAATTTTTTTAAGTGAGAGAGATTAATGGTGGGTTCTCAAAATTATTGCCTTTCGTTCTCATAAGTTTTGGAAGTTCTATGTGCTAACTAGATAATAGCAAGTTTTTACTCGTCAAATAAAATTTTGGAAGTTCTATTTGTTAACTATATTATATACTTGTTAAAAAAAGTTTTGGAAATTCTATGTACCTTACAAAGCTTTTTTTTGGAAAAGTAATAAATAAGGTCTTAGCGGATGCTTCTTTGATTGATTGCATATTAATAACTGTCTTCAAATGTTTTATAAGGAATATGAGTAAATTGTTTATAGTTGAGTACCATTAGCCAGCAACTTCAAATGAGAAAACAGATCCCTTTGGGGCATGAGGAAAATAAAAAAATTTGTGAAAGTTTAATTGTGCCCCTTTCTGGAAAAATATAGTATGTTTTCGGTTAGTAAAATGTGATTTTTCTCTTGGATGGCTGAAATTCTGTTTGACATTTTTTAGTCTAATGAATTGAACCTGACATTTATGGCTGAATTTTGTGCTTAGTATTACATTACTTTATAGGCATATATTGGTTACATGTTCATATTTGTATAATCCTTTTCACTTAACTCTGCAAAGCCCAAACCATGGAGCCATTACCAAAGCTTGATTTGCATTTATATGCTTATTTGGCTCTCTTGAATTCCAGATTCTGTAGGGAGTACATCAAATATGCAGTCCTTACTTGAGAAGCCTGGTGTGGTACCAATATATAATGCCAGCTGGCCCATCCCTAGTAAATGGTGCACTCAAGGGTTGACAGTTGGTGGGAAGCTTGTTTTTTCACCAACAAAGCGGAAGGGAGCAATAGTATCATCTGTCAAGATATCTGAAGTTACTGAATCATCTAACAATGGTGAGGTTATTTTATGGCCAAAATGATGTAGAGTTGTGTATCAGTACCTTTGATATTCTGTTTTTTTGTAGTTGTAGCAGACATGAAACAAAGAAGTAAAGATTATTATTTGTGTACTAATTATGAAGATATATAAATTAATTACCACTGGGCTTATGGCCTAGTGTTACCCTAGCCCCTTGTGCATTGCCCCGTGGGCACGCTGTCCCCCCGCCCCCCTCCCAAAAAAAAAAGATACATAAATTATGCTTCTGTTTCAGAAGCTATGTGATCTTGCTCTATGCATAGTACCAGAAATGTAAAATATTTCTCAAGAGTGTGTGATTATGCGTAGGGGAAAAAGGAAAAGGGAATACAAGCATTGATTCATTCATAATGGAGTGACTAAATTTTACATCCGCCATCTGAGAACAAGCACTGATATGTTCCAATTTTTAATTTGGACACTAGAGAATGAAATGACCATATGTCGTTTTGTATCATCTTTATTCATACACCATATGTCATACTAAAGATAATAGTTATCGTTGAGAAATCTGGGTACATCTGGCATTTTACTCTTCTTCAAACATGACACCTCCTTTCTGCTACTTGATATCCATGGTATTCATGAAACCATGATGGTTTGAAGTTTCCTATGTATATGAATATGTGTTTCTAATATGTAATATTTTATTATCTGAGTTCATATTGTATTTGCATCGTGAAACTGAATGATTAATATGCAACAGTTATATCAGATAGCACTACCCAAGGACCATTGGAGAAGAAAACTCAAGGAACATTGGAGAAGAAAACTCCACGAACTGCTACTTTTCCTAATGGGTTTGAGGTTAGAATGAATCTTTGAATTTTGGTAGCTTTTTCCCTCCATATGTTTATCTGTTGGTGTAGTGTTGACTAATGATAGACCTACAGAAACTAGCATAATATTACCTGTACATTTTCTATTATTAAGCTGTCCAAAAACAGAAAAACAAAATGAAATGGTCATTTAGTTAATTGATATTTTCAGTCGTGCTCTGTGAAGATCAAATGCTTCTAAACTTGCTAAGGTTGATGCATGATGAACTCATATATGATGATGATTTTCAAACTCCCGCAAATCTACAACCCTTGCAAGCACATGCTCAGCGCTTCGCCTTAGTCTTTCATAACTATTATCCCTAAATTATGTTCATTTTATTTTTTTCTTATCATCTCTTAGTTGAACTTCTCAGTTTGTTGTTGGCTCACAATGATTAGGAATCTTGCCGCCTTCATGTTTTGCATTTTTTTTCATTATGTTTTAAAATGTAATTGAGTAACGTATTGTTTTCAAATAATCAGGCACTGTTACTAGAGGTCTGTGATGAGACAGAAATTGCTGAGCTGAAATTGAAGGTTAATTTCCATACCCTCAGCTGCAGGCTTTCGGTTGCATTAGCATATAGGTATTCATGCATTATCTTATTTTGAAACTGATTATATATTGCTCTTTGATAGGTTGGAGATTTTGAAATGCATCTTAAACGAAACATTGGAGGAGCCACACAAGTTCCCATGTCTGGAATTTCGCCAACAATACCACCACCTATTCCAACTAAACCAATGGTAGATTCAGCACCTGTTGCCCCACCACCACCACCAACAAAATCCTCCCCAGAAAAGACCAGTCCATTCACGAATACCTCTGTAGAGAAGTCTCCAAAGTTAGCAGCCTTGGAGGCTTCTGGATCCAATGCATATGTCCTAGTACCATCTCCAGCAGTATGTGGTGTTCTTATCTAGTGTGGATCCAATACATATGTCCTGGTTCTCACTATTCATTTTTCTTATCAGGTTGGCTCTTTCCGGAGGGGTAGAACTGTGAAAGGGAAGAAGCAACCTCCTATCTGTAAAGAGGTATCTGTGCATGCATAGATTTTGTTGTCCAATTATTTTTTGTATATCTAAAAGTGTTCAGACTTTATGTTGCCAACAAGTACAGGAACACGGCCTTAGGTACAAATTCACATTCAATTTTTCTTATTTCTTGGATTTACAGGGTGGTGTAATAAAAAAAGGACAAGTTATTGGATATTTGGATCAGTTTGGCACTGAACTTCCTGTGAAGGTGAATAATCTGCTTCAGTTTCTTTATTTTTGTGATTTTTTCTCAATAGCTGCTTATCATGATGATTTCTTCTTGCTATGTTGAGCAGTCAGATGTGGCTGGAGAAGTCTTAAAGGTCCTCTTTGATGAGGGAGGTAAAATGGCTATTATCTCTTTATTTATGACTTGATATTTTTTATTTGTCTGGAAGCACTTCGTCAAAGGCTAAATTTTGGGGGGATTTTAGTTTGACGCTTGAGTACATTCACCTTAGGTGCACCAGGAGAAATACATAAGCCGAAAACCATCATGATAATTTCGTGCTAGTTTATCACCGTTGAGCTCTAGCTCAAATCGCACATCCTTCCCTTGTAAGAGCAAGGTGGAGGGTGAGGTTATTGATTCAAGACCCACCAGATGTATGTAATTTACAAAAGCACACACACAGACACACTAGTGTCTAGTTTATAAGTCATATGAACATTCAGGATGAATATGAACAAGGATATAAAACTTAGATCTGTTAAAAATATTAATATAATTGTTAATATTTCTACTTATTGAAAAAAATAATATTTCTAGGATATAGTTAATAATTATATATTCCTTCCCTCCACTCTCCACTGAAATTGTGCATAATTTGCTCATAATATGTGAATCAATGCCATTCTAAGGAGCAGCCATAGAGGTTTACAAGATTCATTACAATTCTTGATGATCAGTTCATGTAATTGCCAACAGATTGTGTGAAGTGGATGGAAAAGAAACTTCAGGCCAGCTAGGCCCCTTTTCATGTGGTTTCTCTAGTGTTTGTTGCAGTATAGCCATTCAAAAAGGGATTGGTGCCAATGAGCTCTAGCTCAACTGGCACCTCCTCCAATAAGTTCGAGGTGGAGGGTGAGGTTGTGGGTTCAAAATCCATTAGTTGCGTGTGTAAATTACCAATTTAAAGAAAGTTGACTGTGTGAAGTGAAAGTGAATTAAGAATTTTTATGATATTTGTTTGAGACTAAGAATTTCGTACTTTAAAAGTCAGTGAATATGTGTTTCTCATGATGGATTCTGTACTTTAATTTTGTTACATCAATTGATGGATGAGTTTTATAAGAGTAGAAGTGGTGATGACTACTGTTTGATTTAAACTGTTTATGGTTTGCAGAAGCTGTTGGTTATGGAGAACCTCTTATTGCTGTCTTGCCTTCATTTCATGGTATCCAGTGAGCTCTCTCCTTTTATTCCCGGTAATGTTGTCAAGAGAGCTCCGAAGATTGATGTTTGTTTCTCTAGATTCATGTTATTCTTTCCATCTTTTGCGTCTTTACCTTTTCTAGGTGGGGGATGCTAGTGTAGTTGGTGATCTGTCCTTGATATTTCTTGTTGGTTAAATTGGCTATAGATCCGGGAAAAAATTGATAAGGCATTATGTGTTGAGAAGGTGTCATTCTGTTAGAACAACGTCAATAATGCTCCATGTACCGTTTAAGCTGTAGATGTTTGTTACTTAGCTGGATATTGTTAAGCACAATATGCTTGTTGCATATGCAGGCAAGACATACAGCTTAAATGATTTTGAACCTTGTGTGACTAGGAAAATACATACAACACGTTCATTTGCTGGAAATTCGCTTCTTTTCATTTGCGTCAGGCTCCTTGATTGTTAAAACCACGGTAAATTACAAAGAGTTCAAGACAAGTCTTCCAATTCAAAGGTCGTATAAAATGCAGCTTCCAGCCATTTTGTGATATTTAAATATTGAGACTTGAAATGTGTTTTGCTTATTATTAATATTTGTTTTAACTTTTAAGTACTTAAAAAAAGGAGGGAGAAGAGTTTTTTTTGTGTGCAACTTTCCAAAAAAAGTCCAAAACGATGGGCTTCTTCGGAGCTTTCCAAACGCAAGCTCAAAATGTTACTAGTAGGTTGAAAATGCAGTCAACCTCAACCATTGAAGCCACCATTTTAGGTTCCATAAACTCCCGAAAGAGTTTTGATCCCCTTGAAATACGAGGATAAGGGTGTCCTTCGCAAAACCATTTTAATGAACCAGGAGATTATAGGTTCTAAAATCATATCTACCATCCTTTTCCTTTACTATATCAATTTCTGCAATTTTTCTGGTCACGTTTTTAAATGCTGAGGTTGAAATTTTAAAAGCGGCATTAACGAAAGCCATAAACAAAGCCCAGAATGCGGAATAGCGCTAGCATAGGATTGGGCCGGATGCACAATCTGATAAAAACAGTCCACATCAGATATATAGTGCAATCAAATCCAAGAAAAAGCTTATCTTAAGCCCAACACCTACACTCCAAATCTAATAGATCCTAAATCTGAAGAAAGTTGCCCACGTAACACTGCTTCGACCGAAAGAAACTCACCAAATTTTCGGCCGAAATAAAAAGCCCATCATTAATATTTCTGGCCTCTTTCCTCTTCTTACTGGTAAAATTGGATTTAAGAACACGAAATCGAACGAGAGAACAGCATAATATGTCTAGAATATTAGCTAGAGTTGGGTAAGAACTACTTATAAACCACTACTCTAAAGTGTGAACTATGAACACCATTGACACACATTAAATTTGCTAAAAAAGGAAGAAACTCTTTTCAGTCCATAACCTCATAACAGAACGGCAGAGAAGGAGCATCTTTTCCCAACGCCTCTAAGTTTTGTCAACTGCCACCCATTACCCTCCTTGTAACATTCCACCTATTATCATATCAAAAAAAGATTTTAAAAAAGAAAGAAGGATGCTAAAGAAGTCAATATATCTATGAACAAATTTAAAAGATTAAGCCTATGGGAATGGATGCATTTTGCATACCGTGTGCAATATTTTCAACTCTTCATTCACTCCCCCCATGACATAAATCGAATCTCCAATTACAACAGCACCGGCATACTTCCTGGTTTCTTTCATGGGCTCCCCCTTCATCCAAAAACCAACACGAGGGTCTAAGACCTCAACAGATGAAAGTTCATTAGCTCCATCATAGCCACCAATAGCATATCTGCAAAGAAAAAAAAAAAAAAAAAAAACTTCCATAGTAAATGACGTCTATACACACTAAGTGTGCGTGTAGCTCCAAATTAAAAAGTCAATTTATTTTACTATTTAGCTTATTTTTGATACTATTCATGGACCCCACTACACTTTTTGGACTATTCATGGGTCTCACTGTACTATTTCAGCTAACTTTTACCTTTATTTACAGTACTTTCAGCAAAATTTTAAGTTTCAGCAAAACATATGACACTTTTTTTAGTGAACCCTTTTCTAGTTAAGCTTCATTTTATATAGTCATTTAAAAGTTCTCAAACAATTAAAATAATAATTTAAAAAAAAATGGAACAAAGATATGTGTAAGTTATAAAATGAGAGGGGGTCAACTTACAGTTTCTCGTTAAGCATAGACAATGAATGACTTCCTCTCCTTTCGGACATATTCTTTAGTCTAGTCCAAGATTGCTCCCGAGGATCAAATCTTTCCACTGAGCTGAGATAGTAGAGAAGTTAAAAACAAGCAATTAGGAGGAATTTCCCAAGTTCGATCCACATCTGTAAATAACTTTGACATAATTTATAGTAAAGAGGTTGCATATTATTCCCATCAAGTTTAAATTAGGGAACCATCCAAATCATATTATAGCAAGATCAAATACTATAAATTTAAAAGTATATCCAATTCCGCATCATTTACAATATCATGATGAGACCAATATTATAAATCTATAGGTGTATCACAGTGTTATATCAATTAAAATATAATCTTAATTGTGAAATGGAGAGGATCCCGATAGGTGTATCTAAGCTCTAACACCATGTTCGAGCATCCAACCCAAAAGCTTAAGCTAGTAAGTAGAGAAGCCCAACAAGTACATATACTCAAAACCAAGCACAAACCCAATCTATGTGAGATTCTTAAATATAACTATCCTTACCAGTTGGTTCGTATGGTGGAGATGCTTATGAAACGGAGTTTTTCCATGTCATAACAGGACAATATGACTACTCAACCTCCTCTAAAAAAATGTCATGCCTATTTTATGTAGGGATAGCTAATAAAAGAAATAATGTGTTGAGGTAGAAGGGGTAGCACATCTTGTTCTTAATTCTTATAGGGCTATCAGCCATCACAAATTAATTGGTATATATATTGCTCTAGAATTTAAATAAATTTGAGCAGATCTGTACAAACAAATACAAAATCCAAACAATCATGTATCAAATTAGTGCTCAAAAAAACAAGTGTAAGGTTCCCCTGCATTACACTGAAAACTTATTAGTCCAGGATTCAAAAGACCAAGATCCAAGAATAAAACACATTCTACAACTAGAGAAATTGAGACCATATCAACAATACCCCCTCAAAGGAAAACAAAACAATTAAAAAAAAGAGCAATTATTAATAAATGAAAATAACATAGCCTCCAATTTACAACTATTCTGGAAGAAATTCCAAGCTGCCAAGGCAGTGTTGCAGCTGATCTTGGCTTTTCTAATATCAAGATCACATGTAAATGAAAAGGCCCAAGCAAGATTTATGTCTTTTTTTTTTATGTCTGCGGCATTGGCATATATTTCAGACACATGGGGATATTTATATTTCAACTACTATTCTTCACAACTCAAGTATAGCACAGTAGATTGATTTCAAGTATATGCCCACAGCATTTATTATGCAGTAAGTGTGGATGAACTCATCCTTTTTTCTTTTTCTTTTTTTAATTTGGATAAGTGGCAGAGAATTACTCATCCACCAAATAAGTAAAGATTTAGGGCCCGTTTGGATTGAGAGGGGAAGGAGAGGGAGTGGAGGGGAGTAGAGTAGAGTTGGTTGAAAATAGGCTAATTTTAGGCCAATTCTACTCTCCCTCAATCCAAACGGACCATTAAGAAACAAATATTGAAACTAAAATGACATCTTACTTCAAGTAATCCTTTCCATCATATCCTCCAGCAACATAGATCGCACCATTGATTTCTGCCGCAGCAGTCAAATATCTCTGACAAGGGTAAAAAAGGATTCTTAGTTGGATGGACCATACAGAATATCTTAAAACATATTCTTCTATCTCATAATAATTTGAATGCAAATGATAGATAGGGTTGGACGTTGGTGTAGGGGTTGGACAAATTAAGGAGTTTGTAAGAATTAAAAAAAAAAAAAAAAAGGTTTTTGTAGTGTTTAGGGGTTGTTGTACAGCAGTACCACACAAAAAAGAGAGAAGAAGAAATCACAAAAAGAGAAAGGGAGAAAAGAACACACTAATAAGTCAAAAAGGCCAACATGCCTCAATACACAAAAGTCAAAACACTTAATAATTTTATTAATCAACTCTATTTTCCTCTTGGAATACTTTGAGCACAAATATATATAAGATAAGGACTCTTTCTTGTCCTAGTAGTCTTATGACGAGTTTGCCTAGTAAAGTAAAAACTTAATAAAAGACTTAGACTATAAAAATAAATAAAAACTAAGATGCTTAGAATCTCCTAGAAAATTCTAGATCAACTCAATTACCAAAATACCTTTAAATTACATGAAATTGCATAAATTACAGATTTGCCCTGGATACAAAATTGACCATAATTGATGAAATAAAAACCCAAATTAAAAACTGTTTTAACCCTAAAAGACCCATACCTAGACCTTGAAAAGCATACAACTTTTACTTCTATTGGACTTCACACGTGAACCCCACAAAATAATTCTTGAATAAGCCTATTTGCAAAGTAATGGCAGACCAATCTTCCATGGTCCCATCACATTAACTTCACATTGTTTGTTCGCATACTAATGCAAGTTAACAGTGAGAGGTCTCGCATGAAGAATTATTCATCTTTTGGCAAAATTCAGCATTTCCTTTTAAAGGTAACTACAGATCTTTCCATATACATAAAAACATTTTAGAATTACAATTGTGGATCATGTGACATCCTTGATTAGTTCTCACTTAAAAAATTATTATCAAAATGTAATTTTCTTTTAGAATGTATTATCATGCCACTATTTGGTGCAAGCAAACCTAATGTGAATCAACACTAAAAAGTAAACACTTGAAACCCTATTAAGAGGTACCTTTTGTAGCATTGACTGAGTGGGAATCCACCTTCCTTCGTCTGGATAAAAAACATGCACCTCAGAGAAAAATTCAACGCCAATTCCACCACCAATTGCAAAAATCTTCTCATTCAAAGAAACTCCTGCTAAGCCCCCCTTCTTTTGATTCAATGGAGGACGACTGACCCACTGTTTGCTTATTGGGTTGTATGATTCAACTTCACATAAGAACCACTGTCATTGATTTGTGAACAAGGCAACTAGTTGCACAAAACGATAAGTCTAAAAGAAAAAGTCCTCGCTATTACCTGTATCATTCCAACATTCACCATATACACCACCGAGCAAGTAGACTTCACCATTTAGCTTTGCTGCTGCAGCGCTTGATCGTGCAAAATTCATTGGACTAAGGGATTCCATCAGATCATAAGAAGGAGAATAAGAATCCACAGCTGATAACCACATAGAGCCATCATAACCTCCCACAATAAGTACTTTCTCATCAAGTTCTGAAGGAGGTTCATCACATGACTTAAATTCCTCTACAGTAACAAGTCCGCATCGATCTTTTAATTCACCCTAAATTTCCAATTTAATTAAGCATGTATTCAGGATCATTGCAAGGGAGATTGATCTAAGTAAATAATTATGTTCTGAATGTTATGTTTGCTCTGTTTGGTTCCTCAGAAAGAAAGCAAGAAAAATTTTAAAGAAAGAAATTGTTAATTTTTTTTATAACAATTCAATGGATAGTTAACAGGATATCGTAACTTTTTTTTTTTTTTTGATAAGTAAACAGGATATCATAACTTGCAGGATAGTTAACAGATTAAAGACAGACACATTAGAAAAGCAGTTAATTATAAATGCCTAATCTGAAAATTATGCTTTGTGATCAGAAAAATACCAGGTACAGCTCCAAGGAATTGATTTTTTCACTTTGTTTTAACTGAAATAACTTCAGCTCACTGACTTCTTGTAGCAACTTTAATAATACACCACAGACATTATACAAAGTAAAAAGATAAATTAGATAAACATGGAATTCAGAATTTTAAATAAATAAAAAAAAGTACAATAAACATTACTAATTACCTTGGCTACAATAGACTGAAATTCAGAAGACTTTGTTTCTAAAGTCCTTGATGCTTCTGGAATGTAAGTATCATCCGATGACATCTTATGCTTCTGGAATGTAAGTATCCCATGTAGCCCAGTGTCTTCGGCATGCTTATGCTCTGATGACTTCTCCTTTGTCATGGCCAAATTTGAGGAGCAATCAACACTTGGTTTTAAGTGTAAATGTTCGTTGTAATGTATTCCAGTGTCTTCGGCATACTTATGCTCTGATGACATCTCCTTCATCATGGCCAAATTTGAGGAGCAATCAACACTTGGGTTGAAGTGTAATTGTTCGTTGTAATCTATATCTGATGCAACCTCGTCCGTTGTTTCCTCATCCTTACCAATGAGATTTTCTACTGCCCACAGACAAGGAGCATCCCAGGACTCCGATTCTTCACTAGCCTGGTCTGGACGAGCATCGCATTCTAGTGCAGGTGTCTCAATGGTGGCAGCTTCCTGGACCTTTCCTGTAGAATGAGTGTTTGAAGCTCTAAACAAATCACTCCACTTTTTCGGTGATGGATATGATGGTCCACAATCCCTTTTTTCCCTTTCAGCTACTCCCTCACCAATGAGAGCTGGGACTCTGCACAGACCAGGAGCATCCCAAGATTCCCATTCTACTCTGGCCTGGCCTGGATGAGCATTGCATTCTAATGAAGGTGTTCCAATGTTGCCACTTTCTTGGACAGATTTGAATGAGCTGCTCCACTTCTGTGTGTTGCTTGGGAGGGAAGTACTCACAATGACTGATGAAGCTGAAAACAAGGAAATCAACTTGTCTGTTTGCTCCTGGTCAAGTTCAAACCAAAACAGTCTTTGTTCATAGTAATTTTCGGCAATTATAGGTTTGAACTGATCTTCCAGCAATGGCTGGCACTGCTTACGGATTCGAATCTTGACCTTAAAAGCACAAACAACATAAAATATATGAACTCCATTCATTGACTATGATATACTTGACAGAGTGGTATAATGGTATACAATACCTGTGCAGGAAATGGGGTAGACTCTGAACCATCAGTCCAAGCATATGGATTAATATTCATTTGTCCTGGACTTGCAGCCTCAAAGATACCATGAAGCCTTCTGTCACTGTAATTGAATAAGAAAAGTGGCAAACCAACACTAATATTCCTTATGTAAGGGAAATGTAGAGCTGGTAATCCTGTTCAAGAATTTGAATCATATTTTTCTAGTATTAGTCAAACAGTATGCACAAATAATTTTCTAAACATACACAAAACTTAACGTGTGCAACAAATATGAGGTGCTAGTCAACTAACCGAACAATTGTTTGGACAAACATTCTTTGATCGTGTGATGCTTACAACCAAAGATAACACCGCGTAGTTTGCTCTTCCTTAGATTCCTTGCGGTTGTACTAGAATTTTTCGAAATCGTAGATTGAGAATTCTCCTTCAATGTGTGTTTCTGTGTGTTCCTCCCTGCACCCATTCTGTTTTTACAGAAAACTACACGACCATAAGTCCCTTACCATAAATTTCAGTAATTTTAAGTAATAACTCAAGGTGTAGTATATAAGGAACAGTTTTGCATCTTTTACTATCTTCCCTATTCAGCATGCCAAAAATAAACAACATTACACATTTTAATCTCACATTTTAAACAACATTACACATATTTCCACGCACTTTTTCAACACACGTATTTCAAAAAACTCCAAACAACCATTCTCAATCTACTCTACAAACACTCCCTAAATCTTTTACCACCTCCAAAAGTAAAGGCTCTTATTCAAAATTTAAGTGCCATGAAATTTTATAATCATAATTAATCAAGCAAGGATTATCGATTTTCCATTAAGGTTACATTTGGATTTGAGGATTTAAAATCAAGGATTTCGAAGAACAATTCCTACTATAAATTGTTTGATATAAATTCAAGATTCAAGAACACACGATGATGTGAGCTTCAGAGATTTTGCTTTAACAAAAACACTTGTGATATTATGAATTTGAGATGACATCTTGTAAGTTATACCTAGTCATTTCAAATCCATATACTAAAAAGGTTCAAACCCTTCCAAAATTCTCATCAAGAAAATAAATTGTTGTTTCATTCTCTATTCACATAATCTAAACTAAAAATTGAAATCCAAATCCAAATCTTCAAATAACTCTATCCAAACCTAGGTCAAGATGAATTGTAGAACACACATACATAGGAATTTTAGAACATATATATTTGATAAGTAAAGGAATTATATAGAATATTTACTATCAACAACTCAACGAAATCTCTTTCTTGAAAATATTATTATTATTATTATCATTATTATTATTAAATAAAGAAATAAATAAAAATTGAGCAAAAGAGCTTTATAGTTCAAATGGCCCCGACTCCAAAGCAAGGTACAGAGTGAACTAATGAGCTCAAAACTGATCGAATGCATGTGTAAATTAGTCTAATACTTCATCAGATTATATAAATAAATAACTAAATTCAAGAAGATTTTTACTCAGAGAAAGTGGTTGAAAAGTGAGAGCTATTATATATACATCTTAAAAGAAAAGATTCAAAGAGATGAGAAAGAAAGGTTTGTAGAGAACGCCATTTCCTCACCTTGAAACCGAAGTTTGTACGATCAACGATCCTCAGATTCTTTCTTTTCTTTTCTTTTTTTCCACGTCTTTGAGACGTGAAAAAAGCACGTGAGTTTCGGCGTTTGTTTCTCGAGAAAATAAGCTCAGAAAGAAAAAGAAATGGCTCCTAGGGTTTATACATTGTGAAAATTTGTGATGTGATGGTTCTGAGAACTGAAATGAAAGAGTGAGAGAGTGAGAGAGAAAGGTGGCAGAGAAGAGAAACTATAGTCTATATATATGAAAAACTGAGAACTTCTCTGAAGCGCGGGCATGCTGATATTAGTGATATTCCATTCCATTTGTGCTTCAAAATCCGTACGGGCTTTCACGAAATTACCATGTTGCCCTCTGAAGATTTGCTTGTTTTCGACAACTTTTGGTGTTTCTGCCACGTGGCGATGGTCTAATGGCCCTATTCTTTTCCATCAATCACCACATTTTGATTGTCCAGTCAAATAATCAATTCTGTGCTTTTTTTTTTGTACTACTCTTTGTTTTGGAAACTGGAAAAGGCCTTTCAGCTTAAAGTCCAGTTGGTGATGACTACGGTGGGGTTTGGTAGACTTAATTAAATGTTTGTTGATATTTATATTTAAGCGTCGGTTTGGGAATGGATTAAAAAAAAAAAAAAACTAAAATACAAAATTGAACTTATTTTGTTTAGATTTTATTTTAGTCATCTAACTTCGCTTTCGTTCATTTCAGTTTTCTAAGTTTCAGATTTATTTAATTAAGTTATTTTCTTTAACTTTTGGTTAAAAACTTTTGAAAAAAAAAATCTGAAAAATATTTTTAATCATTAATTGATTTTTTTAATTTAAAATTTTTGAAAAAAATTTTATAAAATTGAAAAATTAACCCCAACATATAACAAAAGTCAATGAAAAAGCCTTAATTAAATAAACTTGAAAATTAGAGGACTAAAATGAATAAAAACAGAATTAGAAGACTGAAATAAAATTTAAAAATTAACTAAGTTGAAAATTAAATTATTGAAAATAAAACTGAAATAAAAAGTGACGTAAAACTTGCAAACAATTCATAAAATAAGCACAAAATTAACTTATAATCATTCACTAAACACAAACTTAAGTACTCCCATAATAAGATTTTTTATTATTATTATTATTATAGTAAAACCCACTATTCAAACTTTCAAAAGAATGAAACTTATAAAAAATAGTTTACTCAAAAAATAATTTCCTTTTAATAGGTTTGAAAAACATAACCATTAAAAGATCTAAATTTTCAACCACCACTTTACCAATTAGTGGAGTTTTCATTTGCAACCTATTTTACGGGTTGAAAATTTGAAATTAAATTAAGGTTAAAATGTAAAACTGACCTTCTAAGTTTCACATTTTATCATTTCAGTCCTTTAAGTTTCAGTTTTGTCATTTTAGTCCTCTAGATTTAAAATTTTGTCAATTCAGTTCTCCATTAGCCTTCCGTTAAATGCTGCCGTTTACTAATCAAAACTACGTCGTTTTAGATGATTTTTTTTTTTTCATTTCTTAATTTAAAAAACTGAAAAACGTTAATTTAAAATTAAAAAAAAAAAAAAAAAAAAACAAACAAACAAAGGCTCCGGGAACAACGTCATTCCCCTAGCCATTTCATTTTATAGGTCTCCAAGAAAGTCTCGTCTCTTCTGATAAAAACTTCTTTTTCTTTTCAAAAAATCTGGGATAGAAAAAGAAGCAGAAAATAAGCTTAGACTGGAACGAAAGGTTTGCACTCAACCTGCTCAACGAATTGCCTATAATAAAAAATCTAAAGTTATTGTTAGTAATAGGATTTTTCTTTAATGGTATTTGTTATTGATTTAATTGTGGGGGCTATGGCCCAAAGTGACCAATTGGGCCTTGGGCCGTCCGAGGACACTAGCTAGTCCGAGGAGACAATGTGACTTAGACGAATCTACATTATAAGCTTTATCACGGGAGACAAAGAAAGAGGGTCCGAGGAGGAACCTCTCCTCGGACACTGAAAATCCGGAGCAGAGGTATGTCCAAACCACTGATACGCATCCCTAAAACACGTGAAAAGAAAGAAAACACAAAATATCTAAGCAAAAGCTGTCACCGCCACATTAAATGCACTGCAGCTACTTTCTTGGCCTCATTAATGTGGAGAAGACCCCTGAACAGTGCTACCTTGGCTATCACAACTCACAAAGGACTGAAAGAGGTGTCTGATGGGATAGGTGCTCAAGTGGAGGCTTGGATGATCAACGAGTGTAAAGCCCAGATGATCAGGAAGAGCCTATCTAATGTATAGAAGCCCCCATAAGGAGGAGACAGAAAAAAAAGAGTAGAGAATACTGCAGCATGCAAAAGAACCCTAAAGTAGTGATTTGTATTCATAAATTAAATTCTGTGTCTCCTCGGATCGGAGGTTATTTCATCATAACAGTTTTTGTTCTTGTCTGTGTGTTCCTTAGTCTCATGCAAGCTTTTGCCTAACTTATCCAAATCTAGTTCTTTGACCAATACTCTACAAAATTCATTGCATTGGGCTTCTTGAACCAGGATTCCATATAGTGCGGGCCTGGGTTCAAAATTTGGTCCTTACAATTAGCACCGTCTGTGGGGAGAACTTGAGTGTTAGTAAGTACGACGGTTACACATTGCAGGATCAGGTCCACACCAAGAAAATTCACGCCAAGGTGACCCTCAGCAGACAGAACCTATTGGGCCTCAACGGCAAAATAATCCTCCTGGCCCTAAGCCAAATCTAGGCAATGGAAGGAACTGAGAGGGAAGCGTACATACTACTCAGATGAGCCAAAGCCACTCCCAAGTAGGCAGTCGCATATCCCAAAGGCGAAACAACTATCAGGCCATGCAACGAGAGATAGACGACCTGAAAAAGAAATTGCGTCGCGCACAGCAAAAGCGGTCCCCTTCCATCTCAGACATATCCTCTAATGAGGAGAAGGATGTCAGTTACAGGCGGAGATCAAGAACTCCCCCAAGTGAAACCTTTTCCTATGAAAATGAGCAACGCCCTGAACGGAGACATAAGAGCTCATCTAATAAGGGTTTGGGTAATGATGCCATGAACAAAGCACTGGATCAGATCTCCAGATCACCCTTCGCGCACAGGATAGAAAGGGCTAAATTACCACGGCGTTTCCACCAACCTATGTTTACCATTTACAACGGCCGAACAGACCCTGTGGAGCATGTGAGCCAGTTTAATCAAAGAATGGCTATCCATTCTCGAAATGAGGCTCTGATGTGCAAAGTTTTTCCGTCCAGCCTAGGACCCGCAGCAATGAGATGGTTCAACAGCTTGAAGACGAACTCCATAAATTCCTATAAGCAGCTCACTCAAGTTTTTTGCTCTCGTTTGATTATAAACAGTAGGGTCTCTCGGCCCCTAAGTTCCTTATTATCATTATCTATGCACGAATGGGAAACCTTAAAGGCGTATTCGGATAGGTATTGGGAGATGTACAACGAGATGGATGAAAACCACGATGACGTCGCCATTAGCACGTTCAAAAGTAGTCTCCCCACTGAGCACGGTTTAAGGAAATCTCTAACTGGCAAACCCGTTACCAGCGTTCGCCAACTGATGGATAGGATTGACAAATACAAAATGGTGGAAGAGGACCAGCTACAAGGGAAAGGAAAGGAGAAGATCATCCCTCACCGAAGGAATGATTACAGGTTGGAACGATATAACAGTAACCAGCCGAGAAGGGATTTTTCGAGACAGGCTGGACAGACCAACGTGCAAGTGGTTAATGCCGTATTCAAAGAGCCGGTGCAATAGGTTCTAGAGAAATTCAAAAACGAGCCTTTCTTCAAATGGCCTAGTAAAATGGCCGGAGACTCCTCAAAGCGCAACTAGAACCTGTATTGTCATTACCACCAAGACCACGGGTATACCACCGAGGATTGCAGGAATCTATGGAACCACCTAGATCAGTTAGTCCGAGAAGGAAAATTGCGCCACCTCCTCCACCCCTCTAGCGGTCATCTGGGCCAGGCAGTTCAAGAGCCCTGGAAGGACATATCTTTGAGACCTCCCATGGGGACGATACACGTCATCCTCACCGCTCCGCGGAGGACCGACTCTTTTCCTTCCAAGGTGATGTCTGTGGCTCGGCTCTCCGCCAAGGATGGTGAGAGGGAGTCCAAAAGATCTAAAAATGGGAACTCACCTGTACCGGGATTCTCGAACGAGGATAAGATTGGAACTATCCAACCTCATGACAATGCTTTGGTAGTTACGCTAAGGATTGGAGGGTTCGACGTGAAGAGAGTACTGGTAGACCCGGGCAGTGCTGTGGAAGTGATGTACCCTGATCTGTACAAGGGGCTGAACCTAAAGCTCGAGTACTTAACGGCTTATGACTCTCCTCTTATAAGTTTCGAAGGGAAGACTGTCATACCAAAAGGGCAGATCAGACTGCCCATACAGACCGGATCAGAGGTGATGGAGGTCGATTTTATCGTAGTCGACGCCTACTCACCCTACACGGCCATAGTAGCCAGACCTTGGCTCCACGCCCTGGGAACCGTTTCTTCTACACTTCACCAGAAGGTAAAATACCTATCAGGGGGCCAAGTGGAGGAGATTGGGGGAGATCAAGTCATGGCTAGGCAATGCATGGTGGCCGCCATCTCACGCCAGTCCAGTGCAGAATCCTCAGCGTCTGTGAAAAAGGACTTATAGCAATCAACCACCTTGGTAGCACCTGTCGGTGAACTAGCCGAGGAGATAAAATGTGAAAGTCTAGAAAGGGTTACTGTTGACAATAATCCAGAAAGATTCTTCCAAGTCGGCTCGAAATTACCTCTCTAAGAAAAAGGGGAACTGATTGGGTTTCTAAGAAGGAATGTTGACGTATTCGCATGGGACGCCTATGATGCCCCGGGGGTTGACCCTAATCTCATTTGTCACTACCTAAACGTTAACCCATCTTCTATTCCAAAGAAGCAGCCACCCCGGCGCCCATCAAAAGAGCATGCCGATGCTGTTAGGGATGAAGTGATGAAGCTGAAAAAGACAGGGGCTATCAAAGAAGTCTTTTACCCCGAGTGGTTGGCAAATACAGTGGTAGTGAGAAAAAAGACGGGGAAGTGGCGAGTCTGCGTAGACTTCACAGACTTGAACAAGGCGTGCCCGAAAGACCCGTTCCTGTTGCCTCGGATAGACCGGTTGGTAGACGCAACTGTAGGTCACCCCCGAATAAGCTTCCTGGACGCCTTGCAGGGTTATCACCAAATACCGCTGGCTCTAAAAGATCAAGAAAAAACAGCGTTTATGACGCCCGTCGTAAATTACTACTATAAGGTGATGCCTTTCGGTTTAAAGAATGCAGGGTCTACCTACCAAAGGATGATGACCAGAATGTTTGAACCACAACTAGGCAAGGCAATTGAAGTCTACATAGACGATATGGTGGTAAAAAGTAAAGTGGTGTCCGAGCACGTGAGAGACCTTGAAGTCATTTTTGGCATCTTAAGAGAGCACAAGCTGTGCCTCAATGCCTCTAAGTGTTCATTTGGTGTCGGGTCCGGTAAATTTCTGGGCTATATGGTAACTCACAGGGGAATAGAGGTAAGCCCGGATCAAATCAAAGCAATTCATAACCTACAAGCTCCTCAGAACCCAAAAGAAGTACAGAAGCATACTGGAATGATCCCAGCATTAAATCGGTTCATTTCCCGATCTACGGATCGGAGAGGATGAACAAGTGGAAAGGATTTGAATGGTCCGAAGATTGTGCTCTAGCATTCCAGCAACTTAAAGAATACCTGTCACGGCCTCCCATCATGTCTAGCCCTGAGGCTGACGAAGTTCTGTTCGCGTACATAGTAGTGGCCTCTCACGCCATGAGCTTGGTATTAATACGGGTCGATAATGGCATACAGCGACCAGTGTACTATGTAAGTAAATCGTTACATGAAGCTGAGGTGCGCTATTTACTACTGGAAAAGGCAATTCTTGCAGTAGTACATGCCACGCGAAAACTTCCCCACTACTTTCAGGCGCACACGGTCGTTATCTTGACTTAACTTCCCCTCCGGTCGGTGCTCCGGAGTGCCAATTACACAGGAAGAATCGCCATATGGAGTACGCTTCTAGGGGCTTTCGATATTAAGTACATGCCTCGGACTTCTGTCAAGGGCCAGGTCCTCGCGGATCTAGTTGCTGAATTTGCTGAACCCTCTATAGAAGCAGTAGCGGAGGAGGAAAACATGGATGGAAAATCGGTTGGCACAATCTCTGCACAAGGAGCCTCGCGATGGAAGGTCTACGTTGATGGCGCATCAAACTAAAAAGGATCTGGGGTAGGGCTGGTTCTAATATCGCCCGAAAAGATTACCATTGAAAAATCATTAAGACTTGGGTTCTCGGCTACAAACAATGAAGCCGAGTATGAGGCTTTGCTGCAAGGAATGGTCATGGTGCAAAAAATGGGCGGAAAAGCGATAGAAGCGTTCTCGAACTCCAGACTGGTCGTAGGCCAGGTGAGAGGCGAGTTGGAGGCTAGAGATGCAAGAATGCAGGAATACCTTGGTAAAGTCAAACACTTGCAATTAGACTTTGAATTTTTCAACTTGACGCATGTCTCTAGAAGCGAGAACACACATGCGGATTCATTGGCCACTCTTGCCACATCCTCGGCGCAGGATCTACCACGAATGATCCTTGTTGAGGATTTATGCAAGACAAATACAATCAAAAGGGATATAGTTCGAATCCATCAAGTTAGAGTGAATCCGAGCTGGATGGATCCCATAGTGAGTTTTCTCAAAGATGATGTGTTGCTCGAAGAAAAATTGGAAGCCGAGAAGATTCGGAGGAAGGCTTCTCGGTTTTGGTTGTTAGAGGACCACAAGCTATACAAGCGCTCCTACTCTGGGCCATATTTATTATGCGTACACCCAGAGGCATCAGAGACATTGCTCGAAGAACTGCATGAAGGAATTTGTGGGAGCCATACGGGAGGAAGATCGCTAGCACACAGAGCACTCACACAAGGGTACTAGTGGCCGAGCATGTAGAAAGAGGCCCAAGAATATGCAAAGAAATGCGATCAATGCCAGAGATTCGCCCCAAATATCCACCAACCAGGGGGAGTCCTTAACCCCGTTTCCAATTCTTGGCCGTTTGCTCAATAGGGTCTGGATATTGTCGGCCCTTTCCCGAAAGCAACAGGGAACAAGCGATACTTAATGGTTGGCACAGATTACTTTACCAAATGGGTTGAGGCTGAGCCTTTAGCCAACATCAGGGACGTGGACGCAAAGAAATTCATTTGGAAAAACATCATTACACGCTTCGGAACTCCTCGCACCCTCATCTCGAACAACGGCCTTCAGTTTGATAGTAAAGCCTTCAGAAAATACTGCTGTGACTTTGGAATCACAAACTGATATTCCACTCCAGCCTATCCCCAAGGAAATGGGCAAGCCGAAGCTGTGAATAAGGTCATAGTCAACGGGCTGAAAAAAAGACTGAATGATGCAAAAGGAAGATGGGTGGAAGAATTACCACACGTCCTATGGACCTACCGAACCACGCCGCGACGGTCAACGGGAGAAACTCCTTTTTTGATGACTTATGGAGCCGAGGCTGTGCTCCCCCTAGAAACTAACTTCCTAACGTTGAAATCCAGCACTTTTACCCCAAGAAATAATGACGAGTTACTAGGGAGAAGTCTAGACTTAGCCGAGGAGAAAAGAGAAAAGGCAATGATCCAATTGGCCTATTACCACCAAAAGTTAAAACAAGGGTACGATATTAATGTAAAGCTAAGGCCATTAGGGTCAGGCGACCTCGTGATGAGAAAAATTTTTGGCAGTGCCAAGAACCCTTCCTGGGGTAAGTTGGGATTCAACTGGGAAGGCCCATATCGCATCACTTCAGTGGCAGGAATAGGTGCTTATTATCTAGAAGACCTAGACGAGAAAACTGTACCTCGCCCATGGAATGTAAATAATCTAAGAAGATACTATTATTAATGAAAGCAGCTATGCCTGTATTGTATCTCGTGATTATCCAAGTTTTAAATAGAATCTAAATCCTGCATGGCTCCTCGAACCACAGACTTAGGGGAAATTAACAACTTATGACATCTATACAAGTTTTAAACAGAACCTAAGTCCTGCATGGCTCCTCGAATCACAGACTTAGGGGAAATTAACAACTTATGGCATCTATACAAGTTTTAAACAGAACCTAAGTCCTGCATGGCTCCTCGGACCACAAACTTAGGGAAAATTAACAACTTATGGCATCTATACAAGTTTTAAACAGAACCTAAGTCCTACATGGCTCCTCGAATCACAGACTTAGGGGAAATTAACAACTTATGGCATCTATACAAGTTTTAAACAGAACCTAAGTCCTGCATGGCTTCTCGGACCACATACTTAGGGAAAATTAACAACTTATGGCATCTATACAAGTTTTAAACAGAACCTAAGTCCTGCATGGCTCCTCGTACCACAGACTTAGGGGAAATTAACAACTTATAACATCTATCTAAGTTTTAAACAGAACCTAAGCCCTGCATGGCTCCTCGGACCACAGACTTGAGGAAAGTTAGCAACTCAGGACTTCTATACAGTTCTAAGATATGTTCACAGTCTTGCGTGATAGCATTTATTATTTAAAGTTCGTTACACAGTTCTGTTTCTTCTCATTTGTTTATATTGGTAGAGTGTTGTTACAAACATCAACTAAAGAAACAGTCACCTTGACTCGGAACTATATAATAAAATTCCATTAACATCAATCATAAAGATTTAAAAAAAAAAAAAAATGAGAAAAAGAATATGTGTATTGATAACCAAGAATAATACAATGAGAGGTCTTTGAAAAAGAACAAAATGCAATACAACTTCCGTCCGAAAAAAAATAAATATAATAATAATAAGAACCCTAGGAGTTAAGCCTCAGCAGGAGGATCTTCCTTTTGCTCCGCCTGAGGAGGTGGAACATCTTTGACCGTGGGACCTGCCCCATGATCCTCAGCCTCAATGACTGTCTCCTTAGCGAGATCCTTGGCCTTGGAGGATGGTTTCTTTCCCTTACCCTTGCCTTTACCTTTCTCTTCCTCCACATCCTCAACCTGGACTGCAACCTGACCAGAGCCCCCGATAATTTTAGCCAAGGGGATGGCATCAGGAACAATCGTAGGTTGCTCGGTAGCTTCAATGGCATCGACGGGGATCTCCCGAATCTCTGGAGGGAAGAAGACATTCTCGGGCAATCTCATGGCAGAATCTGCAGGGATCCCTGCAGCATTAAGAGCCTGAGCCCATGAAATACTACAGTAATCCTTGCATACTTCTAGCAGCTCTTCGGAAAGCCTTACCTCCGTCTCCTCCGCTCCAAGCTAGTAAGCAACCCTTTTTTCGGCCTTGGCTGCTTCCTTGACTAGTTGGGCTTCTTCCTTGGCTTTCTGCAGCGCGGCTTTGAGATCCAGCACGGCTTGCTTTTCAGTAGCAAGGTTGGTCTCAGTCACGTACAGTTTCTGGTGTTGATCTTCAGTTTGTTTCTCGGCAGTCTTCAAGCCAGCCTCAGCACTTTTACGGCCTGACTTTGCCTCTTTGAGCTTCTCAGATAGCTCATGATTTTCCTGTTTAAGGGCTCCTAGAGCCTTCTCCACCTCAGCACAAGAGAGGGCTTCAACATCAGCCAACCTACGATTGTCGCGACACCACTCCTCGGCCACAAAAACTTGCTGAGTAATCTGCCCAAGAAGTGACAAGATGACAAGTTAAAATATGATATGATCCAATAATCTTACCCATAAGAGGATGAATTGCCTTACCATCACAAGATCCCTCTTCAGGGATAGGAAGAGTTCAGCCTGTGAAAATCGCCTGTAAGCCTCCATGTCCCTGGGAAAGAGTGTGGGCTGCTCCAGGGCCTCAGCAATGTACCCGCTCGGCCCCTGTTGTACTCTCGGACTGAAGCGTTATAGGGAATTGCTGCTCCGTCCACTTCAAGCTGGGGGCTCCAGGTGGGCGGAGTCACGCGTACTTCAGCCCGTTCCATCTCTTCTCGGCTCTCCACAGATGGAGCCCTTTTGTCCCGATGATCCCGGGTCGTTTTTTGTTGTTTACCGCCCTGGCAAGGACCCACCTCGCCTTCCTCGAGGGACTCAACCGGCCTTTTATTCTTTAGGTTGGGATTAACTTTCAAGCCGAAATCGGCAAGGATTTGCGAAGCAGCAGGAGGAAGGACAGAGGAGGTCTGGGACTTGGCAGGCGCCTTCGATGATTGCCCCTTACCCCGGGCGGCCATCAACTCCCGCAAGCTTTTTCCTTTGTTAGAGGCCATGTTGTCCACCTCTTCGTCGGAAGAATCTTCCGAGCAAGCAATAACAAGTGAGGGGGCGCCGATTACGAAATTTCTATCCGGCTCACCCTCAGCGTCTGAGAGTTCGATCAGAGGAGCCTTTGGAATGTCCTCCTCAAAGTAAAACTCGTCTATCTCCCCCTCCAAAGAAAGACAAGACGATTCAGTCTCCCCTTCAACAAATTCTGCAACTTCAGGATTCTCCTCTGAAGGTGGCTGTGCAACTGGCTGAGGATTCTGAAGGACGGGCAAAACAACCAGCCGAAGATCGTTTCGAGCCAAAAATCTCGGCTTCGACACGTCAATCCTAGCCAACCTTGGGCTACCGGCTCTTATGGATTGGCCGACGTCCAAGAAAGCACGGGACAAGGGCTCGTAACCTAAGATCAAATGAGCAGCACAGAGTTGCCTATCCTCGTTAACGAAGATCTCTGACCTCAGGAGGTAATTCAAGGCCGGAACATTTGTATGGCTCAGCCGAGGAGCAACGTGTGCCCTATCTGTAAAACAGCCGAGAAGGAAATTGTAGTCAGATAAAAAAAATAAAATTAAAAAAAAAATCTTTTTTAAGTCTTCAAGCAAAGGAAATAAAACTAAGGGGCTAAATCCCCTTCCCAGGGGACTGATCCTAAAGATACCGCACCTGGATCTCTTGCCCGAGTTGGACAATGAAGACTGTCGTTCCAATCCCCCGAGACAATAAGGTAGTCATCCTTCATAGTCTTATTGGACTTAGGAAGACAAGAGATTAGCCTAACGATCTCGAACCGATATTTAAGATAGTACCCCGCTTTGGCAAGATGGTGGTACTCGTACATATGGACTACGTCGTGCCATGTCAGGCCTAAACCCATCTACTCGTTCAGAACATCTACACTGCCCAAGACCCTAAACAGGTTGGGGGCGCACTGATGTGGTGTCAACCTGTGATTACGTAAATAATCTCGGGTAATCCTACGCATGGGAAGCGTCATTCCTCCATCTATAAAAGCGATCATTGGAATGACAACTTGACCCACGTCCCTATCGGTCAGTACACATTCCGGAGGGCAATACTCCAAAACCACCCCCGATGGGATGCGATACTTTGCTCTAAAGGCCTCCATGGCAGCCAGAGTATCCACTAAATACTTGAATCTGCCCATCTAGGCGAACTGACAGTCCGAGAAGGGAGGCCGAGATAAAATGGGAGTAGTACAGAGGAATGAGAACTTACGGGTATCCTTACGACAATCTCTGAAGCCCTCTAGGATCTTCTCAGGGAAAGGCTCCTCACGGAAATGGCTACGAAGATTCAAAGGTCTGGAGCGTTTATGAAGACTGGGCGCTTGAGTTCTCTGGAATTCTTATATGTTAGAAAGAAAGAAGAGGAAGAGCACTTCTCCAAAGTTTTATATAGCAAGAGAGGACATGGAAGGTCACTCCCGTTCAAAATCCTAGGAGGAATATCAACCATTGGATCTACGCTTCGCCGTTGGATGTGGGGAACACAGAGCCGCCTGGAGTAATTAATAGCGCCTCGTAATTTACAACGCGTCAGAAGCAACTACTCCCACACGTGCGAACCAAAAACTAATTGGTCTTATCCCTCAAAAAGTCAAAACCCCACTTTTCTCCTCAGATGGGATAAAAATCGGAGTTTTGAGGGGCTATTGTGGGGGCTATGGCCCAAAGTGACCAGTTGGGCCTTGGGCTGTCCGAGGACACTAGCTAGTCCGAGGAGACAACGTGACTTAGACAAATCTACATTATAAGCCTTATCACGGGAGACAAAGAAAGAGGGTCCGAGGAGGAACCTCTCCTTGGACACTGAAAATCCGGAGCAAAGGTATGTCCAAACCACTGAAACGCATCCCTAAAACACGTGAAAAGGAAGAAAACACAAAATATCTAAGCAAAAGTTGCCACCGGCACATTAAATGCACTGCAACTACTTTCCTGGCCTTATTAATGTGGAGAAGACCCCTGAACAGTGCTACCTTGGCTATCACAACTCACAAAGGACTGAAAGAGGTGTCTGATGGGATAGGTGCTCAAGTGGAGGCTTGGATGATCAACAAATGTAAAGCCCAGATGATCAGGAAGAGCCTATATAATGTATAGAAGCCCCCATAAGGAGGGGACGGAAAAAAGAGAGTAGAGAATACAGTAGCATGCAAGAGAACCCTAAAGTAGTGATTTGTATTCATAAATTAAATTTTGTGTCTCCTCGGACCGGAGGTTATTTCATCATAACAGTTTTTGTTCTTGTCTATGTGTTCCTTAATCTCATGCAAGCCTCTGCTTAACTTATCCAAATCTAGTTCTTTGACCCATACTCTACGAAATTCATTGCATTGGACTTCTTGAACCAGGATTCCATATAATGCGGGCCTGGGTTCAAAATTTGGTCCTTACATTAATTATTCAAGTTCACCTTTTGAGAAGCAGTTGCAAGAAAATGAATTCAAGCAATATTGTCTTTACTTGAACAAAATAGCTGTAAGAAAGTTCATCTTTCCATTGTTGAAGAATGAACTAGGACCTAAAGAACGATGTCGTTCCTTGAGCCCTTAGTTTCCTTCTTTCTTTTTTTTGTGGGTAATTTACGTTTTTCAATTTTTTAAATTAGGAAATTAAAAAAAAAAAAAATTCATCCAAAACGACATAGTTTTGGTTAGTAAACGGCAGGATTTGACGGAAGGCTAATAGAGGACTAAATTGACAAAATTTGAAACTTAGAGGACTGAAATGACAAAACTGAAACTTAAAGGACTAAAATGACAAAATGTGAAATTTAGAGGGTCAATTTTACATTTTAACCTTAAATTAATATAACAAAGCTGAGAAACCACTTTTTTTAATAATAAAAAAGTTACTTTAAGATTTTTTTTTTTTTTTTTTTTTTTTGTTTGGCAAAGTACTTAAAAGAAAGTCGTGAGATGTGTGAGTGGAATGTTAAAGAGTCTTGAACTGTAGCAAAATTGGCAACCCGTGAGCCAATTCATTTTTGTTGGGTTTCTCCAATTGCTGCTAGTATGATGTAACCTGTACTGTGTTTATGTTTTTCTCCCTTGAATGGTATGGAAAAATAAATAAATAAATAAATTTCTAGCATGTGAGAATCTATGCTTTTATAAACTCATCTTTACTTTTTATCTTCTCTGGTAATTAAATAGCAGAGCCTACCAATTTTTATGACAAAGTAAAGTTATGGTCATATTATTTATATGTTACATATTCATTATATTTTCATGTGTTTTTAGCTTGTAATGTGCTTTAGATGCGTCTTGGACCAGGAATTAACTTATCTGGTCGTGCAAATCAAATCAAATCAAACAAAAAAAACTTATCTGGTCATGCAATATGCATTTCTAAAGGAATGTTTGGCTTTGGCAATGACTGAAAGAGGGAAATTATAAAATGAAATAGAAGAGAGATGGTGAAATGTTATAAGAAATAAAATAAAAAATATATCTTTCCTCTTCTCTTCTTCTTTTTTCATCTCTTTTTAATTTTTATCATGTATATACACATGATTTTTTTTTCTTTCTTTTTTTTCCCTTTCTCTAAAGTTATATTTTTCAGGATTTTTTTTTTTTCATTCTTTAAATATTATGCCTAGTGCAATTCTTTAGTATCTCTTCGGTCTATATTATGGAAAGTGGATTTTTTTTTCCCGGTTTCAGCTGTTGATCAATTGAATGGTTGTAGTTGTTTTTCATTAGGGAAAACATCTTGACATACCAATTCTAGCTTATCCAATAATCTTAGGATCTGATTGGGAATAACTTATTTAGTTGAAACGAAAAACTTTTTGTTGAAAGTGTATAAAAAAAGTTAAAAAAAAATAAGCTGAATAGTACAATGAAATCTATGAATAGTATCAAAAAATGTAATAAGACCTATAAATAATGATAAAAATAAGCTAAAATTGCAAATAAACTAAAAATTTCGCCCCATCTCAAATGATCTCCTAGTATAATTTGGTGGGTGGCTTGTCCACACTGTCTCGTCTCTACGTTGTTGTACTAATGATGACCACTTTTCATATTGTGAGTTGCAAAGAATTTAGAGTTTTTTTTTTTTTTTTTTTACAAACTTCCTTCAAGGAGTGAGAAGGGGGAATTTGAACTAAAGTAGTGTGATTTTCAAAAAAAATTCGAACTTCTAATTGGTAAAGAAATTTTTTTGGAAAAAATCCAAAAAAGATAAAGGCTTTAGTGGTCATTTGTTAACTTTTTAATTAAATTAAGAAAAATGTCAAGTTTACAACATGTTCACAACAAATTATAAGTGGTAAGTTGTTATGGGTATATTATTAGGATGCAAAAAAGTAATTTCAGTAGTAAATTCAAATTAGAAATAATAATAACTAATCACTTATAATTTGTTGTGAAAATATTGTGAACGTAGCATTTTAAGAGCATATAAGCATGAGCTCACGTGTGAGGTGTACCACTCATGTACTGCACATGATTGGTACACACTTCCTTAGGCTCAATGCTTATATGCTGTAGGTGGCAGGCGTTTCTCCCTGATGTGGGATTGAGCAAATTCGTAAGGGTAGCATTAGCTCTGTGCCCATTTCCAAAGCGAACAATACCTGATTGGGGAAACATTCATTCCTCCCACACTTATATTTTGAAAACTACTATTTTGAGCTTTAATATGATCAAATTAGAAAAGTAAGGGTTTTCTTTGACATTTTTAAAAAATATCTTATAAATAAAAAAAAATACAAATTTATTTATATTTATAATAAGTCGAAGGTAAGCCATTTGAACTCATGTTCACTTTGTAAAAATAAAACCACAAATTTAAGACAAAACAAAACAAATAAAATAAGACACACACCACCTTACAATAAGTTCTCAAATTAAATTTAAACATTTGTTTGTGTTGAGCAATAAAGTACAAACATTGTTACCATTTTCAAAGACAATTAAATTAAATGTAACTATGTGTTTGAATTTAATATACTCCATTACACACCTAAGATACTTTAATTCAATTTCACACACGTTAACCAAAAACCTTATAACTGAGTTGGTTAGCTATCTTCTGATGTCATCCAAGTTAAATCCCTCACCCCCAAACTATGTATTGAAAAAAAAAATCACCAATGTTGCAAGGAATAAAAAAATGATATCAAACAAATTTTCTTAATAACCAATGCTGAAGACTCACTCATGTGGGCCTACTCCAAAAATGGTTCTTTCTCTCTTTCTTCAGCTTATTTATTGGCAAGAGGCTTAAACCCCTTGAACCTGGATACTATAGCTATGTCATGGGTTTGGAAGATTGCTGCACCACCTCGGGTTCAGTTTTGCCTTTGGTTGTGCATGCATAATAGTCTTCCCATTGGTGAAGTACTAGGTTCAAGAGGTTTAAACCTCAATACTGCATGCCCTCTATGCCTTAAAGAGATTGAATCACTTGATCATTTGCTACGTTCATGTGAGTTTGCACAAGATTTTTGGCTGAAGCTAAATTTCCCTCATATGCTCAGGGAATCATTCAACAAACCCATTAAGGAATGGTTGGAAGTTAATTGTAATACAAAAATTGTCTCTGAATATATGGAAATCCCGTGGGGTATTGTTTTTCCTATGGGAATCTGGCACCTTTGGTTGCAACGTAATGCTTGTGTGTTTAGGACTGGTATTCCTAATGTTAAGGTTGTTAAGAAATGCAAACAAAGTGTTGCTGAATTTTTTACTATAGGAATGAGAGCTAAAATCTCTATCTCTAAGTCCATTATCCCTGTGACTTGGACGAAACCACCAGTGGGTTAGGCTAAACTCAACACTGATGGTTCGGCATTGGGATCCCCTGGTAAGGCTGGTGGAGGCGGACTGATCAGGAATCACAATGGAGATTGGGTGGCTGGGTTTTCTAGAAGTCTTGGCTGCACTAATAGCTTTATGGCAGAGCTGTGGGCCTTAAGAGATGGGCTTATTTTGGCCAAGGATCTCAATCTTAATAGCCTTGTTGTGGAATTGGATGCTAAGAGTGTTGTTCAACTAATGAATAGTGATTCTTCGAATTTGCTAATGGAGCCTCTTTTGACTGACTGCAGGACCCTTCTGAAAGCCATCCCTAACAAACGGGTTGAGCACATCTACCGCGAAGCTAATCAGTGCGCTGATGCCTTGGCTAGAATAGGGGCTAGACGTAATTTTTCTTTTGTAGTTTTTGTAGAACCACCCCCTGTGGTGGAGTTTATGTTAGCTAGTGACAAAGCTAACACATTTTGTAATAGACTTGTTGCGATTAATATATAAATACCCCTTTCTGACCAAAAAAAAAAAAAAAAACAAATTTTCTTAATAGGTATGGAACAAAGTTTTTCTTCAAACTTAATTCTAAAAAAAAAAAAAATTCCCTTCAAACTCATTAAATATATTTATATTGAGTGTGAATTTTGAAAATCTAATCGTTAAATTACATGTTCTTATTATATTATTCATGTTTGCAAATTTTCAAGAAGATCGAAGATCAACTGCAATGTCATCAAATAAATATTAAGATTTCAAGTTTTTATGATTTAAAATTGTATATAAAAAATAAGTTTATTAATCAAATAATAAATAATATTTGATTTGAACAAAATTTGATATATATGTTAAAAATATAATGAACATAAAATTCAACAATTATATTTTTAAAATTCATAAAAAGATATATAAAAAGTTTGAATAATTTTCCTTTAAATGAATTTGTAGAGAAATTTTATTGGTGTTCATTGCGTGCGAAGCTGGTATTTGATATGCATCCAGTGGGTACGAACTATGGGACCCATGCCAATTTTTTTGTAATGAGCACAAAAACCATAGCACAAAAATTGGCATGGGTCCAAAACAATGGTCTGTAGTCTGTACGCACGCTTTTAAGTTTTCAGGGCAGTGGCCTAATGGTACTCCTATAAAAGTCATAAAGTTCTACTGTCCTACTCCTACTACCTACCCTCTAAATAGCATTCATTCCGCATTTGGAAATGGATAAGTCCAACTTGTCCAAGACTTAACACCATCGCTTAATAAAAGTATCATATGAAAAAGAGTTCAAATAATTGTTTTTAAAAGTTCATTAAAGAAAAAGAATATTAAACGAAAAGGAAAAATAAAGAGATAGAAACTATTAACTTTTTCACTATATTGTTTGGATACTTGTAAGAAAACAATGAGAATGTGGAAGTCAGTCCGAGAAGCAAAGGTACAGGGCATAAGAACATCCTGAAGAGATAATTGGGCCTTACTCTTCATCGGATTGGGCCCAACCCAGACGAGGCAATCAAATGCCGAAAGTCGAGTAAAGTGTTCAGTTTGAGGAGTTTGAGGAGCGAGCTTCTCCCGTGGAGTTGGGGCCCAACCTAGGACCAACATGATAGGTGGTCGAGGAAGAGAGTAGAAGCGTGTAGGCAAATGAAGGAGAAAACTTCCTGATAAAGCATCCATCGCTTCTGTATTAAATGCGCTGTACCAACTCAGCCTATAGTATTTAATGGTAGAATAACCTTTGAATAGTGTTTTTACAGCTTACAACCCACTCTACTACACCAATAAGACACTGATGGGACAAGTATTTTAGCAAGGATCCGTAGCTGTCCAACTGAAGGGCTATGATGAAACCCCGGCTACTATAAAAAGGAAGGAAGCTCCACTAAGAGGGGAGATCGAAAAAAAGAAGAGAGAGAGAGAGAGAGAGAGAGAGAGAGAGAGTGAGAGAGAGAGAGAGAGAAGAACCAAGAGTTGTACCGCTGAGAAGCGTATAATCCAGAGAATCATCTATCCTCAGCCAAACCGAGGAAGACCTTGAATAAGAATCTTTGCTTTTCCCTTTTATCATTCTTCTGTTAAGTTGTTGCATGAAAAGTCTTTCCTTTCTTTAACAATCACTAAGCAAAGTCATTAAGGATAAGAAGTTTGACCTTGATAACCCATCTCTATAAATTAATTGTAATGGGCTTGCTTAACAACCCATCTTTGTTTGGATTGGGCCTGATCCTTGTTTTGTCTCATACAAAGAAAATTCACAAATCCTATTTAGAAGTTTTTTATTTATTAATTTTTTAATTTTTTTTTAAGAAACCTATTTAGAAGTATTTAAGACTGAATGAAAAATAACTTTTATTATGAATACATTATTGTTATTGTGGGGCCCAATATTTTGTGGCCCTGACCCATTTTTACATTAAGGCCCAAGGCCCGAGCCGAGGAGGGATATAGCCAATGATATGTAATGAAAGTCCAAGTAGTATTGAAACGTAGCCTAGGATGATTCTGTCCTCGGCATTCCCGAGGTCCTCCTGAAAGAAAGGGCAAGAACGGTATAAGCATAGTTTTGAGAAAAAAACCTAAAATATCCATGTTGATAGAGAAAGGACCGCTGGACAGTATGGCGACCAAGGACAAAGGGAAAGCTGCCATTATTGCCATTAAATACTCTGCACCTGACAGAACCATACTCTTCAGCTTTTATAACCACCCCAACCACTTTGGGTATGGGTTAATGGGACAAGTATCAGTCCTGGAAAGTCGAACCTACACGTGGACGTTGGATAAAAGATGCAAGCTAGTATAAAAGGAGAAGTAAGCAATCCGGAAAAGGGGCTGGGAAAAATGCCAAAAACCAGAGCCTCCCAGATTGCATCGAGGAGAATGACTCCTCGAGCGAACACGACTTATTTTTGTATGAACACCATGACTAACCACCGTCCAGTGATCAAGGTCTAGCCTTTCAAACTCACGCTCTATAAATTATATTGTTTGGACCTTTTTTGCGTACGAAGCCCATATCATTTGGGATCGTCACAAATTGAGTCCTTACAATTAGCGCCGTCTGTGGGAAGGCTTGTGTGTTGGCACAGGTGGTGGGTCGAGAAAGTCCCCCCATCACTTCCAACAGCCCGTTGTAGCGCCCTAACCTAAAGTTCCACTAGGGACTGTGTTTTTCACTAGGGGCTTGGCCGAGGTGCTAATCCCTCCAAACCAATGTCCTACACCTTGGCCAAGGGGTTAATGTCCCCCAACTACATGAAAATCTCAGTTTTGGACAGAACCAAGGTATTGCATAGTTCTCGGACTCAAACCTATGGGAAAACCAAGTACAGGAGAATGAAAATCTAAGTTTTGGACAAAACCAAGGTATTGCATAGTCCTCGGACTCAAACCTATGGGGAAACCAAGTACAGGAGAATGAAAATCTAAGTTTTGCATAGTTCTAGATTGCTCAGTCCTACAAGATGATTATCTACTAAAAATTGGATTACGTCCTAAACGGAATGAAGGTCCCAACCTGTCCTCAGATCCTCAGTTTTAAGGGAACTGGTGAAAATGAGCGTTTAAGTTCGGTACGATCGCACTTCGGTCCTCAGACCGGATGCTAGAAAGGACTAGGACTATGAAGGTCGTTTGGAAGGTGGCGAAGCACCCTGGTACTTGGCGACTCGCATGGGCTGTTCCTTTCGGGTTACACATCCTCGGATGATTACCTCCTGCACAGCACCGAGCATTCAGCCGTCCTCTCGGTTAGTTTGGGGGTATGCAACCCTTTTTCATGTCGGCATTATTGTGCCGAATAGTTTTAATAAGCTCAGAATAATATCTCTTTCTTAATAAGGGTTTCTGCCCTAGATATTGCTTTTTCATGTCGGCATTATTGTGCCGAATAGTTTTAATAAGCTCAGAATAATATCTCTTTCTTAATAAGGGTTTCTGCCCTAGATATTGCTTTTTCATGTTGGCATTATTGTGCCGAATAGTTTTAATAAGCTCAGAATAATATCTCTTTCTTAATAAGGGTTTCTGCCCTAGATATTGCTTTTTCATGTCAGTATTATTGTGTCGAATAGTTTTAATAAGGTCAGAATAATATCTCTTTTTTAATAAGGGTTTCTGCCTTTGATATTGCTTTTTCACGTCGGCATTATTGTGCCAAATAGTTTCAATAAGCTCAGAATGATATCTCTTTCTTAATATAGGTTTCTGCCCTAAGCATCGTTCAGAACATGAAAGGAAATTATATGATAGCACATCTATTTATGGCATAACCACTGCAGAAAAGAAAGAATACATAGAATAAGACAGTGTCAACTTTTATTGATGTAAAGAAACAGTACAGCGTACAATGAGGGGCTCAAACAAGCCTATACAGGAAGCTAATTACAGAAACAAAAATAAGATAAAAATAATAATAATAAAATACAATGAAACGACAAATCTTTCTAAACTCTGCTCCAGTAGCGGCCGTGTATGAGAGGGAGACCCCCTTTGATGGATGAGGAGAAGAAGAGGAAGAAGTAAAAGCACCAGGATGGATCTGGTGATGAGAAAGAAGAAGAAGGGGAGGCAAAATGAGGCACCAGTGAAGGAAGAGAGGAAGAAGCAGGGATACTTAGTCCCTGCATCAACCCTGACTCCTAACACGCTGGTGCCATATTAGCTATGCTTATAGGAGAGTGGGTGGTACTGATAATGAGCAACCCCAGCTCGATTGCACCAAAAATTTGATGCGATTAGTTCCTGCTTCGGATTTTGGCTGAAGGAGGATAGGAAATATCTTGAGTCTCTGCCAACCCTGCCCTGACCGAGCCATCTTAAGCTTCGGAGGGACACGGTGCTTTTGGAAAGGATGTGGTCTCTTCACCCCCGTTTCTACCTCAGACATATCACACTATAAGATTTGACTGTGCTGATAAGGAAAACTTTGAGCGCAACTTGAGGTTTAAGGCTTCAGAAAGGTTAAAGGGTCTTTATGCAAAGGAAATACCCTCTCATTTGGCTTCTTATATGGAAGGTAAGTCCAGTGGCATTTAATCCGTACAGATTTCCAAGAAGAGCTGCAAACGATATAGTGTCTGTTCAACTCCCCAATGTCATCTATAACTGTCAGATTTGATTGGCCTTGCAAAGGAAATTTATTAAAGACGTGCCTCGTACCCTGAAACAGCGGGAGCGCATCATGTGTAAATCTAGAAGAATGTCTCTTAACCCGGCGCGTTTCCTAAGCAGATAAAGAGACGCCAACATTAATGAAGGGCAAAGCTAAACGAACTGTAATAAAGTCTTGGCATCATCAAAACCCTCATCTCCGACCAAGAGGTTAGACAGCAGGATTTTGAGGGGCTATTGTGGGGCCCAATATTTTGTGGCCCTGACCCATTTTTACATTGGGGCCCAAGGCCCGAGCAGAGGAGGGATATAGCCAAGGATATGTAATGAAAGTCCAAGTAGTATTGAAACGTAGCCGAGGATGATTCTGTCCTCGGCATTCCCGAGGTCCTCCTGAAAGAAAGGGCAAGAACGGTATAGGCATAGTTTTGAGAAAAAAACCTAAAATATTCATGTTGATAGAGAAAGGACCGCTGGACAGTATGGCGACCAAGGACAAAGGGAAAGCTGCCATTATTGCCATTAAATACTCTGCACTTGACAGAACCATGCTCTTCAGCTTTTATAACCACCCCCAACCACTTTGGGTATGGGCTGATGGGACAAGTATCAGTCCTGGAAAGTCGAACCTACATGTGGACGTTGGATAAGAGATGCAAGCTAATATAAAAGGAGAAGTAAGCAATCCGGAAAAGAGGCTGGGAAAAAGGCCAAAAACCAGAGCCTCCCAGACCGCATCGAGGAAAATGACTCCTCAAGCGAACACGACTTATTTTTGTATGAACACCATGACTAACCACCGTCCAGTGATCAAGGTCTAGCCTTTCAAACCCACGCTCTATAAATTATATTGTTTGGACCTTTTTTGCGTGCGAAGCCCATATCATTTGGAATCGTCACAAATTGAGTCCTTACAGTTATATTTTATTTTTAATTTTAATTTTGAAAAGCAAGAAAGTTTCTAGCGTTAAAGAATGATTAAAATTTAAAAGTAAAACATATATAAGGGTTTTTTTTTTTTTTTCAATCATATTAAGGCCAACTTAAATGAGACTTCTTGTGGGGCAACACCAAGTTTAGTTGGTCTAAAATTACACTCCCTAGTCATTTAAGCTCCTTATAAAGCTGTATAGTGCACATTACAATCAACAATGTCACTTTTCAAAAATTGATTTGAAAAATTGTGCTTTTACATTCATTATTCACGTACACTGTAAATTAAATAAATGTGTATAACACATATTTGTATTAACAGTATACGGTATTAACAGTATACGTTATTGTAAATTATTCATGCAAATGTGTACAAACTATGTAAATGTAATAATTGTCTTTCTATTTTTTTAAAATTTGCCAAAAAACTTCGCGGCATATCCCATACTTGGGGTGCAATTCTTATTGGCAAAAACATGCTACTCTAGAACCTAAACGGCAATAGGTGATGGCCAAACCATTAAATTTTGGTTCCAGGATTAGTTGCTTCATGCTTGGTGGCCCTTTGCGTCGTTTAGTCATTAGTGGAAGGGCCCTTGTTACCAATGAGTTCTCCCTGACTAAAGCCCAAGTAAGATTTAACAGTTTGATAGTTACAATGAGTGGGGTATTTAAATTCTTAACTTTTCCGCTAAAAACATGGGATAGGGATGTGTTGAGGGTATAATTAGTTACTAAACTTCAGATTTTTCGTTCTAGGTTGCGACTAGCTCGACTCGGGGTTACACCCAAATCCAGCTTGAAACGGATTATGTACTAGCAATAAATTCGTTTACCTCTACAATGTCAAATTTCTCCCTACTCCTATGAATGCAGCAGCAACCTAGGATGCAGTGTTTTTGGTTTTTGGTTTTTTCTTTTTTTAGAGACCAAGGGGGTGTTCGGTAAGAAGTTTGAGTAATGTTGTTTGAGTATTTTTGATATATCTGTGAGTGAAAAAGTGTGTAAAAATGTCTATAAGTGTGTTTAAAATGCTCAAAAATGTGTTTGAAATGCCCTACTAAATGGGCCCCAAGAATGTATAGTTTAGGCTAGTCTTTTCGCTTCGTGGTTTGGCTGTATCTTTGTTTAATTTCGTGTGAGTTTGGATTGGGATGAAAAATTAAAATTATTTTATTATTCAGCTTATTTTTGTTACTATTTATGGGCTCCACTGCACTTTTTGTTACTATTCATCATTCAACTCTACTATTTCAACTATCTTTTACCTTTATCTATAATACTTTTAACAATAAGTTTTCAGTTTCAGCAAAATCAGCAGTATCCAAACACACTCGAATTCGTGTGTTAAAGCTCTTGTATAACATAAAAAGTATCACATTTTAGTCAACTAAATTTAAAAATTACACGTTCATGTAAAATTGTGTAAAAATATATGATTGTGATAATAAGTAGTAATTGTGTAAATTTATATTGATACTACTAATTTTTCATTTAGTTTTTTATTATTATTTATTTATGTATCTTGCAGGTGAAGGAGTAGTATAAATTTTTTATTTTTTCATTTAGTAATTGTGATAATTGTTGTGTATGATGAAAGAAAAATATTTAAAAAAAAAAATAATATAAAGGATAAAATTTTGGTACTGTACGTTAGGTGTTGTTCCTTAAGTTCATCTCTTAAAATTTAGTTATATGGTTACCTAACTAAAATATACATTTTTTTTTCAAAAAAAAATTTACGTGACAAAATTTAAAAAAAGAGAGAATAATGTACTATTAAAATAGATAATTTGGTTTTGAAGATAGAATAGGTAAAATATAAAAGATTTTACTAATGTATGTCCATAATAAACCAATTTTAAAAAAATTTTACCTGAAATTAAAAAAAAATTTTGACAATTTTTTTCAATTCTCAATAAAATTTTCCCATAAAAACAATCGTACTTATCAAATGGAGTGTCTGCTTGTATGAATGCTCACGTGCATGTACTTTTACTGTCCAAACATCCAATCCAAACTCGTTTGTGACTTTTGTTTACTTCATGCCTAAAAACAAAACAATCATACTTATCAAATGGAGTATAAACAATAAAACAAACGAGCCACTGGGCTTTGTAGTCTAGTGACACCCGGTGCTGTTGTATGCCTATAGCTCGGGATTTCTATCCCCTCATTTACCCGGCAAAAGAAAGAAAAAAAAAGGAAAGAGGGATCAAATCTACCCGTATTTTACCAATTTATGTGGCGCCAAAAAATTCCAAACATGTAAAGGGCGCTAAAACAAACACGTAGTTATAACAGTGACACAAAACTCATGCAAAGCTGAAAAAAAATAGTACTACTACAGTACTACTCTTTATCTCTCTGACTCTCAATGTTAGCCATGAGTCACTGACAGCTCAAACATTGTTGCCCGCGAAAAATGAAACCCCACACATACATTGTCTTGGACACTCCACCACCACTACTACTACTACACACAACCGGTACCTCTACTCTCCGGCGACGAACTTTCCGACGAATCCCCGCCGGAAACCGCCGCCACGTAATAAAACTCTCCGCCAGCGCGCACACGAGACGGCATGTCTTACTGGCTCCGGTCCTCACCGCCGGCGCGTATGCTCTCCGATCTGCGGTGGCGCGTGCGGAGGATAATCCGCCTAATCTTCCGGCGATGAAGGAGCCGGAGAAAGCGAAATCTGCGGCGGAGGATGATGTGGTGGTTTCGAGGATTTACGACGCGGCGGTGATCGGAGAGCCGGTGGCGGTGGGGAAAGACAAGAGGAAGGTGTGGGAGAAGTTGATGAACGCGAGGGTTGTGTATTTAGGGGAAGCGGAGCACGTGCCTGTTCGGGACGATAAGGAATTGGAGCTCGAGATCGTTAAGAACTTGAGGAAACGGTGCGTTGAGTCAGAGTCTGATAGGTCAATTTCTTTGGCTCTTGAGGCATTTCCTTGTGATCTTCAGGAGCAACTCAATCAGTACATGGATAAAAGGTTTTCTTTCTTTTTCTTTTTCAAATGAATCAAATTCCTTGTAAATTTGAATGTATTAGTTTAGTTATTACCAGTTAAGAAGCTTGAGAATTTCATTTAAGTTCAGAAGAATTTCAAATGAATGGTTAGGAATTGATTATGACAATTTATGTCTCACTAACCAGTGCTGATTTCAATTTATGAATGGTTGGACTAACTTTACACTCCACAAGGTTATGTTAGAACTGTGACATGTAAATTGAAGATCCTAAACCCAGTTTTCATGGCTTATAGTTCTGACAGCTAAAGTAAATAGGTAAATAAGGTAATGATACAATAAACCAATAATTACGACTTACTACTCAGAATTGAAGTAGTAATTTTTTTGATAATGTAGGGAACCTGTCTAAGGAATAATCCTTTGGACTCGCCTCTAGCCAATCGAAGGAATTGAGAACTCGGAATTGAAGTGATGATATCCCATGGTCCCTAGAAAAAAGCAAAGTGCTAGTTGCTAACTGCTAACACACTGCATTTGTTACTGTAATATCATAAAAGGGTCTGTCTTTCATAGTGTATGAGTAGATAATGTATCCTTTATGCTGTGGAACATGAAGATGTTTGTGCAGTTTTTGAATAGTTTGTAACACATATTCCCCTTTTATTCTTCATCCATCACATTTCTCTGCTGCTTATGTCAAGGTCTACATGATGGCAGAATAGATGGAGAAACATTGAAGTCTTATGCATCACATTGGCCGCCTCAACGCTGGCAGGAGTATCAGCCTCTTCTAAGCTATTGTCGCGATAATGGAGTTCAGCTTGTTGCTTGTGGTACACCACTAAAGGTACTCCTGCATTTTTTCACATAAATCAATAGGCGCCTTGCTAAGTTGTTCCTTATACTGTCTTGGGTAGGGAACTGATGATATATGCACATAGAAAACAAAGTAATCTATTTGCTTATAGTATCACTCCAAGCAAGTTAACTTTGAGTATGCCCTGGTCTTAAAATATGATACATTATTATGTAATGTTTTTAAGATGTTGGACCATAGTAGTAATGCAAACCTTCTAATGGTCTTTTGGCTTTTGACAGTTTATAAATGGTACATGACTTATAGCTGCCATGGGTCTGATTGTCCACCACTATGGCATAGTTCTTTCACTACTTTCATTTTATTCTCTCAGCTTATGCATGACTTGATGTAGTAACTTTGGAGAACATGAAAATTATTCTGATATTAACAGGTTTTAAGAACTGTCCAAGCGGAAGGAATTGGTGGGCTTTCAAAGGCTGATCGTAAAGTATATGCCCCTCCAGCTGGTTCGGGCTTCATTTCAGGCTTCACTTCCATCTCACGCAGATCACCAATTGATATGAATTCTCCAAATCAATCTGTTCCTTTTGGGCCAAGCTCATACCTATCTGCACAAGCAAGAGTAGTAGATGAATATAGCATGTCCCAGATCATTTTACAAACCATGGTGGATGGAGGAGCCACTGGCATGCTAGTAGTGGTAACGGGTGCAAGCCATGTTATGTATGGATCAAGGGGGACTGGGCTGCCTGCAAGAATTTCAAAAAAGATGCAAAAGAAAAACCAAGTGGTTATATTACTTGATCCTGAAAGGCAACAAATAAGGAGAGAGGGAGAAGTTCCGGTTGCTGATTTCTTGTGGTATTCTGCTGCCAGTCCCTGCAGTAGAAATTGTTTTGATCGTGCTGAGATTGCTCGGGTAATGAATGCAGCTGGCAGGAGGAGAGATGCCCTTCCACAGGTTAGTTCTTAATGGTTTTCATGGAAAAATGATGCCTTATATTGATTTGCATGACTTGGTTGATTCTTACATTTGTCTTCTTTTTGGATGTACTATTTAGAATCTGAGGTCCTGTAATTTGAATTATTATTTTTTGATAATTAATAATATTTATAAAAAGAGAAAATTACTTCATGTTCACGATAATGAACACAAATAGTATCTTAAGTATTGACAAAGAATCATATAGAAAAAGGAATTTGAACTATTATTGAGTGGGCTGGTTAGTTGACAAACCTTATCCATTTAAACTCTTACTTCTATGAATAATTTACAGTACTCAAATAGTCAAATTAAATAGTTGTGGCCTTTTCATTTGTCTCCTCATGCACATATTATGTTTATTAAGATCGAAGATCTGCAAGTTATTTGTCTTTTCTCAAATTATGGTAAAAGTTGGCGCGGAAATTCTATTGAAATTCAATTGCAACTTCTAAATTTCTATCTATGGTAGGTTGAGGTGTAGAAAAGCTTGGACGATGCACTCTAGGGTGTCATTCCAGAGGAGATGGCTGAAATTATACCACCGTCTCCTTCTTCAATTTTTAGTGACATCGGTATGAGTAAAAGTTTCCCATAAATGTACACAAATAGTTGTAGCAACAAAAATTTTGGAGGACCAACCTGTTCCTCTGAAGACTTCCACAAGTTGAGATAATTGTCATCATAGAAGTTCTTTATGACTTGTTTAGTGGTGTCACCTTGTTGAGATTCATGGATGCACAAGTTGGTATTTATATTTAATATGAAATGAATAATTAGCTATCATGAAACTTGAAGAGAAGCATAGCATGTACACCAATACGAGAATATGAAATGAAATAAAGAATGACAATCTGAACAACTGAGTGAGTTAATTGTGTAAACAACAGTTGCTGAATCAGTTGAAATTTACCTTTTAAAATCAAATTAGTATTTTGAATTTGATAGATGGATTATTCTGGTTGCAAGTCAAAGTAACCAATAATTAGGTAATTCTCTACTTCAAACAATAACCTGTTCTTGTCAATAAGGTGGGTTGGAATTGATATTTTATGCCAGTGTTGATGGTGAACCAAAATCTATACTGTGTTACATGATACGGCATCTTGTACTAGTCTATATGTGTAGAGATATTATTTGTACATGTTCCATGAATTGAGGAACTGGGTTGAGTTTTACAATGTAAGATAAATATTTGACCTTTCTTTTTTATGATTTGATAGGTTGATGGCTAATGTAAAATTTAATCACTAAATTATTTGACTTAAAACAGTAGTAGTTACTAATATGAATTCCCCCAAAAATTTAGGACTAAGGCTTGGCAGTGATGGTGGTTGTATTTGGATATGACTACTCTGGATATAATGGCAGGAAGTTGTAAAATGTGGTGGGCTTGTTAGGTTTGCAATTTAGGAATGTTTTTATTAAGTGTCATCTCCCTAATGAACTTCATTTGTCTTATGAAGTCCTTAATGTTGATATACTTTTCAGGACCTTCAAAAAGGACTTGATCTTGGTTTAGTATCACCAGAGGTACTACAGAACTTCTTTGATTTGGAGAAATATCCTCTTATTTCAGAACTGACTCATCGTTTCCAGGTATTTCGGTTTGTGAACATGAAACTTTACTTTGGTATTTGATCAAGAGAATTTTCTCTATGTTTTATTATAAAATTTTGTACATTGTTGGACCATACCAATTGTTTATCTTCTGATGTTATGAAGAAATAGAGAAGGAAAATCTGAATAGGCACACAAGTTGACCATAGCTCATCTTGATGCAGGGTTTCAGGGAAAGATTGTTGGCAGATCCTAAATTCTTGCATAGATTAGCTATAGAAGAAGCTATCTCTATAACAACTACTCTTCTAGCACAGTATGAGAGGCGTAAAGAAAAGTTCTTTGAAGAGCTTGACTATGTCATTACGGATACTGTCAGGGGAACGGTTGTTGATTTTTTTACGGTTTGGCTTCCTGCTCCAACCCTGTCGTTCCTTTCACGTGCTGATGAGATAAATGTTCCTGATAGCATAGATGCTTTGCAAGGTCTCCTTGGGTCCATCCCTGATAATGCATTTCAAAAAAATCCTGCTGGGAAGAACTGGATTCTCAGTCATAGAGTTGCATCGGTGCTTTTTGGTGGTTTGAAACTTGCTAGTGTAGGATTTATTTCCAGTATTGGAGCTGTGGCAGCCTCGAATGTTTTATATGCAATTCGTAGGTTCCTCAATCCAGCGCTGGTTGCTAATCAACGTACTAAAAGATCACCAATACTCAAAACAGCAGTTGTCTATGGATGCTTTCTTGGAACTTCAGCAAATCTACGTTATCAGGTAGAGAGAGTACTAATTTCAGATGCTTGTACTAATCAATTGTATTTTAGTATTGTTATTACAACTTTTTTGCATTTAAATAATTTAGTGATAAAGATACATCCTTCTTCTTCTTCTTCTTCTTTTTTTTTTTTAAAATTTTTTTTTTTCAGTAAGTGTAACTAAAGTACATATATATATATATATATATAGTAATGACAGTTTTTTTGAAGGCATTGAAAAACACCTGGCTTCCTTTTGATTGGGAAGGGCCTGCTACATTATCATTACATCAGAAATATGTTCTAAGAAATGATCTGAGATGATTCTGTTGAATCAATCATTGATGAAGTAAAGATGGATATTATTCAGGAAAAAAAGAAGTAAAGATGGATATGGATATAATACATATGCATCTTTAAACTATTAAATGTAATGAAGGATGGCATTTTGCCTTGTATACTCTGAGAGGTAACTGCATAATATTTATTGTAATCTCTTTGGAACTTTGATGTCATATAAGGCATATCATAAGATTATTATCACGGATATATAATATATTACCTTTCAAAATTAATTCGTGTAAGTTGGTATGTTTTTCTGTTTCTTTTCCTTTCCCCTTTTCCCAAGAGTAATTATTAAGTAATCCAAGAGTACAACAACGTGGTATTCCCTCCTCTCACATTAATGGTGGATCCTAAAAATTAAATTCATTGTAGGAGCCAACGTTCGTGTGAGAGGAGGGAGTACCATGTCGTTGTACTCTGGGAGTATCTAATAATTTCCCTCCCCCAAACCCGTTCTATAGATTTATTATTTCAAAATTTTGTAAAGCCTCAAATATGCACCATTTCCACTTCCTATGTAATTATATCTTTTTAACACTATAGTTTGTTCAGTGGTATTTCAAGTGTCATCTGAGTGATGTCATTTTTTATGCTTCAACCTATTTTCTTGGTATCAGCTTCACATTAGCCTGTTTGTGAAACAAATATGAAGCTCCCAAGTTATCAAAAAGTACTTACTAGCAGACAGCTCTCTCTCTGTACACAACTGACACTTAAAAATATATAAATATTTGCATCTTAATTGTGTATCTGTTTTAGATTGATAATAATGTCAGAACGAATTGTAATGCAGATTATAGCTGGGATAGTGGAGCATCGGATTTCTGATGAGTTTTCTTCTCAAATATTACTTGTAAATATGCTATCGTTTTTTGTTAGGACAATCAACTCCTACTGGGGAACTCAGGTTAGAATCATCTTAATATTCTATATATTCTACTCTTTATATTTATGTTTTACTTCATAAATTTTCTTCCCTTGCTGGATGGATCATATGAAGTTAGGACAGCCATATAATTCTTTGTAAGAACCATTACAGAAACTTAATTTCACATATTTTTATGTATATGAAATTACGTAATTTATGTTATTAGAGTACATATGCTTGTCACAAGAGAAGAAAGCATGTGAGGAAGATATCCATGCATTGTTGTTAATGTAAAACATTTGTAAAATCAATAATTTTTTTTTTTTTTGATAAGTAAAAATTTATTAAAAGAAGAGAAAGAGTTCTACCCAAGTACATGGAAAGCATACTAAGAGTATAACACGACCAAAGCATGGGGAAAAAAAGAAGTAAAAAAAAAAAGAATTTATATTTTTTAGTTTTGATGAGTTTTGCAATGAGTGTTGGGGCTCGTGCTTCTGATAGAATGTGCATTGCACAGTTATTTTAATGGTGGTATCTTTCCTACCGAATGAATAATTCTTTTTCCTCAATATTGGTTTAAAATATTCTCACTTTAATGCTGCAGCAATGGGTTGATCTTGCACGGTTTACTGGACTGCAAGCTCAGAAGAATGGACAGCCCTCTTATGAAATACCAGATTCTCCTAGTCATGCTGCATTGGGATGCAAAAACACAGAAGAAGTCACTGTTGATGAAATCAAGAATCAATGAGGTGTCAGGTGAAATCTGACTTCTCAATTTCATACTAATTTGTATATCATTCTTTAAAAGTTGCTGTAGAGAGATCTGAGAGAAATAAATTATGGTCTTTATGTTTTATACATCTCTTCCATGACCTGACTGTAGATTTAATATAATTCTTCCAATTTTGGTAAATATAAGGGCAGGACACCTTCCTGTGAGCATTAAATAGGAGTTACTTTTTGCTAACTCATCATTATATAACAAATATACTCATACAATCTCAATTCAAAACAAATTATTTAAGATTCTTAGATCAACATTAATAAAAAGATAAAATACACTAACTCAAAGTTTCATTTGTTCATTATATACTAAGAAAAAAAGAAAAAACAAATGATACAGTACTGACCAAAACAATTGAAACAAGCTGAAACAGCCGATACAGGCCAAAATGATCCTGTATTTAAGTTGGTACATTTCAGGAGTAAGAGTACATTGGTGGTCTGAATGATAAATTCCAGCCGATATATTATTTATTACTTTGATTGTGATGGCCCTCAGTAATTTGTGTCAACTAATTTCCATATTTCGAGCACATTCATGTATAAATATGTTGCTTGGATAACAGGAAGGCATCTCAACATCAACATCTGTGGGATAATATTAAATAGGTCAAAATAGAAAAGTGTAACTCCGCCTATGCCACTGCTTAGTGTCAAAACATTATATTAACAGTTGGTCCCAAGACCAGAAAAAGGAGGTTTGCGGTAGGTTGACAACCATTGTAAAATTCAGTCATTTTCTTATGAATAAATCCACTACATATACATATTGTGGTACTATAAATGTGGTCAACCCTAACTAGTTTGTTCTAGTTTGTTGAGAATCCATAGATAATCCCAAAATTTTGGGACTTAAGTTTGGGTAGTTGTTTTGTTGTCAAAATATGCAACTGAGAGTCTTTTATGGTTTGGATCTTTACCACCTGTTGTATCAGGTTCTATCCAGACGTGAATCAATTTGCAACAATAAAGAACTTACCTTTCTTTCTCTCTCTCTAAAAAAAGCCTTTGAGTGGTACTTTGGATAAGTTCTCTAACTTCAATATTCTCAGACAAAGGTTTAGATTATCCTTCATTGGTGTCATCTCTTTAGAACTTTGTTGGATTGGATGTCAATTTTACGTTGTCAATCCTTATGATCTGTTATTGATTTGCTAGATTTATGTGATTGATTGTAAGGTCCCTTTTTGTATACTTGGGTGACTCTTTTTTTTCTTTATATTAATAAAATATTACATTACTTATACCCAAAAAAAGAAAAAGAAAGGTTTAGAGTATCCTTCAAAGCTTATCCTTCAAATACAAGAAAATAGCTTGAGGCAATATCTATTAATACATCTTTCTTAATGAGAGTACTCCACGTCTTTAGAATCGTTCAAATCCTTCTCCTCATTCATCTTCTCTATCAGCTTCTGTTTAACTTTCTGCAATGCAAGTTCAAGGTTTTGTAGCTGTATGACATATTGAGTCAACTGTTAATTTATCAAGCTAGTGTGTGTTTGGAATTTTATTAAAGACATTTTCAAAACATAGGCAGCTGGTCCATACCTCTTGCTGGGCAAATCTATTATGTACAAATAATCCACTGAACAGATCAAAGCTATCGTTCATGGTGCCCTCTTTCTGCATATAGTGTAACATTAGTGTGTCTCTTCATTGTATATCCTTTTTAACTTTTTTAGTTGATGAGAAAATGGAAGAAAGAAGAGAATATTTATAGGAACTAGAACTGATTGAGCATACCAACTGAACAAGTGTTTCAAAGCGCTTTGTGTTTATAGATGTGGACTGGATCTCCATTTCTGACAGAACCCTGCAAAGTGGAAGCTTCAGTTTTATAATGATGGCCTTTTTGGGTAATTTTACAATTGTGATTAGGTGGCTTTACCTGCCAATGGTGTGAGTTAAAAACTGGCTTCTAGCAGCCAATTTATCGTGTTCTTTGCAAGACATTTTGAGCATTCTGCAACCCTGATATATAGTGTTGTTATTCAAGAGTTCAATACGAAATATTTCATTAAAAGAGAATTGCAGTGTTTGGGCTAGTTGTTAAAAAATGAGAGTGAATAGTTGTGAAGTTGGGATGAAGTACATTGGGAAGAGGCAATGGCTTAACTTTAGACATTTTTTGGTCTTACCCAATTGTATTGGTCGTTAGAAAATACTATTAGAACTTGACGTCTTGGTTGACAAAACCATCTTTTGAAACAATTAAACAAAACCAAAAAAAAAAAAAAAGAAACAAAAATCTGTAACTGTAAGTGTAAGGCCTTTAAAATAATAAAATAAAATAAAATCTGTAAGACTTTTGCATCCTTTTGTGTCTGATATTTTTGGGTTCAAAAGATGGAAGTGGAAGGGGTGATTATGCGCGGGTTTGCTTTCTGATTGGAGTTTTCTATAACAAACTTTTTGGACAGGATTGGGTTGGAACTTTAGCTAGGTCAATATGTGGCCCATGTAATAATAATTTTAACAAAAACTATAGACATATATGGCTATGTCTTATCTTTTTTCCCTTTAGTCAAGTTCTGACTGTCCGACCCAAAAAATAAAAGGAAGTACAGGTTTTGACTGGTGATTATCCCAGAACCATCAAACGTGTCCCCCACTTTTTTTTTTTGCTTGGTAAACGTGTCCCCCACTTATCTGGATATCTTCATGACTAGTATATGGATAAGTCACTTAGGGAGGATTCAAATCCTGGTTCTCCCTGTTGGGAGAGTCATGTAATGGCACTACAAAACATTTGACAATAAGGCATCGTATTAATTTCACTAGTTATAAACTTTTCACAGGCATTTACATATAGTGAATTCTATTAATTAAATTTATAAAGGGGGTCTCTTATATATGTAAGGAGAGGGAGAATTACAGTATTTAATACTTTTAAGAGGTTTAAGAGATAATAGTAATAGGAGATAATGGGAGTATTGAATACTATTAGAAGTTACCTCGCTTTCAAAAATTTGGAGGAAGCTTGAGCAGATAGCTTCATTTCTTATTCTAACTTTCTCGTACATGAAGTTTAGACCCTTCCACCCATCTTTCCCGCTCTCTGGTCCAAACATAGGGTGAGTGCAAAGCACATCATACTCCTGTGGCAGGACCTATTGAACACAAAATACATATGTGAACATGTTTAAACATAAGTAAGCAAATGTTTGAAAGAAATTTGATGATAATGTTAATGGGCATCGATGTGTAAGTATACTCGCAATAGAACATTTCTTGGATGCTCTTTAACTGAGAGTACGTCTGCGAAAAGTGTTGGCCGTTTCAGATGATGGAGTGGCATTGACTTGAGAACCTCTTGTAGAGATAGGATTGATGTGCATATCAGAATGACATCATTTTCGGCTTCAAGAAATGCACCTACTTCCCTGAAAGTGCATAGGATATGTAATATGCACATTGAATAGGCATACGAATACGCCCTCTTGTGCATTAAGAAATATGTTCTATGTAACAATACAAAGTGAATTAAGGAATATGTTTTTTCGTTTTATTGGTAAATAAAAACAAGGAGAAAACAACTTCCTTGGTGCACAGGGAGTGTACAAGGAAAGCAAAAAGCCTACCCAAAAATACATAAATCTACGAAATCTAAAACAGAGGGTATGGCAAGACCGCTCAAAGTGGTCCTCCATTCAAATAAAGACAGAAGGAAAACGCGCTTCAACTTGATAATAAAACGCTCCTCCCCTTCAAAGATTCTATTATTCCGTTCTCTCCATATGGTCCACATAATATACAAAGGAATTCATAAAGAATTCCCCGAATTCGCTACTGTCTGTAGTCTATACATATTACTGTTATACTAGTTCTATGTCTGTGGAGAATTGAGGTTATGGGTTTTAGTTTTAATCATACTAATATTCTAAGTTTCTTCAAAATCTGGCAATTAGGTTTTACTTAAAATAAACCATGTTCTGTGAAACTTTAGTAATTAAATTTTCTTAAAACAAATAAAATTAGTAGTTATTGAGATAAATAGATTAGTGATTTGCAGCAGATGTTAAAATTTAACGTTTTCGTAGCTTACTATAAAAGTTGTAATTTCATATGTATTAACTCATGTCATTTTAAGGGTCATTTTCTTGCATGTTAGACAAGTGTAAGGCTGTTATTTATGTTTAAATAAAAAATCTAAAATCAATATAGTAGAAGAAGAAAAATTTACAGACCCTTTCTCTCCCTTTTGTTCTGAAAAAGAAAAAGAAAAAAAGAAATGGTTGGTGCTCCTTTTGAAAAATCTGATCTTTGAATGCAAGATCTTAGAAATATGTATCAAAATCTTTGTGCTACTGTATTCTATAGCCAACAGCAAAAAGAAGATACTTGGCCTAACTAGGACTTTTAAAAACATAACTTATATCATATAGTATACGAACACTTGCATACATGTACCTTACCTGAAGAATGAGATACCCGAGTTGGCACAGAGTTCAGAGTAATCTGACCGTGAAGTTGCCCTTAGAATATGGCCTTGTTTGATCATGGTCTTTCCCAGAAACTGGCCGAAGGGGCCAAAGCCTACTATGCCTATTTTCAGAATTCTTGAATCCGATGAAGCAGACATGATGCACAGAGAGAGAGAGAGAGTCAAAGAGAGAGAGAGAGAGAGAGAGAGAGAGAGAGGAGATTTGTGCGTTTATTTTAGAGATTAGAGATATATGATGTATGGACAGGACTTGTAAATGGTTAACTGACCATTAGGAGTGCACCTAATGGCCCAGATTGATAAGTTAATTATGGGCCAATGTGCCAGCTTTTTATTTGTATGGTCTTGGTGCCGATTCTTCGATGGTGATTCTTTCTTTGCCTCCATAGCCCATAGGTTCTTTTATGGTGGTTACTATCGTGCATCAAAGAAATGTTATTTTCAAATGTTATCTTGGCCTTGTAGTTTTTTTTTTAATCTTAGATAAAATCTATTCTAACCTAATTATGTGTATGCGTATGATACTTCTTCTTGGAGTCAAGGGCACAAAAAAAAAAAAAAAAAAAAAAAAAAAAAATATATATATATATATATATATATATATATATATATATATATATATTGCAGTAGCAGAAATCATACCCTAAATAAATAGTGATATTTTTAGATATCTTTTCCTAAACCATGAACTCAATAATAATAATAATAATAAAATCTTAAACAGATATTTGAGGATTTTTTGAGATGCATCGTACTAATGACTTTGGGGGTTTTGATTTTGATATATATAATATTTTTTTGGTATAGAATTAGGCTTGCAAACCTTTTATTCAAAAGAAAACATAATCAAAGTCCAATACTTCTTGTATGTCTAGTGGAACAGATTCTATCCATACCAATAAAGGAAACCAGTTTATAACTTTTTTTTGCTAAAGTATGAACAACCCTATTACCCTCATGCCTTACAAATGAGAATTTATAGTGCCTCAATGATTTTGTTGTGGATAAAATGTATTGCAATATATATCAACCCACAGTATGCTGAAAATCTCCACTATTCAAAGCTTTGATGATCTTGTACGAGCTTATAGCTTTTTTTTGGTAAAGTAAATATGAACAACCCTATTACCCCGCGCCTTACAAGTGAGAATTTATAGTGACTCAATGATCTTGTTGTGGACAAAATGTCGTGCAGTATATATCAATACACAATACGCTGAAAATCTCCACCATTCAGAGCTTTGATGATCTTCTCTAAATCACCTTTGAATACTAATGATGTGATCCCAATTTCTTGTGCAAACTATATTGTTTGATACGTTGCTAATGCATCCACCCCCATCAACCGATGAAGGTAAATGAATTTTCTTTGAGAGTGCAATGATAACTAGACCTTCGTGGTTTCGATTACAAAGGGGAAACAATTAATGGGTAACGTGGTTTTAATAAGAAAACGTTTTCTTTCTTGTTGTTTAGAGTTTTTTTTTTTTTTTTTGGGAATTTTTTTTAATAACAAATTTTGAAAGTTAAAAACTCATTTTTGTGGGACTTAATAGTTTGGATGGAGGTGAAAGAAAGAGCTAGATTAAAAAGAGATGAAATTTTAGAGATTTAATTGAAACTATATATAGACAAAAAGGAATGCTCACTGAACTTAGAGAGCGTAATTTATAATTTAGTCAAATCATATTATATCATATACTATATAATAAAAGTTGAGTTTAAAAGTTGTGGTTGCGTCAAGTGGCTTCACCAAATTGTAGAAAATTTTTTGGATTATATATATACTAGTATTATGCCCGTGCATTGCACGGTTTTAGTTATAAACTTTTAGTATAATTTTATTGAGAAATAATAAATCAATAATCACTTGAATCTAGATTATATAAATTGCATATAAATTATTGTTCTTAAAAGTATCAAGCAATAACACAACATATTTATATGAAAAAATTCCTAAATTTAGTAATTAAAAACCTATGGAAACTTAACCAAAGGTATTTCATTTGCCAAAAAAATAAACATAATTCTCTTCTAATTTATCAATTGTCTTATAGTGACATTTTTGTAGTGCACACATATAATATTACTAAAAACAAAAATAAAAATGAGAAATAGTAACATAAAAATTTTACTATTCAAGAAAATTAATTTTAACATATTTTTGTAGGATAAAAAGGAAGAATATTATAGTGATAGAAGGATAAATCTCCATCCCTTTAAGTTTAATTCAAATAATAATTGATGTGGACAAATCATGAAGCTTAAATATTTATAGAAGAAGGTGAAATATTTATAGAGGTTTATATAGTAGATTTCATGGATTTAAAATTACCTTTTAATGACTCATAAGCAAAATCGTAAATAAAAAAAACACACACACAAAAATAACAAAGAAGAGAAACATACCTATAATAATATTGATGGTGGCTAAGCATTCTACTACAAACAAAACCAACTCAAATAATAACTAATGCCGGACATATTATAAATGTGAAATATGTATATAGGCTTAAATATGAATTTCATGGATTTAAAACTGACTTTATGACTCATAAACAGAACCATAGAAAACAAAAACAAAGAGAAGAAACGTATCTTTAATAGTGTGGATGGTGGCTTTGATAAAACATTCTACTACAAACAAAACAAACTCAAATAATAATTGATGCCTGACAAATCATAAAAGTGAAATATTTATAGAGGTTCATATAATTGATTTCATGGATTTAAAATTGCATTAATGACTCATAAGCAAAACCATAGAAACAAAAACAAAGAATAGAAGCATACCTGTAATAGTGTGGTTTTAATAAAGTATTTTACTGCAAACAAAAAGAGAGATACAAACTTAATGTTAATAATGGGGAGAGAAAAAGTTGATTAGAACAATAAGTAGTGTTTCTATCTCCAAAAAATTTATTAAAAAAAATTAGAAAAAGAGAAAGAAAGAAGCCGTAAATGAAGAAGTTGTGCATATAAATATATAAGAATACACTAAAAAAGCCGTAAATATAGAGCATTTTCAATTGTGAAGATGTTAGATTTCTAATCAATTTAGGAATTATAAGAGAAATAGAATTATTAGGAAAAAGATATGTATTAAAAAAATGATCACAATTAACGTTAAAAAAAAAAAAAAAACACGTAAAACACTAAAACTCATCACTTGGGATGCATTGACCTGGGAGAGTTCTATTAGACATAGTGTGGGGTCTAATAACCCGTGGCCCTGACCCATTCTTTTTACATTGGGGCCCAAGGCCCTAGCCGAGGAAGTGGGTAGCCAAGAATAAGTAATAAAGGTCCAAGTAATCGTAAGACACAGCTGAGGATGATTCTATCCTCGGCATATCCGAGGTCCCCCTGGAAGGAGGGGCAAAAGCGGTCTAGGAACAGTTTGGAATAAAAATCTAAAATATCTAAGTCAACAGAGAAGGGTACGTTGGAAAGTATAACGACTAGGGAAAGCTGCCCTTACTGCCATTCAATACTCTGCACCTGACAGAGCCATACTCCCCAGCTTTTACAACCACCCCCAACCACTCTGGATATGGGCTGATGGGACAAGTATCAGTCTTGGAAAAATCGACCTTACACGTGGACGAAGGATAAGGAACACAGGCTAGTATAAAAGGAAAAGTAAGCAATCCATAGCAGTGGCTGGGAAAAATGGCCAAAACCAGAGCCTCCCAGCCCACCTCTAGGAGAAAAACTCCCAGGGCGTACACGTTTTATTTATGTATGAACACCACGGAATACCACTGACTTGTGATCAAGGTCTAGCCTTTCAAACCCACGCTCTATAAATGATATTGTTTGGGCCTTTTTACGTGCGAACCCAGTATCGTTTTGGGTCGTTCCAAATCGTGTTCTTACAATAGATGTTATCATATTGCATTATAAAGATAATATATAAGAATATAATGTTATTTTATTACATAACATGATTTAGATAATTTGGTATTTATTACTATATTTTTTATTTTTACTTTTTTCCTTGTCTCTCACATTCTCTCTTGAAAAAGTTGTTATTCTCTTTCTCTTGATTTTTTATTCTTTCTTGCAACTCTACTTTATATTGATGAATCATTGTGATTTTTAAAACTTTGGGTTCATACGTTTTGGTGTTGTATTTTTTAGTTCTCCATCTCAAGTAGTACTCTCACACTCTCTCTACAATGAAATTTAGAGAATAAATTATACATATTTAGTATAAGTTTGATATGAGTTTTGATTATCATGATAATCTCTTTTAAGATAATGAATAATTTATGTAAATAAAAATTATACATACATACATATATGTATATATATTTATTTATTTTGCTTAAATATATAATCAACTTCATACAATTCATTTAAAAGTAATGACTTTAAAACAAATGAATAACTACCATAAAGATTACATTTACATATTCATAGTCTATTTATAAAAACTTTTACTTAAATTTAACTTTACTGAAGTTGACTGAAATGTTATATTAATGTGGTTCAACAAAAGTGTAGCAACAATAAATACTAAGTTTAATATTTTAGATATTTCAAATTTCCTTCAATTAACATATCTCACTTTACAATAACAAGGAAACAACCTATATCTTCAACCTTGTTGAAGTACTAGTTCTGTCCATTGAGATGGCCCATGACCCACCTGTGCGTTCATCGAGCAGAACATCACGAACATGTTGATCTCTATCACCGACCCCAGCTAGCCAGCCCATTTTTTGTTGTTGTATCACCAAAACTGATGCTGTAATCCCAAGATCCGGTGAAGCAAGCATATCACCAATGACTCCAAGCTCAGGGCACTCACTCCAATCGCCAAGTCCATAAAGAAGAGGAGAGTCTTGGTGGTGTCTCCCTACTAGTATTAGATCAAAACAATCTGCCATTTCTCTTATAGATGCAGAAAGATCAACTCCATTTCTTACCACCTCTTCCACAATCACGAATCTCTCATTTCCTGCATTTGCTTCCCTGTATTCATTAATCAAGTCACTCTCGAGCTTTCTATCTTTAGTATTTTCAGCTCCAAAGATTAAGAACCGGACGACAGTTAGATCAACTTTTTCATTATCTGTCATTCGGGCACCATAGGCTAGTGACTCTGCATCATCCACACCACCAAGGTAGATTACAGCAACATGATATAATGGACGACCAACTACAAGTGACATTGACCCGTTAAGGACTCCCCGGTCTATAAGGATTCCAACTGAGCACGGTGCACTTTCGAGCACTTTAAGGTTCATTGCCTTGATGCCTCGGTTAACTGACTCAATGGTACCATCTATAGCCCATTGCTTATGAAATGGCACAATCACAATGGTGGCCCTTTTGTCTATTGCCACCCTACAAATGTCATTGTGAGTTATTTCGAAAGGTGAAATGGAAGTGAATGCCTCGACGCTGGCACTGCCTTCACTTTGGAGCTCATAATGTGTTAAGGCATTAATGATTAAATCACTGCCGGTTGTGTTTGGACGTTCGGTGCTAGAGGCTTCGTGTGGTATAAGCATAGGTTGTCTTCTACCCTCAAGCTCAACGAGGGCAATTCCTATTACTGAAATGTGGGTCTCTGGGGGAGCATGGGAAATTTCAAGAAGATTTATGATTGTACAAACATTTTCCTGGCTGTGAATGCAGACTAAGATTCTGAGGTCTGATTGACGGTGGCAATGTTGAATGGTACTTCTCTTTATTGCAGTGTATTGCCCGGAAGAGTCATAGAAGAATGTTATTAATGTCGTTATGATTGCAGTTATCACCATCACTATGATCACTGCCAGAGTAAATCCCTCATCTGTGAGAACCTGCAGTTGGAAAGAGAGAGTATCATTTCAGGGCCAACAAAAATATATGAAGGCAGGTATGTCAAGCGTGCTATAGAAAATCTTTGTTGAAAAATGACTTGGTTCAAAATAGCTGGAGACAAAAGTTTTTTCATCCCTTTTTAGGCTCCTCTATTCTATACTAACCAACAGTAAGAAATTATTCTATATCCACTGTATAATTTGTATTACTCATCCTTCTCAATAGCCACATAATTTTCGAGTGAGAAATTTATATTCAACTTCTAAATCCGTGCCCACTGTTTGGGGAGATAGGTCTTTGTTTAAAGAATGAGTTCCATTAGTTATCTCTAGGCAAGTTACACTGGCTAATAGAACCCATTCAATCATAATGAAAAATGTTAAAACGTTAATTTCAATTTTATAACAAAGAAGCTTACAAACTGATGTAATATAATATATGTAATCGGTGCCATATTAACAACCTAACAAATAAATTTCTAAAGTTTACAATTTATAATAAAAAGGTGATTTTTTGTTTCATACCTGAGCGTTCCGCAACACGTTGTAAAGCATAAGCTCACTGACGCCTTTGGCGTTCATAATAAGCGCAACAATAAAAGCATCTCTTACGGTCATCTCATTATAGACGGCTACTACCATAACCACACACATCTTGACTATGCAACCAGAGAGAACAATAACCGCAACAACCCAAAAAGTCTGGAAATGAACTTTGAAGATGTTGGTCCTCAGCCCACTAATGGCAAGGTAACTTGGGTAGAAAAGCCCTGAAGAAAAAGCATCAAGCTTTGATACCAAGGAAGCTCCAAGGGGTGGTCCTTCAGGAACAACAATGCCAAAAGCTAATGGCCCCAAAACATAATGCTGCCCAATTATCTCACTCAAAAACCCCATCAAAAGAACTGAAAGGAAAATAGCACAAATCCAGCTCTCGCCGATGGGTTTCCCACTTGGTGCACGTTTTATCATCCGTTGCAATATTGGCCTTACGATATATACAACAGCAGCTATAAGTGCAACCAATGATCCAATTGACCATAGCGGTGTTAGTTTACTGTTGCTATTTCCAGCAAACGATAAAGTAATTGCCGACAAAGAAATACCAAGTGCTTCACAAACCATTGAGGTAGAGAGGGTTAAACGGCCAATATCACTGGTTAGCATCTTTAGCTCGGTTAAGAGGCAAGCCACGACTGGAAAAGCTGTGAAAGATTGCGATAAGGCGATGAGGGGGAGCCAGTGTTTATCTTGCATAACAAGATGTTGGGTAAAAAAGAATGCTAATGAACCACAGACTACGAGTGTTGAGAAGAATGATGAAAATGCAATGGCCAAGGCCTTTTTTCCTGGCCGAATTATACTGACCGGATCCATCGTCACTCCTACTGCGAATAGGAAGAACATGAGGCCAAATGTAGCAACTGTTTCAATCACCATGCTGCCTCTTAGTGGGAACAGTGTTGCTGACATCACATCTTTATCCCCTAGAAGGGATGGCCCAAACACCATACCACCCTGTTGCCATTCATGCATGATTTTGTCAAATACAATGAAAAATATATATAACTTGGTGATATCACACGTAATAGAATTTTGATATTTACATTTTGCTTGAGCTTCTAGTTATAAGCTTTTTTATTTATTTTTTCTTTTATTTTTTTCATCTCATTTTATTTGATTGTTTGGCTAATATTTTCTAAATATAGTTTTTAAAAAACTGTATCCTATTATTCTTGTTTAGAATAAGATTTTGAAAAGAGAAATAATATGTCCATAACATTTTTACAACAAATCTTAAGTAGCAGGTTGTTATTGATTGTTATTGTTGGGGCAAAAAATTAATCTTAGTGTTAGATTCAAATTTGAACCAATAACTACTAACCATCTATAATTTGTTGTGAAAATGTTGTGGATATAACACATCTATTTTGAAAATGGCTAAGAGGGTGTTTTCAAAATACCAAAAAAATGTTTTTAATGACATAGCTGTAAATAAATTGAAAATAGTGGATCCCAAATATTTGTCCAAACTCTTTTATATCTTAAATTAAGGAGCTTAACATTTTTCTTTTTTTTTGAGAAATGATATGTCTACAACATTTTCACAACATTTTTACAACAAATCTTAAGTGGCAGGTTGTTACTGGTTGTTATTATTGAGACAAAAAAGTAATCTTAGTGTTAGGTTCAAATTTGAACCAATAACAACTAACCACCTATAATTTGTTGTGCAAATATTGTAAAAATGTTGTGGATGTAACATTTTTTTTTTTTTTTATAGGAAGGTATCTTTATCACAAAAAGAATTTTCATACTTCAAATTTAAAAATTATCATAAAAAAAAAGAGTACATGATAAGCTCTATACCCTTATCATTATCAACAAAAAAGAAGAAGTAATCTACAGATTCTACACATTAATTTTTGTAAATATTTTTTTAAAAAACATCTCAAAAATAGATATGGTCCCCCAAACAATTTTTTTTTAGTATTTTGAAAATTGTTCTTAAAAGTGGCAGCCAAACACATATAATATAAAAATTATTATCTAAAAACTAGTTTCAAGTTCAATTTTTTGAAAATTGTTTTTATATTGTTTTGAAAACATAAACAAAAATCATCCTACCAATCAGGTCCTAAATGGTTCTAAATGATGCATGTTGGTCTTCTAGTGATGCATGAGAGAATTCCTAATTCTTATGAAATGATGAATTTATAAATTTTTTTAAAATGGGATAACAGAGAGAAAATTTGAACTCATCTGCCTCAGTATCATAATAAATTATAATTTTTTCCAAAATTTTAAGTTATTAAGAAATTGTGAATTTGATCACTTAATCATTAATCTAACAAAAATGATATTGTTTGATGAAATATGCAATTGTAGTATTATTTTGATCACTTAACCATTAATCTAACAAAAATGATATTGTTTGATGAAATATGCAACTGTAGTATTATTTTTCTTCTAATTTAATGTAGAACTTTTATAGGTCTGTACACTTTTTGCAAATGTGTACAAAATTGTATATATTTTGTGTGCCTACAAAACTAATATTTTTTCCTTTAATAAAGTAACGTGGAAACAGAGAGTAATAAAAAAATGGTCAAATAGCAGAACAGATCATGAAATCATGCAACACAAACTGGGGGGGAATATGCATGGAAGAGAAACCTTACAAAAATCTGTGATACAACGCTTGACTGTCCAAGAGGCCTGAGACAGGTGTTTATTAGGATCGAGACTAAGGAAATTAAAGAAAGTTGCACCAATAGAAGTGATATTGGGGACAGTATAGGGTTTCCATGAAGCCAGACAATTGTTTCTGACACGACGCGGGGATCATGGCATACCAGAGTTTTGCCCCCAACACTCAGGACCATGTCAGCGATAGAGTGATTAGATTGTAATGTTGAATTCATTGTGATTTGCTTCCAAGGAGGATCAAAGAAGAATGTGGATTGAAGAAGATGAAGAAGAAGAAAGTACAAGAGAAAGATGGGGTTGCAATGTTACACACAGAGAGACAGAGAGAGAAAGAGAGAGAGAGTGAATGGGACACGTTTTTATCCCCTTGTTTTAGGAAATTAAGGAGAGGTCGACCACTTGTTTTTTGTTTCCTAAATTCTGTACGGTTGAACTTCAACTAAGGCAGTTAGTTTTTTCTTTTCTTTTCTTTTGTGAATCAGTAAGATATTTGATCATGTCATGTGAGATGTATGTATCGCTTGTTTTTTTTTTTTTTTTTTTTTTTTTTTTTTTTTTGAGGGGATTCTTTTCTTTTCTTTTGTACTTGACTCTGTTTTTTTTAATAAAATTCTTCATGTTGTTCATAATATATATATATATATATATGTATATCGCTTGTTATTACTGGCCTAGTATATAGGTACAATCTGGTTCTGTTATGTGAGATATTATTTCTGACATTTTCTCTAACATTGGTATAAAATTGTTTTTAGTAAATTATATCTATTATAATTTGAGATTATTATATTTTCAAATCACAAAAAAAAAAAAAAAAAACCTAGAGTGTGATGAAAATCTGATAAGTATTTTGTAGTACTTTATAAAAATCTAATGATACATAATAGAATATTATACGGAATTTGCAACAATGTGAAAGAAAAAAAAAAGGTAATAGATGGACTTTAAATACTCTATAAATAAATAGCAAACACTAATTTTTTTGATAGATTAAGATAAATATGAAAGTTAGTTTGTTTTTTATTTTGCGCATCTGAAAGACATCCATTAACTATTTAAAATTTAAAATACTCAACTTCTAATCCTTATCTTTTCTTTTATTTTTTTAATAAAATAAAACTTTTAAAATTGTTTAGAAATCTCTCTTACTCGGTTACTCCTTAACTAAATTTTAAAATTTTAGATAAGTAAAAACTTAAAAATTCCTTACGCGTTTAAGGCTTGATAAAAATTGGTTAGGATAATCAATTATCACTGTTCTTTACACGTTTTTTTTTTTGAGAGATGCTACGTCCACAATATTTTTACAACAAATTATAGGTGGTTAGTTGTTATTGGTTCAAATTTGAACCTAACACTAAAATTACTTTTTTGCCCCAATAATAATAACCAGTAACAACCTGTCACTTAAGATTTGTTGTAAAAATATTGTGAAAATATTGTGGACATATCATTTCTCTTCTTTTTTATTAGAAATTCTATTCATAAAATGTGGAGAAGGTAAATACATGGGGAGTTTTTTTTTACAAGATAGAATTCTACTCTAGCCTAATTTAAGTGTATATGTGTGTGAAGTAGGAATTTATTAGAAGTAGGAAGACTTTTCAACGTAGAAGTAGGAATTTATTATTTTTGTCAGTTTACTATTTTAATCCCATTTTTAAGTTTTAGGTAGGGGTTCTACCATTTCATCAAAAAAAAAGTTTTAGGTTGGGGTATTTTTGACAGTAAAAAAAGTAATAACTAACTTTCTTTAGCCAATTTACTATTTTAACCCCATTTTTAAGTTGTTGGTTAATTAATTTAGGGGTATTTTTGACAAGGAAAAAAACAATAACTAACTTTCTGAATCCTCTTAATATATACAGATGAGAAGTACTACATTCACAATATTATCACAACAAATCCTAGGTAATAAGTTGCATGGGCGGCGCTATATATAATTGAGGGTGGTCATAGGACCACCCTATACTTGGAAAAAAAATTATACTTAAAAAAATGAATTCTAAATTAATATGGGTTGTTGACCACCCAAAAAAAAAATAACTTGACCACCCTAAAAAAAACCTGAACATTCCAAATAAAAATTTTCCCATTAAAAATAAAATTTGACCTTTCCAAAATTTTGGTTTATTGAAGATTGAACCAAAAAAATTGCAAGAAATGCTATGTTCACAATATTTCTTTCACAACAAATTCTAAGTAGCAGGTTGTTACCGGTGGACAAAAAAACAATTTTAGTAATATGTAAATTAGAACTAGTAACAATTGTTAACTAGGATTTGTTGTGAAAATGTTGTAGACATAGTATTTATCAAAAATTGACCAAACAAACAAATTAGTCTAAAAGCTCAAATCAAATGTTTAATTGTGATATTTTAAATTTTGTTTTCAAAAGGCATATTTTAAAATTGCTATTTTTTAAAAATGCATATTGTAAGGGCACGATTCTGTTGAGGCCCAATAGGGATGTTGGGCTCGTACATGAAAGATCCCTCACAATATGATTTGTAGAGAGTGGGCTTGAAAAGCTAGCCGTTGGGCGCGGGGCGATATTCCGGTCTAATTTTGAGAGGAATTCATATAGAAAGGGGAGTTGGGTTTGAACATTCAAGCCCTATTGTGTCACATCCCATGGGGTTAGACTCCTCGGACTAGATCCGAGGAGCATTAGGGTCCTATTCCGGTTCCCCAATGGTGGGTGTTTTTCTGATATGCATTAGTTGTTCCGGCGTTTTCCCCATGGAGTCTCTTCCTCAGGTGGGATGGAGAGAGCCCCCCCCTCCTTGGCTCACTTACTTTTTCTTTTATACTAGCCTGCGTTCGCTGTCCTTCGTCCACGTGTAGGGTCAACCTTTACAAGACTGATATTTGTCCCATCAGTCTAATCCCAGCATTGTTGGGGATGGTTGATAAAGCTGAAGAATACGGCTCTGGTAGGTGCAGAGCCTTAGCTGGGAAGGCTAGTAAGGATAACTTTTCCAAGATATTTTAGATCTTCTTTCGAGTTTTAGTCCTATACCAGTTTTACCCTTTCTTTCCTTTGGTGGGATTTTGGATTTGCCGAGGACTGAACTGTCCTCGGCTGTATCCCAAAACTGTTTGGTGCTCTCTACTATCGGGCTTGGTCCATAGCTCTCCTCGGCTTGGGCCTTCGGACTCTCCGCGAGCAAATGGGCCTGGCCCATAAATTATTGGGCCCCACAATAGCCCCGCAAATGGGCCCCACAATAGCCCCACAATAGCCCCATAAATTATAGTGCTCAATTTAGAGGTTAAACTATGAGACTTTACTAATTTTTGTTTATTTTTTAATTCTTTGTGGTGGACAAAGTACTCCTAATAGTTGTATTAGAAGAACTCTATAATAACATTTATTTAGAGAAAAGTAAAAGTTAGCTAAACGAAAATAATCAAATGGGTGACAAATTTTAACTTTTGCAATTTTACTTTAATTGTTATTATTATTTTATAACAATGCATATATAGAAATTTAATTCTTAGATTTTGCTAATAATTGTTTATTTGATAATATGTTTTGGGTGGATGAAATTACAATTTCTGCAAAGAAAATAACTTTAATAGATTATCAACAACAAATTGTTTTTCCTAATTGGTCCAATTAATCATTGTTAAGTTTATTAATTTTCTTAGTTGCGTTTTTCGGCATTTTGGATTGTAGGTAGAAAAAAATAAGGTTTGAGAAAGTTCATTTAAAACTAAAAAAATAATTTCCAAATTTTATATTCTTTTTAATGATTTACAAAATGTTATAAATAACTTTTATTAAAAAATGAATATTTTTGTTAACTTACCTTTTGAATTTCTGAGAAAAATTATATTGTTTTCATTTTGGTACGACAAAATTTATATTTATAATTTATGATTGTTCTTATATTACATTTATAATTGTTCCTATAATAAATAAAAATATGATTATGAAATAAATTATTCTTTATTAAATTAGTTTAAATTGTAAAAAAAAATTAATAAAACCACCATAAAAATGATTATCACGCGCAAATAGCTGAATTTATTGGATTTGTATGATACATCTTGTACATACACATATGCACTAAAATAATACCTCAATAGTCAATATTTTATTGAACATGATTAATGTAACTATTTAATACCTAAGTTAAATATGTTGAATGAACTTATAATTTACCCTTTATTTTTTTGTTAGCACTATGGAAAAAATTCTTATAAGGAAATCAATTTCATTGCAAAATTTATCTTCTAAGCAAATTCGTATTCACTTGAATAATCTTCTTTTAGATCTTAGGTTATGATCAAGAGAAAATAAAAAGAGCATATTTACAAAGATGTTCTTGTCAACGTCTTAGCCATGATTTCCCTGAAAAAGAAATTAGTGGAGCATTGCATTGATTTAATCTTGATTAGTTTAAAGAATACAAAATATTGGTTGGACATTTTGTTTATATTGTTACTTATTTAGGCAAGATGTTGGTAATTGAAAGGGAGATCAGTAGTTTAATGATTACTTGGTTGTATATATTGAAAAAGATGTAGTTGATAGTATTAATAATGAAGCTATCATACAACAATTTCAAAATATGAAAAACTCGTAGAAGGAAATTCTAAAACATTATGTATTTGCGACTGTTTTTTTTATGTCAATATATTCAAGTTTTATTTTTATTAAATTTTGTTTAGTTTAAATTTTTAATGACCACCTTGAACAAAATTTTTAGAGCCGCCACTAATAAGTTGTTACTGATTCTAATTTGAACCTATCACTACAACTTGTCATGTTTTCATTTGACTTTTCTTATGAAATAATATATATATATATTAACATGTCATTATTGATGAAATATAGAGTAAAACACAAAAGATGGGATTGGAGATTTGTATTCATACAAAGCTTGTGCGTATTTTGATTTAAAATGCTAAATGACCATAGTTTTTTTTTTTTTGAGAATGCTAAATGACCTTAGTTGATAGCACGACAATACCTAGTTATTCCAAATTTTCAATGGGAAGAATATGCGAGTCTCCCCTCCTCCACTTATTGTAAGAGAAAAAGAAAAAGAAAATTTAAAATGCCAATTTTGAAGTGTTTTTTTTTTTTTTTTTTTTTTTTTTTTTTTTTTTTGTCTTAAAAAATGGAAAAAATTAATCAAAGTAATTAATCATACTCCAAGAATACAACAATATGTTGTATTTTCCGCTCATATACATTATATTGGGTTCTTTTTATTAAATTCATGATGAGATTCACTATTTATTTTTTTTTGATACAATGATGAGATTTACTATTAAGGTGAGAGAAATGAGTACTACATTGTTGTATTTCGAGAATATTGCATTGATGTTGTAGGGACTGGGTTCGGGCACTTCCATCGTGAGATGAGTGGATTCAAGCCCAACTAGCCCAATACAATAGATTTGTAGAGAGTAGGTTTAAGAACTAGGTTTTAGTGAGGATTGCAATGACTGGACACGGTCATGAATGGATTGAATAACGGATATACGGGCTAAAGCTGAAAACTCCGTCCTCGGGCTTTTCGTCCGAGGAGCTTAGTGTTCTTATTATTTCTTTTACGCTAGGTTACAAGGGTCCTAGAGATGATACATACTGCTACTGACTTCTCTCTCTCTCTTTCTCGATCCCCCTTTCATGGAGGATTTCTTACATTATATAGCCCCTTTCAGTTGATCTTGGCCCTCCATATGTTGATCATACAAGTCATTACTCGAGTGTTTGTCCCATCAGCCACCTTCCACAACCTTCTGTTAGTCGCGGCAACCAATGAGACACTGTTCAGCGGTCATTTCTTCATTAATGTGGCCAGAACGTCAGTTATGGGCATTCAATGCGGAGGTGACAGTTTCTCATTGAACTGTTCCTGCACTATACCCCCATGGATGCTTTGCTGTATTTGCCCCTTTTCCTTGAGGCACTATGGGAGGCTGCCCTTGGGCGGCACGCCGTTCTTTCCTTCTAGGAGCAGGGATGCCGAGGACAGGATCGTCCGCGGCAACGTCTCTAGGCTTATTTGGGCTTTCTTTGTTCGTCCTCGGCCATTTTTCCCTCCTCGGTGCAGGTCTTGGGCTCGGTAAAAGGTGGGCCGGGGTTGTCAAGTTCTTTGGCCCCACAATAGCCCCTCAAAATCCTGCTGTCCAGCTCCTCGGTCGGAGAGGAGGGTTTTGATGACATCGGGCCTCTGTCATGGCTTGTCAAGTCTTGTCTCCCATCAATGCCAGGGCCCCTTCGCTTGCCTGAGGCACGTTCTTGGTGCCTTGGTATATGAAGCGTGTCTTCATTAAATGCTGGCGGCTCTGTACTCCCCACGTTCAATGGTGTGATGGTGATCTAACGGTGGAGATTTCCCTACCTTTATGGGCGGGAAAATCCGCACAGTTACTTTTAATGGAAGATATAAATACATATTTGAACTGATTTGTCTCTTTACTTTCGCACTTAAGAGCTCTGGCGCACATATCCTGAGTTCAGTCAAACTTCCAGTCAAACTCAAGTCTCTTTCCAGCATAAAAAGCCTGTCCGAGGAGTTTTTCCTCATTTCTGTAAGTTCTCTGCTCTTACTAACTCATGTTTTCTCTCTTCTGAGTTTATCTTTCTTTTGTTCCTCTCCTTCCTTCGTCATCCCTTGAGTCTCTTTAGCGGTTTCTAGAGATGGGTAAATTAAAAAAGTTGGTTGAGACCGAGGAGGCGATGGAGAAATTCATCGCCGATTATAGGATACCCCCCAATGTAGGTTTGAGGTACTATGAGGAAGGGGAATGGCATTTTAGGAGAAACGCGGGCGAGGTGGTGATTCCCCTACTCGCTTTTATAGAAGGGGGTGTGAGAATCCCCATGGGGTCGATAATGAGGGATTACTTCAGGCATTTTCGATTAGCTCCCACCCAGTGCGCTGCTAATGTGTTTAGGATCCTAGGTTGTGTGGATGCCTTAAACGAGAAAATGGGGCTAAGACTAACCCATCACGACGTAAACTGGTGCTACAACCTCCAACACTTGAGGGGCAAATCCTACTACATGAAGACGAGGGACGATAAGGTTCGGCTTATTCAGTGCCTCCCTGAGTCCAGCAAAGGGTTGAACAAGGACTTTCTTATTGTGTCTGGGGAGTGGCACGATGGCCTTCCTTGCCCAACTGTGGAGGGAGAACCAGGTGGGGTATAGAGAGTAGGAGGGGGCTAATCTTTTGTGCCATTATAACTTGCACGGTTCGGTTACTAATATGAACATGTCTTCTTTTTTCAGATCCACACGCGTTTCAACGACACTTTCATCTGACCAACCGGGGAAATTTAGAGACCATTCTCAAGGCGGCGGTTTTTGTAAACGAAGAGGACAACCAAGTCAGAGCCGCTCACAAGATCTTAGGGTACGATCCTATCCAGAAGTCATTCGCCGCCCCGAAGCACGTGATCAAAGCTAACGATCCTCGGCTTCAGAAAATCACTGTAGCAGAGCACGGATTCTTGATCCCTGAAGGATCTCCTATCCCAGAGGGCATCCCGTTGGTGAGCTCTTCTTCGTCCCACCGAGCAGCAGAGGCCGAGGGTGATTTGGGTTTGCCCGAAGAAGGATTCGGTGTGTTTGACCAAGCTAGTCCATTTGAGGATCCTTCCGGTGACTTGGGTGAACCCGACTTGTCCGAGATGGATCTCTTGTCAGTGGGGACATCTTCTCGGGCGGAGATGAGTTTTAAGAGAAAGCCCCAGACCAGCTTGTTCGACTTGATCGAGGCCAGTCGGGGAAGGATGCACCAGGGAAGTCGTAATCCAGTCTTCCACCTCCCCCACCACAGCCCTAGCCTGTCCAGACCAGGTTTTCTCCCTCCCGATCGCAGTCACAATCTCCCCGACCCAAACTTCCTGCCCCTCCCCAATCGACTTTGCCTCCTCGGCCTGAGCCCATCGACCCAAAGAGGAAGAGGAGTTCCAAGGGTAAGGAGCCAATGGATGGGGGGAAGTCTTGCTCCTCTCAAGAGGAGGCTGAAGCCCCGCGGGCTCAAAAGCAATTAAAGATTGGGCACCAAGGCCATGGAAAAGAAGTCGCTGCCCAACCTGCACCCCAGGCTTGACTTCCTGCCCCAAAGCTTCATGGGGAGCCGTTGATGGACAACGCTTCCCTAAGGGACTTCCAGGGCGGCGAAGGCACTTATATGGCCAACGCGTTGGAGAGGACCTTATTGCTCCCCGCTAATATGGACGAGTTGAAGAATTTGAGGAGGAAAGAGGTCTTCCTCAATATCAAGAGGTATTTGGGCATGGTAAGGTTTCTTACATTAATGACTCCGTTGATTTCTGCTCCTTGATCTTCCATTTAAAGTGTGTTTGTTTCGATGGGCAGGCTGTCCAGGCCACCTATAGGCTGGAAGAGGACGCCAAAGAGCAGAGAAAGTCCGTGGAACTTGAGCATAATAAGCGCGTGGAGGCTGCGCGAACCCTTAAAAACTTCGAGGCTGACCTCACGAAAGCCAGGGAGGAGTTAAAGGAGATGACCAGGGCCAGGGATAGTGCTGAAGCAGGCCTGGCTGGTGCCCAGAGACAGGCCGAGGACCAGACGAGGCGCTTGCTCGCAGCCGATGAGCAATTGAAGGTTACCAAGGAGCAGATCGACGATTTAAAGAAGAAGCTATCCGAGGCAGAGAGGGTTAAGGGCGTCGCGGAATGGGCCAGGGACAAAGCCTTGAGGGCCAAGACAGAGGCTGAATTTGCCAGGACGGAGGCCGAGACCTCCAAGGAGAAAGCCGAGGAGGAGGCTTATGACACGGGGGTGGTTGATACCCAAGCCATTCTCAAGGCTCAAATCCTTGGAGTATGTAGGCTCTACTGCTTCCAGGTCTGGAATGAAGCCCTCAAACAAACTGGGGTGGAGGCTTCGTCTGATCTGTGGAAGGCGGAGAACGTGTACTATCCTCCGGCCATCCGTAAGACCGCCTCTGCCAGCTTCGAGGCTATGAGCGCTCCAGAAGAGGCTGAGGCTGCTCAACCAGAGGTTGCTCTGGTCGTTCCCACTCCTGATAAGCCAGCCAAGGGGGGCGAGCTTCCTGGGGTGACAGAAACACATGGAGGTCCGAATCCTGAAGCTCCCCAGGAGGCTGCCAAGTCCACAGTCAGTGCTCAGGTTTCTCATGCCGAGGAGTCGGCCCTCTTGGTTCAGCCCCTTCAGACCATTCCCCCTGCTGATGTCTCCAAGGATCCTGAAGCCAATCCTGCTCAGCTCCCCAAGGAAGGGGATGTCTCCCAGGGTCCTGAGGCTAATCCTGCTCAGGTCCCCAAGGAAGGGGCCAAAATAAAGTTAAAGAAGTAGGGGTCCCGGCCAACCTTTGTATTTGGTTCTAGTTTAGTTTTTAGTTAGTTCTCTTTTGTTTTGAGGACCTTGGAATTGTTTGTAATTAAACTTTTTGACTATATGTATGAAATTCCTTTCTTCCTTTTTCTTTTGAATTATGCGTTTATTGTCATTACCGCCATTGTTATTACTGCGAATCTTGTGTCTTGTGAATTGGTTATCCTAACAGGTATGAATAGTTGCGTACATAATATATTTAAAATTAAGCCCCTAAATTCTAACTCACCGGCTTCAAGGGGACGCTTAACTTGCGTCTACCCATGTTTTTAGGGGGCTGAGTATGTGATCCGAGGTACCGAGCGTATTCTTAAGCCCCATTCACAACCTTTACGATCCTTGAAGTATCTAGTTTCCCCAGAGGTTTGAGTCCGAGGACCATGCAAGACCTTGGTTTTGTCTAGTACTTAGATTTTGTTGAAGTAGCTAGATTCCCCATAGGTTTGAGTCCGAGGACCATGCAAGACCTTGGTTCTGTCTAGTACTTAGATTTTCTTGAACTAGCTAGTTTCCCCATAGGTTTGAGTCCGAGGACCATGTAAGACCTTGGTTCTGTCTAGTACTTAGATTTTCTTGAAGTAGCTATTTTCCTCATAGGTTTGAGTCCGAAGACCATGTAAGACCTTGGTTCTGTCTAGTATTTAGATTTTCTTGAAGTAGCTAGTTTCCCCATAGGTTTGAGTCCGAAGACCATGCAAGACCTTAGTTCTGTCTAGTACTTGGACGGTTGCCAGAATGCAAGACATATAATCGGGATAGACTCAAAATTTGAACTAGAGAAATGCTTTTATTAATAATAATACATTTTCAGGTTATTTACATTCCATGGATGTGGCACAGCCTGTTCATCTAAGTCTTCTAGGTAGAAGGCTCCTATTCCTGCAACTGATGTAACACGGTATGGCCCTTCCCAATTGGGTCCAAGTTTTCTTAGGATGGGTTCTTGGCAGCACCCACAACTTTCCGCAGCACTAAGTCCCCTGGTGCTAGCTGTCTGAGCTTCACATTTGCATCATACCCCTGTTTGAGCTTGTGGTGCTAATAGGCTAAATGGATCATTGCCTTTTCTCTTCGTTCGTTGATTAGGTCTAGGTTCTTCCCCAGTAGTTTTTTTGTTACTGTCCGGGGTGAAGGAGCTCGTCCTCAGTGTTGGGAAGTTTGCTTCTAGAGGAATAACAGCCTCGGCCCCATAAGTCAGGGCGAAGGGTGTCTCCCCTGTTGACGGCCGTGGTGTAGTCCGATAAGTCCATAAGACGTGCGGCAGCTCTTCCACCCATCTTCCCTTGGTGTCATCCAGTCTCTTTTTAAGCTCGTTAACTATGACCTTGTTGACAGCCTCGGCTTGCCCATTTTCTTGAGGATAAGCTGGAGTTGAGTACCTGTTAGTGATCCCCAGCTCGCAACAGTATCTTCTGAAGGCCTTGTTGTCAAATTGGAGTCCATTATCCGAAATGAGGGTGCGAGGGACCCCGAATCGAGTAACAATGTTTCTCCAGATGAATTTCTTAGCATCCACATCCCTGATGTTGGCCAGGGGTTCAGCTTCGACCCATTTGGTGAAGTAATCTGTGCCGACCAGTAGATATCTCTGATTTCCTACTGCCTTTGGGAAAGGTCCTATAATATCCAGGTCCCACTGGGCGAACGGCCATGGGCTAGACAGAGGGTTGAGGATCCCGCCTGGCTGATGAATATTTGGGGCGAACCTTTGGCACTGGTCACACTTCTTAACGTACTCTAGGGCTTCCTTCTGCATCCCCGGCCACCAATATCCCTGGGTAATGGCTCGGTGGGACAGAGATCTTCCTCTTGTGTGACTCCCATAGATCCCTTCGTGCAGCTCTTCAAGCAGTAGTTCTGATGCCTCAGGGTGGACACACAGTAAATATGGCCCGGAGTATGAGCGTCTGTACAATTTGTGGTCCTTGGACAACCAGAACCGATGAGCTTTTCTTCGTATTTTCTCCGCCTCCGACTTTTCCTCGGGCAAGATGTCGTCTTTGAGGAACCTCACCATAGGGTCCATCCAGCTAGGGCCCACTCTAACCTCATGAACATGGACCATGCCTTTCGCTACTTCATTCGCTCTATCCAGATGCTCAACAAGAATAATTCGAGGCAGATCCCCTGTCGAGGAGGTGGCAAGCGTGGCCAGTGAATCTGCATGAGTGTTTCCGCTTCTGGAGACGTGTGACAGGTTGAAGAGATCGAAGCCCGACTGCAAGCATTTGACCCGGCCTAAGTACTCTTGCATCCTTGCATCTCTGGCCTCTAATTCCCTCTTTACCTGGCCCACTACTAGTCTCGAGTCCGAGAACATCTCCACTGCTTTTCCCCCCATTTTCTGTACCATGGCAATTCCTTGTAGCAAGACCTCGTACTCGGCTTCGTTGTTCGTGGCTGGGAACCCAAGTCTAAGGGACTTCTCTATGATGGTTTTCTCGGGAGATATTAGGACTAGCCCCACTCCGGATCGCCTTTGATTTGCTGCGCCATCAACGTACACCTTCCAACATGGGGGTCCTGGTGCAGAGATTACTCCAATCGATTTTTCATCCATGTTCTGCTCATTTGCTACTATTTCTACTGGTGGTTCAGCAAATTCGGCCACTAAGTCAGTTAGGACTTGACCCTTTATAGAGGTCCGAGGCATGTATTTGATGTCAAAAGCTCCTAGAATTGTGCTCCATATGGCAATCCTTCCAGTGTAATCAGCGGTTCGAAGTACAGACTTCAAGGGTAGTTGGGTTAGAACAACCACTGTGTGGGCTTGGAAATAATGGGGAAGCTTCCGCGTGGCGTGGACCACAGCTAGTATGGCCTTCTCCAGGGGTAGGTATCTGATCTCAGCTTCATGCAGCGACTTACTCACATAATAGATTGGCTTTTGGAGGCCATTGTCATCCCGTATTAACACCAAGCTCATAGCATGGGAGGCCACAGCAATATATGCGTACAGAACTTCATCAGCCTCGGGACTGGACATGATAGGTGGTCGGGATAAGTACTCCTTGAGTTGCTGGAAGGCCACAACATAGTCCTCAGACCACTCAAACCCTTTCCACTTGTTGATCAAGAGATAAAACGGTCTACATCTACCCGCCAACCTGGAAATGAATCGATTGAGGGCTGCGATCATCCCAATGAGCTTTTGGACCTCCTTTGCGTTTTGCGGTGGTTTCAAATCATTTATAGCCTTAATCTGGTCGGGGTTAACCTCAATTCCCCTATGAGTAACCATGTAACCCAAAAACTTGCCTGATCCCACGCTGAATGAGCACTTGGAAGCATTCAGGCGTAGCTTATGCTTCCTTAGGACGCCAAAGGTGCTGCCGAGGTCCCCTAAATGCTCAGGCACCACTTTACTCTTCACCACCATGTCATCGACATAGATTTCGATGCTCTTGCCCAATTGTGGCTCGAACATTCTTGTCATCATCCGTTGATAAGTGGATCCTGCGTTTTTCAGACCAAACGGCATTACCTTGTAGTGGTAATTCCCAGTAGGTGTCACGAAGATTGTTTTCTCCTGATCCTCCAGCGCTAGTGGTATTTGATGATAGCCTTGAAAGGCATCTAGGAAGTTCATCCGAGGATGGCCTGCTGTCGCATCCACCAGCTGGTCTATCCGAGGCATAGGGAATGGGTCTTTAGGGCACGCTTTATTTAGGTCTATGAAGTCCACACAAACTCGTCATTTTCCATTTTTCTTCTTGACCACCACGGTGTTGGCCAACCATTCGGGGTAAAAGACTTCTTTGATAGCCCCAGCACGCTTAAGCTTCGCCATTTCATCCCTAATCGCATTGGCATGCTCTTTTGATGGGCGACGGGGCGGTTGCTTCTTGGGAGTGACGGCTGGGTTGACATTGAGGTGATGATAGATGAAGGCTAGGTCGATCTCGGAGGTATCGCAGGCATCCCATGCAAATCCATCAATATTTCTTTTAAGAAACTCAATCAGCTCCTCCTTCTCCTGAAGAGGCAGCTGAGCCCCTACCCGAAAGAATTTTTCCAGGTCGCCGCCAATAACCACCTCTTCCAAGTCTTCGCATTTTGCCTCGTCGGCAGTTGTGTCAGGGAGCGAAGTCGGGGCCTTTGATTGCTATAAATTCTTCTCAGCGGAGGCCGAGGATTCCGCATCGAGCCGATATGATACGGCCGCCACCACACATTGCCTCGCCGTGGGTTGGCATCTGTGGATTTCGAGAACCTGGTCCCCCGACGGGAATTTCACCTTCTAATGCAATGAGGAGGCAACAGCCTCTAAGGTATGGAGTCAGGGCCTACCGACGATGGTTGTATAGGGGGAGTAGGTGTCCACCACGATGAAGCTCACCTCCACTATCTTTGGGCCGGTCTGAATGGGCAGCCTAATCATGCCCTTTAGAATGACAAGCTTCCCGTCGAAGCTCATCAGAGGAGAGTTATAGGGCATCAAATTTCCTGGTTTTAACCCCAGCCCCTTGTAGAGGTCGGGGTACATAACCTCAGCCGCACTGCCGCCATCCACCATCACTCTTTTCACATCGTAATCCCCGATTCTGAGAGTGATCAGTAGCGCATCGTCGTGGGGCTGGACGGTTCCGATCTTGTCCTCCTCTGAAAAACTCAAGACGGGATGAAAGTTCATTTTGGCCCTCTTCGGCCCTGGTTGGGACTCCTCGGCAGGCGGTTGAGCCACCTATAACACTCGTGCAGGGCACGTGCCTGTTCTTCCCAGTGCGGCCACGATTATGTTGATCGTCCCTACGGGTGGCCTTAGGGCAGCATCCCTCCTGGCTTCTTGATGGCCTTGATGACCACTGGAATGATGCAGAAGTTGCTTCAGCTTTCCTTCCCGGACTAGCTGGTCCAGGTGGTTCCAGAGGTTCTTGCAGTTCTCTGTGGTATGCCCGTGGTCTTGGTGGTATTGGCAATAAAAGTTTTGATCGCGCCTCGAGGGTTCTCCCGCCATCTTATTCGGCCACCTAAAGTATGGCTCGTTCTTGATTTTCTCCAACACCCGGTGTACTGGTTCTCGGAATACGACATTGACAGCCTGTGCGTTGGTTGTTCCGAGTTGCCCTACGAAGTCTTTCCTCGGACGATTGCTGTTATACCGGTCCGACCTGAAATCCCTCATCTCCTGAGGGATAACCTTCTCCTTTTCTCTTCCCTGCAACTGGTCTTCCTCCACTCGTTTATACTTATCGATCTGATCCATCAGTTGGCGCATATTGGTGGCGGGCTTGCCAGTCAGAGACTTCCTCAGGCCGTGATCGGCTGGGAGACTATTTTTAAAAGTGATAATGGTGACGTCGTCAAAATTGTCTTCCATTTCATTGTATGTCTCCCAATATCTGTCTGAGTCGGCCTTTAGGGTTTCTCCATCATGCATGGATAGCGACAATAAGGCACTCAAAGGCCGAGGAGCTCTGCGGTTTGTAACGAAGCGGGAGCCAAAAGCTTAGGTCAGCTGCCTATACGAATCTATGGAGTTCGTCTTTAGACCATTAAACCACCTCATCGCCACTGGTCTCAAGCTGGACGGGAAAACCTTGCACATCAGTGCCTCGTTCCTAGAATGGACAGCCATCCTTTGGTTGAACTGGCTGACATGCTTCACAGGGTCAATTCTACCGTTGTAAATGGCGAAGGTTGGCTGCTGGAACCGTCGAGGAAGTATGGCCCCTTCTATGTGATGCGTGAAAGGCGACTTAGAGAGTTGATCCAATGCCCTGCTCATGGCATCATTTCCCAAGCCCCTAGGAGATGGGCTTCTGCGCCTACGCCTCCGGTAGTGTTCTTCTTCATGGGAAAAAGGTCTCACTTGGGGGAGTCCTCGATCTTCGTCTATAGTCATCGTTATTTTCGTCGTCGGAGGGCGTGTCAAGCCTAGAACGAGATTGCCTTTGCTGTGCATGGTGCAGCTTTCTCTTCAAATCGTCTATTTCTCGCTGCATGGCCCGCTTATCGTTCTGTTTCTGAGACATATGGCTCCTAACTTCTTCTGGTTGCGGGGCCCGGTTGTTATTTTGCCTCTGAAGCACGTGATTGCCCGCGCGAGAGTAGCTCTTGCTGGTTTGAGTGGTGTTTACGCTTCCCTCTCGAAACCTTCCATTCTCTTCATTTCGATCGCGTTCATGGTTAGGAAAGTTACCCTGTTGTTGGGATTTGGCTGGTTCTGGCTGATGGGAGCCTGCTTGATGAGGGCCTGATCCTACCATGCCTGATTGTTGTCCTCACTAACACACAAGCTCTCCCCACAGACGACGCCAATTGTAGGGACCGGGTTCGGGCACTTCCATCGTGAGATGAGTGGATTCAAGCCCAACTAGCCCAATACAATAGATTTGTAGAGGGTAGGTTTAAGAACTAGGTTTTAGTGATGATTGCAACAACTGGACACGATCATGAATGGATTGAATAACGGATATACAGGCTAAAGCTGAAAACTCCGTCCTCAGGCTTTTCATCCGAGGAGCTTAGTGTTCTTATTATTTCTTTTACGCTAGGTTACAAGGGTCCTAGAGATGATACATACTGCTACTGACTTCTCTCTCTCTTTTTCTCGATCCCCCTTTCATGGAGGATTTCTTACATTATATAGCCCCTTTCAGTTGATCTTGGCCCTCCATCTGTTGATCATACAAGTCATTACTCGAGTGTTTGTCCCATCAGCCACCTTCTACAACCTTCTGTTAGTCGTGGCAACCAAGGAGACACTGTTCAGGGGTCATTTCTTCATTAATGCGGCCAGAACGTTAGTTGTGGGCATTCAATGCGGAGGTGACAGTTTCTCATTGAATTGTTCCTACACTATACCCCCATAGATGCTTTGCTGTATCTGCCCCTTTTCCTTGAGGCACTATGGGAGGCTGCCCTTGGGCGGCGCGCCGTTCTTTCCTTCTAGGAGCAGGGATGCCGAGGATAGGATCGTCTGCGGCAACGTCTCTAGGCTTATTTAGGCTTTCTTTGTTCGTCCTCGGCCATTTTTCCCTCCTCGGCGCGGGTGTTGGGCCGGGGTTGTCAAGTTCTTTGGCCCCACAGATGTACTTTAAGAGTACCTAATAATTATTTAACTAATTAAGGATAATACTACAGTCATAAACTATTTTATAACATTTTTACAAATTATTGATGTGACAAATTCTTATTTGTATTTTTTTTTGGCCCACTACTAATATTAATTTTTTACTTGTTAATAACCACTTATCATATAGTAAATTTTTTTTTTGAGAAATACCATATGGTAATTTGTAAAATAGTTTGTAACTTTAACATTTGAATTTGAATTTTTTTTTTTAATTGTAAAGCATTGATTGCTTATTAAATATTAAAAATTATAGTCGGAATGGTTTCGAGTTGTTTACCCATCAAGTGATGCATCTTAATTGTTCACTTGAAAATGAAGCAACATGATTGATAAGTATAGTTGTTTAAAGCTACACTTTTTTCAAGGCATAGCTGTAATGATACAAAATAAATATGTTGAACAAAATAAGCTAAAATGATCACTTAGTGTGCGTTTGGGTCAGGCTGATGCGTTTGCGTTTGCGTTTTTCTGTTCTTTTTTTTTCCTGCTGCACGCGTTTTAGAGGGGATAGATTTCATTGTTCATGAACAGTAGCCGAAATTATTGACTTTTCAGCCAATTTTTAGCACACCAGTGGGTCCGTGCACTGTTCACGGGACCCACAAACTTCACTTTTTAGCAACTTTTCATTAAAAATGGGTCCCACGGTACTATTTACACATTTAAAAATTATTTTGCTACAGTGTTTTTCAATTTTCAGTTTCAGCGGTATCCAAACGGACCTTTAGTTTAGAGGTTCATTGACGGATTTATATTTTCATTTTAAATTTCTCAAAAAAAAAAATTCATTTTAAAATTAACTTCCATTTCCATTAGCTATGTCAGACTTGTCAGTTATTTATATCTATATCTATATATATCTAAAAGCTGAAGCGTAGTATTTATTGTTGCTACGCTCCAGTTAAACCACATCAATGGCCATATCATCCACCTATTTTTAACATTCTTTCTCTTACTTTTAATTTTTTTTTCCTTATTAATTTCCAAACTTATTTTTATACTTTTCTAATTTTGCCCCTCCTTTTTACCATTTCATCTCCCCACTATTATTTTCTCAAAAAAAAAAAAAAAAAAAAAAAAAAAAAATCTCTCCACTACTATCTACCTTAATATCACTTTTCCTCTATCCCTTATCTTTCTTTATTTTTTCTTTTTCTTATTCCCTTCCTCTTACTATAAGGTTTACAATTATTTTTTCCATTTTATTCATAATTTTTTCACACACAAAATATTATCTCTCTCTCTCTCTCTCTCATTTTCCACACACAAAAGGTTATTTCTCTCTCTTTATCACTCTCATTTTTTCCATTTTTGGTGAATTTTTTAATATTTTTCTTTCATCTCTACTTTAGGTTGATGAATTTTTGTATGAATTATTTGGAAATCTACTTTGGGTTGATGCCATTAAGTTTTGTGTTTTTAAGTTGTTATTTTTTTTATTCTATTTGATTTCATAGATGTTATCATATTGCATTATAAAGATAGTATATAAGAATATAATGTTATTTTATTCAATAATATGACTTGGATAATTTGGTGTTTATTACTATATTTTTTATTTTTACTTTTTTTTTCTTCTCATATTATTTTATATAAATTTTTTATTATTCTCTTTCACATTTTCTCTTGAAAAAGTGGTTATTCTCTTTCTCTTGATTTTTTTAATTCTTTCTTGCTACTCTACTTTATATTGATGGATCATTGTGATTTTTAAAACTCTATTTTGGGTTCATACATTTTGGTGTTGCATTTTTTAATTCCCCATCACAAGTTCTCTCTCTCTCTCTCTCTCTCTCTCTCTCTCTCTCTCTCTCTCTCTCTCTCTCTCTCTCTCCAATAAAATTTAGAGAATAAATTATACATATTCAGTATAAGTTTGATATGAGTTTTGATTATCATAATAATCTCTTTTAAGAGAATGAATAATTTATTTAAATAAAAATTATAAATACATACTATAGGGGCTGGGATTGGATTGGACCCAATATAAGTCTGGATTTCAGGCCAACAAGCCCAAACAATAAATTTGTAGAGTGTGGGTGAAAGAACTAGTTCTGCTTCAGAAGAAAGACCATAAAGGTTGCTGATTCAAGATTGTTAAACACAAAAATTCAGAAAAACTATCCTCGGCATGGTCTGAGGAGTTTATATTATAATGCCTTCTTTCTTCACAAGGTTACAAGAGTTTTATAGAATTATTACAAAGTTTCTTCTTTATTTCTCCGATCCCCTTCTTTAGGCCACCTTCCCATGCTATATACTACAATCTTGGCATCATCCCTACCCTGCACGTGTAGGTTGGATTCTAGGAACGCCTTGTTGTCCCATCCAACATCTCCCAGAACCATCAACTAGTAGCTGTAAGGCTGCTTGACCATTGTTCAGGTATCACCTCCATATTAATGTGGTAAGAGAGTTGGTTGAGAGGCATTTAATGCGGAGGTAGCAGCTTTTGAAGATATTTGTTGCCTCCCCTTTCTTACCCCTTGTCCAACATCCAACTCCTAGTTGTGATGTAACTTTAAAGAAGGTCTAGGGTAATATGACACTCTTACTGACCTCGGATCCTTGTTCCCGAGATGGATTTTCTCCTCGGACGTATGCTGGACCTATCTCGTACTATTTTAATTGTTCTATTTATACCATTCCCACTATATCCTCATTTTGGCCATTCTCAGATTAATTAATGTCCTCGGATTGGGTCACAGGCCCAATTCGTACGGCCTTAATAATACCTCCTGACTATCTGGCCCCCACACATACATATATGTATATATTTATTTATTTTGCTTAAATGTATAATCAACCTTATGCAATTCATTTAAAAGTAATGACGTTAAAATAAATGAACAACTGGCCTAAAGATTACATTTGTATATTCATAGTCTTTATATTTAGAAAGACTTTCACTTAAACTTAGCAGTACTGAAGTAGACTGAAATGCTACATTAATGTAGTTCAACAAAAGCATAGTAATAATAAATGATATGCTTAAGATTTTAGATATTACGAGTTTGAGATATATAAATATATATATATATATATATATATATATATATATATATATATTTGGATTTAGATTAAGTGCTTTCAACCAAAACATGTCTTTTCCCATTATATAAGTGCTCAAAAATAGATTGAAGTAAAGCAAAATGAACCGAAGTGATTTGAATGGACTAAATTGAACCAAATGGACAGAATATGACCGAATAGGAACAAGGTGGACCTAGGGACGGAGCTAAATTTTCTATAGGTATATTTAATGTTCAATTAGCCCAAAAAAATTAAACTTGGTCATCATTGGTCTCTTGCTTATTATCAGCTCACTCTTGGCATTCCAGACCAAAATAAATTTATGGCCACTCTGTGAACCACTACCCAATCTGCTCTTCATCTCCGTCTAAAACTGAGGAGAAAAAAATATAATGAAACTGAATCTGACTAAAGTAATCATGAGGCACAGTGAGAGAAAGGAATGTGAGAACAAAATGAAGAACATGATGTAACAAAACATAAAAGAAACACGTTGAAAAAAAAAAAAGTGAAGAAGAAAATTATTAGAAGCCAGATTTAGAGGCACGTTGATGAAGAAGGGCAAGCAGAGATGAGAAAAGTAACACCTGTTTAAACTTTAAAGGCCAGATGTGAGATAAAGAGTAAAAACACAGATGGGTGAGATTTGGAATAGAAAGTGATTTAGTCATAGTTTACAAAATACCCTACATGTTTATTTATTTACAAAAATGCCATAATTGCTTTATTTTTTAATAACAATCTAATCATTTTATTTGATTTTTGCAAAACAATATATTAAATTCATTATAAATTATTCTTTCATTTAGTTTAATAAAGCTGTGTGTCGTGTGGGTGTGTATTTGTCAATATATATTCAAAGTTAATTGCGAAACAGTGTATTGGTACACGCCAATACCAAAATATTTCATTCCAATAGGTAATCCAAAATGGAATTCAAAATCTTGATCTCAATTCCAAAAATGGTTGATATTTCAGTTCCAAAAATGTTGATATCCTAATTTCCAAAAATTCTTAAGCAAGATTTGAAAAAGTTGATGTTAAGTAGGATTTTTTTTTAAAAAATACTCCAACCCCTCCTCAATCAAACTCCTAGCTCCGTCCATGGGTGGACCAAATAGGACTGAATAAGAATGAAGGGATAGAATAGGACTGAAGTGGACGAATTGGACCGAACGGGACCGAAGTTGACAAACTGGACCGAATAGGACCAGAGTGGACAAACAGGACCGAAGTTGACCAAATAGGAGCAATGTGAACTGAATAGGACCGAATAAGAATGAATGGACTGATTAGAACCAAAGTGGACATAATGAACTAAATATGAACAAATTGGACCAAATTGGACCTAATAGGACCGAAGTGGATGGAATTGGAGCAATGTGGACTGAATAGGACCGAAGTGAACAGAATGGACTGAGTAGAACCAAAGTGGACAAAAAGGACCGAATAGGAATAAAATGGACGGAGTGGCCCGAGTAGGATTGAAGGGGGTCAAAGTGGACATAATGGACTGAATAGGACCAATGTGGACCGAATAGGACCAAAGTAGACTAAATGGACTGGATCAAACCAAAATGAACCGAAGTGGATAGAATAGGACCAATGTGAACCGAATAGAGTAAATTTGGACTAAATGGGCCGAATTGGATTGAAGTGGATTTAATAAGGTTGAATTGGATTGAATTGAACTTTAGTAGATAAAATGGACTAAATAGGACCAAATATGATCAAATTGGATCGAAGACAAAATGGATAGAACCAATGTGGACCGAATATGACTTTTGAATATTTATAATTTTTATTGCATTTTTAGGGCTCATATTTCTAATTTATAATTTTTATTTTAGTATTTTCTTTGTATTTTTTTAACTCAAAACTAAAGATTTTAGCCCAAATATAATAAAATTTCATACTTTTCAACCTAAAAATGAAGAAAAAAAAATGAATTTTTGAACTAAACTTGAAAAGAAAACCTACAAAAAGAATTAATTAATGGTCCAATTAGTCTAAAATGGACTTGAGGGGGACCAAAATTGACTAAGTGGATCTAATTGGACTGAGTGGAACAAAATGGACCGAATAGAAATTGTTTAATTTTTAAGAAGAACAAATTATTTTAAAAAAATCTAGAGAAAAAATTATACATTATATTACAATATAAAATAATTATTTATTCTTACGCATCGCATGGACCTGTGACTAGTTTTAAATAATAGGTAAAATAACTAACAAAAAAGGGATCCGGCTAAGACAACAATATGTTGAAAAAGAAAAGGAATTCAAACTTCTATTAGCAAAATTAGTGCATGGTTGGTTGGGTTTGGGGGTGTCTTCCAACTTAATACGACTTCCTCGGGTTAAGAAAGCACCAACTAAACACTAATCTGAAAGCTATCCCCACCCAACATAACTTGTTTGAAAAATTAGGCTTTCTTTCAACCATTTAAGCCTATTATTTAAAAAATTATTACAATTTATACAATTGAGTCTAATATTTTAATTTTAGTATAATTAAATATGAAGGTATCAAAATAAATTAAACTAAAAATTAAAATGCATATATTTTTTAAACGATTAATAATATGGGTTGAGTCAAGTTATTGGGATAACAATATTGTCAACTCAAATCCAAACTAAAAAAAAAAAAAAAACCTCAAATATTTGAATTGGGTAGGGTTGGGTTAGATTCATTGGCTAGGTAGGTTAGATAAAAATAAATAATAAATAAAAAATCCATTAATACCTTCTAAAAAAATTTATATATATATATGAGTCCAGTTAATATGTGCCCTTAGGGCACACATTAACAAATTCATTTTTGAAAAAAATTTATTGGGAATTAAAAAAGTTGTCTAAACTTTTTCAATTTCTGATAATTTTTTAAAAAAAATTAATTTACTATTGTGTGTTCTTAGGACACACATTAATAAAATTCTATATATATTAGCATACATAAATATACATGCTTTTTAGGGGATCCAGCTTGTGTCTAGTGAAAATTTTCATTGGACATATTGAATCTTAGACACGTATCCAAACTTTACCGTGTCCAGTAAAAATTTTCACTAACCTTGCCCCTTTTCAGGAGTCTCTTAAATTATTGCATTGCATTAATGTTGGTGCCTACCGTCCCCTATACAGTCCACAGCCACGTAGCCGACTTTAATTTTTTTCAATTCATGAGTTCAGGATGAGAACAATGACGTGTGACCTTGGCTGTCATGGTCATGGATGAGAACCAATTGTGCACGAATACACATGGGCTTGACTCTTGCTATGCCGTCTTACTGCTTTTAATCTAAACCTTTCCACGTGGTCATGGATGAGAACCAACTGTGCACGAATACACATTGTCTTCACTCACTCACAGCCACTCCACAGATTAATAATCAAGCCAGCTGCTGAATAAGAAAAATTAACGATTTTGTTTGTTGGTCTTAGTTTGTTTGTTACCTATTCTGTAGGGACTGAATTTGAGCACTTCTTCTATTAGATGAGTGGACTCAAGCCTAACTAATCCAATACAATAAATTTATAGAGAATGAGTTTAAGAACTAGGCCTTAATGAGGGTTACAACAACTAGACATGGTTATGAGTAGATTGAATAACAAGGATGTGGACTAAAGTGTGAAATTCTTTCCTCAGCCCTCATCCGAGGAGCTTGTAGTTCTTATTATTTCTTCAGTGCTTGGTTACAAAGGTTTCAAAGATGATACAAATTGATACCGTATTCTCTATTTCCAATTCCTCATCCCCCTTTTTTCTGGAGGGTTTCTTACATTATATATCCCCTTTCAGTTGATCTTGTCCCTCCATTTGTTGATCATGCAGGTCACTACTTGAGTGCTTGTCCCATCTGCCGCCTTTCCAAACCTTCTGTGAGTTGCAGTAACCAAGGCAGTACTGTTCAGGGGTCATTTCCTCATTAATGCGGCCAGAACGTTAGTTGTGGGCATTTAATGCGGAGGTGACAGTTTCTCCTTGAATTGCTCCTCCATCATGCTCTCATGGCTGACCCACTGTACTTGTCCTTTTTCTTGGGATGCTCTGGAAGGCTGCCTTTGATGGTGTGCCGCTCTTCCCTTCTATGATCTCGGTTCGCCGAGAACAGGATTGTTCTCGGCGATGTTTCTTGGCAATTTGGACTTTCTTCGTTCGTCCTCGGGCATTTTTTTCTCCTCGGCGTGGGTCTTGGGCTTAGTATAAAGTGGGCCAGGGTTGCAAAATTCTTTGACCCCACATATTCTATTTTAGAATGTTTTAAAATATTATCCTGTTTCTAAAAATAAAAGTTATTAGTTTATTAATATTCCTATTATACCTTTACTTTATTTTCAAAATTATTTGAAAAGAAAATTAACAAATATTTAAAAAATTAACCTAATTGGGGCACTTTTTTAGTTCTCTCATTAAGAATAACTATTTTTTTTAGAAAAAAAAAAGCTGATAAATTTATTTAAGGGTAGTTTTGTAAACTTATATATTTTTATAAGACAGATAAGATAATAAATGATGTTCTCTTAAAAAATTTGACTTTTCAAACAAGATAAACAAATTGAGACTAAGGGCATGTTTGGTAGACTGTAATAGGCACTGTAATGTAATAGTTATTCCTATGGTTTAGTTATTCTTAAATTTGGTTATGTTTTTATTAAAAGGTTGTTTTAGCTATTCTTTAGTAAGTGCAATAATTTCAAAACTTAATATATTTCCAAGTAAACAAACTTTCCATATACATCTAACAATTATAAAAATAAAAAATCATACAAAATAACATGTATCTCTCTTAAATTTAAAAATAACAATTTTTAAGGAAATATAATTGTATGAGTAAGAAATTTTCAAAAATAAATGTTAAGTTTCATTCTAATGTTATAACTCACCACCAAACTAATGAATATGTTTAGTTATTACATTACAACACATTTTATTCCTGGTAATAAAGATTACAATTCTTGTCGTAATTTCCATTCAGTGCAGCAAACATACCCAAACGTACCCTAAGGGAGTAATAAGTTAGGATTAAAAATTAAAATTATTTCACTATTCAACTTATTTTTGCTACTGAACTTTTTGGCACTATTCATGGGCCTCATTGTATTATTTCAACTAACTTTTACCTTTATTTACAGTACTTTCAGTAATAATTTTTCAGTTTCAACAAAATAAGCGATATCCAAACACACCCTAAGCTCATTGATAGTTACATCGAAAATGTACAGAAATTGAATCTCCAATTATTAAATTATAAAAAATATATATAATATTTCTTGTGAAGAGCATAAGAGCACTCACATAAGTAGGTGTATTATAGAAAAAAAAAAAAATATAAAAATATAGTACTCACATTAGTGGGTGTATAATAGAAAAAAAAAAAGTATAAATTTACATATTTTTGCCTAAAAATGACCCACATTAGTGAGCTATTTTTGAAACTTTTTATAAGATAAAGAAAAAAGCAACTAATTGTTTTGACAGTTTTTTATATTTCTCATAAAAGCGATGTTAAAATTTTATAAAAATAATTTATTAACAATTATCCTAAGGGTACTCGTTAACATAATTTATTTTGTATATAATTTTATTTATTTATTTATTTATTTTTGATACTGTGAGGATGTGTTTTGGATCCTTGGCCCAAGGTATGATTGGATCCAAACCCAATAAGCCCAATACAATGAATTTGTAGAGAGTGGGTTGGAGAACTAGGCTTTAATGAATGACTTAACAGTTAGAATGAATTTTAAAAGATAATCAGACAGAAATGGATTACATTTATCTAAGTAAATTTGTCCTTGGTACAATCCGAGGAGGTGTATTCTAGTATATATTGATTGAAAATTGTTACAGATATGGTTTAAGCTGCTACAGTACTCTCTCTTACAAATTTTCGATCCCCTTCTCTCAGGGTTCACCCTCTAATTTATATCATCTTCCCTTCTCATCCTTCCCCTACATGTGGACAGTAGATTGCTCAAATGGATCTTTGTCCCATCCACCCCCTCCTGAAGTCTTTGGAAGTAACTGTAAGGTTGAAAAAATACTGTTCAGAGATCACTTCCTCATTAATGCGACCAGGGAGTTAGCTGCAGAGCATTCAATGCGGTGGTAGCAGCTTTCCCTTAAATATTTATGAGCTCCTATCCCTCTTGTACGTTCATAATGAACGTCCCTATCACTGAAACTTCCTGGAAGGTCACCTTGAACATTATGATATACATTTGACCTGTGCTTGGCTTATTCGGGGAGATATTCCTCCTCAGCCTACCTTCCCATTTGTAACCTAATCATGGAACTCTGAGCTTAACCCACCCACTACTATTTATTCGTCCTCAGATCACCCCACGTTCTCGGCCAAGGCCTAATATATAATTTGGGCCCTTATCCCTACAGATACAATATAAAAATTTTACTCTAACATAATTTAAGTATATATATGTGTGAAACTCCTTCTTAGAAACTTGAAATCCAGCCCTTACCTCCCACACCACACAAACATTTTTTTTTTATAGGTTTGACTTACCTCTAGTGTTTTTTTTAACTGGATATCTAATTTTATTTTAAATATACAATAGCAAGTGGTAGTGAGTTTAATGTCCACATTTTATTTAGTTAGTGGGTGATGTAGCAGTTTTTCATTAAAATAAAAAGAGATTCTAGTTAAAAAAGTACTAGAAGAAAGCCAAAATTTTTTTTTTTACTCATCCCGGGAATAAATGAAAAGAGTTGATAATGATTGTTACGTGTGAATAAAGAAAAATAAAAAATAAAAACTAATATTTTAATAAAATTTAGTGTAAAATAAATAATTTAAGATAGGATTTTAACAATTTACTTTTTCTATTTATTTATATTTTATTTTACACACCCACTTATATGTTAAAATAGAAAAAAAGAAAGGTACGAATTGATAAAAAAAAAATATTAGATCCAAAATTAAAGCCGATGAAGACCTCTCTATCTATAAGATCCACATTCGAGCCGGATGAAGACCTCTCTATTAATGACTTGGCCGAGGCTCAAATTAGCCAAATCTAGAAGAAAACAAAAAGAAAAAAAAATCCAGTGTACTCTCTAGCAAAACCATGTGCTGGGACCCAAAACCATGTGCTGGGACCCAAAAAGATAAACTAGTTTCAGAGAAACCCATATCTAGGACCACTTTTTAGATTTGTCTGTAGTCTCGGTCTGTGTACTCTATTCTCAGTCCATGCCTCCACCACGGGTGAAAGTAGCCCAAATACTGGCTAAATTTGTGATAAATTATACTGTTTTAAAAATATTTAGTAATTTATCACTTTTTTAGTATTTGAGTTTTATAAAATTGAGTTTTAAATATTACTTAGATTTTGTAAACTCGAGTTCTTAAGTGAGTTGTTGATGTGACATTGTCGACCTGAAATTTGTGTAATTAAAAAAGTAATATGATACTCGATAAAAATCAAGTACCATATTATTTTTTCAATTACACAAATTTCAGGTCAGCAATGGTACACTGACGACTCACTTAGGAACTCGAGTTTACGAAACTCGAGTACTAAAAAAATCTTAGATTATTAAATATTTCTGAAACAGTACTAATTTACCACAAATTTTATCAAAACGTGATATTTAACTATTTTCACCCTCCACCACGCGTAAACAGTGGTTTTGTTTTTATTTTTTTGGATTGAATGTAAATTGCGCCATTGTTCAATGTTCCAGTGTTTACCCTCAATTAATAATTCCAAAAAAAAAAAAAAAAAAATAGTGCAATGCATTTCTTAGCTACTCTCGTAGCCCCAAAAATGATGTTTTCTCAGTAAATTTTACTATTGTAGCCCGAAATACAGTGTTTTCTCAATAAATTTTACTATAAATTTAATGAATAGATTCTCCATAATTGTGACAGTGAGAAGTATATTTTCCGCGAAGTCCCTTAAAATTACTTTGAAATATATAATGTCATTTATGTGATAACACTCAAACCAATGTCGTTTTGTTTGCACTTATCGCTATATATTGACCACAATGAAAAGTTCCAACAACCATTCTTATCCTCATCAGCTCAAACTCTCTTTTGTTTAGTTTTATCCAAAACCCCACACACACACATACAGAGAGTTGAGTTTTGCATTTGCAGATTGGAGAGAAGTGGCAATGGAAGTAATTTCTCAGAGAACATCATCTTCAACTTTGAATCCCAACGCTCCGTTGTTCGTACCATTGGCTTATCGGACGGTGGAGGACTTCTCCGATCAATGGTGGGAACTGGTCCAATCCTCACCTTGGTTCCGCGAATACTGGCTCCAAGAACGCTTCCAAGATCCCCAAAATGACCCTTTCTTTCCTGATATTCACGACCCTGTCCTTCCTGACGACATCGATGATCTCTTCGACGATTACTACGTTGATCAACGTAAGTTGAAAGATTGAGTTCATTTTGACAAAGTTTTCATTCAATCTTTTTTGTTTGTTGTTTAGGATATTATAAATTTTATACATAAAAAACTCTTACAAACTTACGTGACAATTTTTAAACGTTGGGTTTATTTGTTATCTTGTTTTTTGGTTGCACCAATCATATATATTAATATGTTTATGAATACATTTTTTGAAATTTTTAGGTTAAGTTGTAGGGTAAAGCTTCACCCGAGATTTGTTTTCAATTTTAAACACATGTTTGATTGGTATTAGTCCAATATATTCGAGTATTGAACTCAAGCCGAACCTTAAATTGTATACTTAATTCTCAACCTTTTGATCTATGTTTCAAAATTGTATTTATATTTTTAAAATACTCGTTTTAATTCTCAACTTTAAAAATGGTTTTAAAAAGATCTTATAGTCTCTTTTTTTTTAATATTAATTTTTACCAGAGATCTAATACTTATAGTCCGATGATAGATGGAAAATACTTATTTGAAAATCAGAATTCATGTCAGAAGCTTCATATGACCAACCTGACCTCGACTTCAAAAAATTTTCCGTCCATGTAAAAGATATTTTTGAAACATTTTAGCATACACGTAATAACTATGGAAGGATTTTAAAACAAAATTGATTATCAGATATGTAGTTTAACCAAAAATTTGAGTTGAATCACTGACTCTCTCTTTTTTTTTTTTTAATCAATTTTTTGGGCAGATGAGGAAGAAGAGAGAAATTTTTACAAGGATTTGGTTTCAATAGGGACATTGAAATGGCCGAAAGCGCGAGCTGTAGCTAAAGTGCCGAGGTATATAGAAAAAGCCCCGAAGATTGTTAATGTTAAAGTGAGCCCACGGATGATTCAGCAGCCGAGGTAAACTGGATCAGATTTCCGATTCAGCGAGTTAAGGAAGATCATGTGCTGGTGTTTCCCAGCTTGTATTTGCTGTAGTTCTTTTTACTTGCATAGTTTTTGTACATAAATCCTGTGTTTGATTTCATGTAAACTTTGCATTTTGCACCCTTTTGTTATTACTACTTGATTTGATAACAATCTCTAATTGTAAGTTACAAATATCTCCAACTTGTTAATTGGTTAATAATGGTGGGCTCGTTTGATTCAACTTATTTAGATTATGTACAACTTTAAATTAAACCCAGGTGTAAATATACTTTTGCTTCGTTTATTTCTTAAGCTCAATAGTCAATAAAACTCGAACAAACACTTGGAATCGAAGTTTAAGGTTTTTAGTTTTTACCCTTAAAATTGATAAGGCGAGAATTATCATAAATTAATTGTAGGGGTAACAGACCAGGGAGCTCATACTAACATACACGTTGGGTCAAGGGTCCAGTCCATGGGAAGAACCCCTCCTCGGCCACGGGAAGAACCCCTCCTCGGCCAGATGTAATCGAGGACAAAGGGAATGGCCTACTACTAAGAATGATACCCCGGGTCGTTCTATGGAATATGATAAGTACCAAGACAAAAAAGGACAACAGAAGAATGAAAATATCTAAGAGAAAGCAGCAATTATTGCGTTAAGTGCTCCGTACCTAACAGAGCCATACTTTTCAACCTTTACAACCACTCCCAACAACTCTGGGGATGGGCTGATGGGACAAGTATCAGCACTATGAATTTAAATCTACACGTGGACGTTAGGGAAAGGGTGGAAGTTAGTATAAAATGGGGGGAAGAAGGCAATCTAGAGGAGGGGAGCTACCCCCAAGAGATACCAAAAAAGAAGCTCCTCCAATTGTGCCGAGGACCAATTGTGCCGAGGACCAACCTTCTTCGATAAATTCAGTCCATCTCTGTTTGATTGTCATGAACACCACGTTAACTGTTATTCACGCACTAAAACCTAGCTCTTTGACCCACTCTCTACAAATTTATTGTATTGGGCTAGTTGGGCTTGAGTTCACTTATCTATCAGTAGAAGTGTTCAAACACAGTCCCTACACTAATCAACTTGTATATTGGAAATTTACTATGTGAAAAAAAAATGGAAGAAAAGAGAGTATAGCCTCAAAACTACAAGTAGAGCAAAGTGGGAAGTTAATAATTATTGATGTTCAACTTATGCTCTTTTACAATATTAGTCATTTTATATGACTAATGTTACTTCATTTTACACTGGAGAAAATAAAAAAGCCATTTTATAAGAAATAAAAGTACCAATTCTCTCCTTGTGACTTTTTTTTCTCCGTTCTTCCATCAAAATATCTTGTAGGCTACAACTTGCAATTTCTAGTGCAATCTTGATGAGATGCGAAATCTAATTGAAGATTCAACAATTTATCTCCTCCCCCTCCCAAGTGCTTGCAGATTTGCCAATTTTCTGAAGAACTCGGATGACTTCTTCGTTGGTAATGTTACCTGTCACTATGACCTTGTTGAGCTGCGTATCCACATTATATGTTTCAATATCTGCCGGCCGAGAAGATCCAACAAGTATCAAAGAAATTAAAAGTTTATTGAAAGAATAGCATATTATTATAAGAAAGGTGCTACTACTTAATTAAGAGAAATTAATACCTTGCATCTTCTTGATGGCCTTTAAGATTTTCTTAATGCAATCTTCACAATGCAAACCCACCTTCAATTCCACCACCTAATGTGTAAAAAAGAGAAACCATCACCTCTTGAATGCAAAAAATGCAATTGAAATAAAATTAGAAAATGGGTGTTCCTATACAAAAAGAGTTTTGAAGGGTATGCCACTTACATTGCCCATTGTGATTGAAGAGTATGCGGAATTTTGGTGATGTCTTTATATCTCAATGACCCTTTTAGTAGCTTGGAGAAAGAAGCCAAAGGAGGAGAGGAATGGCCTTCAAATTTTTGGCTTAGCAACCCAAACATATAAATATAAAGTGGAGAATGGAGTATTGGATTCTTACGTGATTGATGGGAATTTTCACTTTGATAAAGCACACTTTATTCCTATCTATGTTGACTTTCGAGGAACTAGCCTCCACACATAAGGTCGGCAAAAATCATTACACTGCTGGGTTTGGTTGGGACAATGGTGCCAAAAAATAATTTATGCCTATATCTCATTTGAGGACCCCAGATTTAAGTGTTGAATATTGAGTTCACACGGATCTTTAAGGAGGAAATGGAAGATGTAATGAGAAAAATTGAAAGCAGAAGTTAGTGGAGAAAAAGAGACCCATAGGTGTCACCACAAACACCGTTCAATGTTTTTGCTGAAAGTCTAAAAGCAAAACCCTTTTTTGTCTCAGCCTTTCAGGCTTTTTCTTAATGGGTTGAGGAAGAATATTATGTGAATATGTTCTACTTAAGATGGCAATTGGGAAGCCTTGAGAGTTTGGCCCAAATTGCTAATTTTGCAGCCAGTACTTTACCACACCAAAAATTGATATCTGTGGGTTGAGTTGTAATTAGGTCTGCGACCAGTAGATTTAAGCCCATTGTAACTACAGGCCCTATGCAATGGGCCCAGATCGAGAAAAGTTGAGTTGCAGACCATGATTTACCAATGGGGGCAGGTACCATAAATATGGAGGTGTACATATTAGGTAGTCCATGGACACCCTTGGGCTTGCAGAAATGTGACTATAATTTAATTACTAGCAATGCCCAACAGATTTTACCCATAAGAGTAAATCTATGAACACAATTTATTTCATACAGTACTTACTTAGCAAAATATATATATTTCATGAACCTTTTTTTTTTTCAATTTACTAAAATGATAGGTTGCTGTTGATTGATCAAAGAGTGATAGGTTGTTCCCTGAATTGACAAGTTGTTGAAAGATTACGAAATATGTTACCTCCCTAACCTAACTCTTATCTATTCATATAGGTTGCTTACTATATGATTTACAGCCTTAAATAGCTCAAATGATCAATTGTGTCATGATGGAATAAATTAATTTGTAATAATATATTAAAATTTTAAATTATTTAAAGTATATAAAAGTATCTTCAAAAGGCAATATTAGTATTTTTATAATTTCAATCTTTCAAAGACTCCATGTGTGGATCTCAAATCAACTGTATATCATATTATATCAAATTGATGCTACCCGTAATTTTGACTCTTTTGCAACGGAGATTGGGATTTCATATGTCTCTCTCTCATATTAGAATTAAAAAAAAAAAATGAAATAGGAAAATTTTAATTTGTAATGAAGATATTAATCTTTCATAGATCTAAAAAATTATTGTGTCAAACATTTAAAATCCTACCACACCCGGCCCAATAAAGAATTATATCTAATTTTAAATAACTTAACAGTAACACCCTATACAATCACGTGTTTTGATATTCATGAGAATTTTTTTTATATTGTAAATATTCTCTATTTTAAAAAATAGGACAAAATTTAGTTATAAAATTAGTTGTACTCTAAGGCTATAAGCCTACAATTTTACTCAATATCATTAATATTACTACATATTTCGAAAATCTAATTGTTGGATTACATATTCTTTACGCTCTTAATATACATGTCAAATTTTATGACAATCAGATATTATTTAGTATATAATCTATAAGATTATATTTTATGCATAATTTTAAACTACAAAAACTTCAAATTTAAACAATTTATTGATGACATAGCTATTGATCTTTAATTTTCTATAAATTTTATAAGTATGGAGGACATAAGAAGAAAATGTAATCCAATTGTGAATTTGTCAAAATTTACTTCTAATAAAAAGATATTGAGTAAAATTGTACCGATTTTGTAACTAAATTTTGTAAAAAAAAAAAAAAAAAAAAAAAAACTAGAAAGAATCCTAATCCACACAATATTTCTGTTGAATATATATATATATATATATTATCATGTTGATTTTTGAGAAAACTTAATTTCATTAATTAATAAAAACAGTATCATTCTCCTTAATTACTTAAAAACGCCAAGAGAATGAGACTAAGAGATTGCTTATTAGTTATTACAAAAGCCAAAATACCTATATACTACAACAATAGATTTAGTAAGGACATAAATATAACTTAATTAACATCTCTCCTAATTCAGCTAAACTATACACTAAACAATAGCATAGATTATCATATTGATTAATTAACATCTCTCCTAATTTAGTTAAAATATACCCTAAACAAAAGCATAAATTATCATATTGATTGGATGGTGTCTATTCTCTCTCACTCAGTGTCTCACACCTAAGAATGACTCCTAAGATCCAACTCTACCAACCATTCAATCATTTTTTCAAACCCACTAAATAAAAAAGAGAAATGTTATATTTACAATATTTTCACAACAAATCATAAATAATAGATTTTTACAAGTTTTTATTGGTAGTAAAAAAAGTAATTTCAGTGATAGATTTAAAATACAACCAATAACAATTTACTATCTATAATTTGTTATAAAAATATTGTAGATGTAACACTAAAAATGTTTTTTTTTTAAAGAAATAAACACACACAAGCGAGAGAGAAAGAGGTTTCAATATAAAAATACATCACAACTCAACTTAAAAAATATAGTAACTTTTAAGAGAGGGTGGAGACACTAAACATGGTTTAGGACTTAATGAATGGACCTAATAATTTTTCTAAACCCGCATGTGGGCATGTTAAAAAAATGGGTTAGTAGTCACGCTCTTGTATCGAGCGTGGGACAAGCAAAGCTAGTTAAAGTGTTCGTTACTCAACTTAAAAGGTACGGCAACACCGTTGACCAATAATTTAAACTTAACGGGCACCTCCACAGAAATAGATCTTCATCGTAAAAAGTAAAAACCCATGTCAAATCAGAACTCGCCACGTCTCAATCTGATTCCTCATTCGTTTCGTTTGCCTTCCCCTCTTGTTAATAATCCAAAGATTCCTTTGCGAAAATCACGACCCAAAAACCTCTTTCTTTTAATTCTTGTTAACAAAAAAAGTCTTCCTTTGCTTCATCATAATTCATCATTATCTTCTCTCTCTGAGTCTGTGTGGCTCAGAAAATTGAGGAAATTCCAAAATGGGAAATGCCTTAAGGTTCTTATATTGGCAGTGTTGTAAGCCCACAACAGCTGAGGACTCCGAATCACTTGGACATCATGGTGTGTCGGCTGCCACCGTTGGTGTTTCTGCTCTAGCCCATGATCTCTTTCACTTTGAGATCACCTCCCAGGTTTTTATTTATATTTTTTTTTATGTCTTAATCTGGTTTTAATTTCTTTGTTGTCTTTTACTTTTCTTACAACTAGTGAGAAGGATTCGAACCTAGATTCTCCTGGACTGAAAGAATTAGAAAATGTTACAGAGCCATTAACATTATGTTAGTCTTTTTTTATTTTGGTGGAATTTCTAGAAATGGTGAAGGCAAATGCTATTTCAAGCCCCCCAAAAACATGTTTTTGCACCCCATTCTCTCTAATGCCATGAGAGAGTGGCTGCTCTGGGAGAGGAAGAAACACTTTTGGGTGTTGAAAATTAAAATGGTAACCCCAATGTTGAATTAAGTGATGATTAATATTTTGGGAATGATTTCTTCAAGTAATTATGAAGCTAAATTTTGAGCTAATTAAGTATCTTTGTGTTGGTTTAGTATATTCATCCTGTTAATCTAAAATTTTCATATAATTGTTTTTAGGTCCCGGAAGGACTCAGCAAGCATGTTGTCTCGTCTAAGAAGGCTCAAGCTAATTGGTAATTAATTAGCATGCAATCTATCTCAACAATTTTCTTTTTATAGAGTAAAATTATTAGATATTTTGCAAGAAATTGGAAAAAAGAGAGGGATGAATAGGCTCTATAGCATAGCTTTTTGTCTAAAAAGGTTACATTTTGACAATATATGAAGGTACAGAAAAATATTAGAGGCATGGAGAGCAGCTAAACCCCCTCCAAAAACACCTGAAGAAGCTTCTAGGCTTGTCATTGAGACTCTGAAGAGACACCAAAAAGCAGATGTTGAGGTACAATAAAAGATCTGTCACAACATATATGTAGAATTTGTTGCATAATGCATAGAATAATAATGGAAGAAAATTACAAACATTCTCTAATTGCCTATTTTGTAGGGTTTGTTGGCCTTCTATGGTCTCCCTCTTCCTCATACCCTAGTCAAACTTAATGCTGGGGCCCCAACATCATTGCCTGCAGGAGTAAAGTATGAATTTCAGACATTGCCAGTAAGAACTCCATTCTTTTTAGACTCAATGTATGTTACCATAATTCAGTCAAAGAGCTGGGTTTGATATAATGAATCACCATAGAGATAACAGTTTTCCCTACTGAAGTGGCAAGTTGTTATTGATTTTCACATGTGTCCATCATAGACATCATCTATCTACTATTAGCAATTTGCCACCTCAGCAGTTGTGAAAAAATTTATGAAAAACGTTTTGTCTATAAACTTATTGTTAATGAATCATTAGAATGAAACTAGGTTGATGCAAAAGCTGTGGCTGATGGAGATACAGTGACAGTGTATGTCAGTACAACAGACCCAAGGGAGTCATCTTGTGTTCCTATAGAAGTACAAGTAGCAGCTGTCCAAAGATCACAAGCGCGTGCTGAGAAAAATTATACAGAAGCAGATGCAATTCACAAAAAAATCATTGATTCTGGATATCGGTTGGTCTTCAACTAGGCCTTGATTCCAGTTTTGATTCAATATTATATATATTTTTTAATTGTTTTCTTCCTATAGGGTACTCAATTTTCAGAACAATGAGGAAATCCTCGCTCGAAAGTATCGAATTCGACTAAGGTAAAATTATCTGGCTCGTAGGATTCAAGTAACTAAATCTTTTATTTTTTTGGTTATTTGCAATTTGTCCCCCTTAAATTATGCAGTCAAATTCAATCCCCCACTAAACTATGAAATCGAGCAAGTCTCCGCTAATTGATTGGTGGCTGGAAAAATATCCCCTGCCATTAACAATTTCGATCAATTTCAATATTGTAAACAACAAAAAATTTGGAATCAAGTAATGTCCGTGTAGAGAATTTCTCCCATTATGACTTTGTGAAATTTTCGTTAAAATTTTGAAATTGATGAAAATTTTTTACAGCAGGAGGAATTTTGCCTACTATCAATCAATTAGAGGGTTGATTGTTTGATTCTAGTTTAGTGGGGGATTGAACATAACCTTAGAGGATAAAGTGCAATTATTATTATTGTTACTATTTTTTTTTCAACCTTAGGAGTTATTAGTTTCTGAACAGGGGAATAGATGCACCAGAGAGTTCAATGCCATATGGGAAAGAAGCAAAGGAGGAGCTGACAAAGATTGTGCAGGGAAAGTGTTTGAGAGTCCTTGTTTATGGGGAAGATCGTTATGGCCGCTGCGTAGGTGACATATATTGCAATGGCAAATTTGTTCAGGTACTAATTCTCACAATATTGGTTTTTTTTTGGACCTGTTAACACTGAGCTAACTTATTTCTCTTTTCTCACACTGCCAGGAATTAATGCTCAAGAAAGGGTTTGCATGGCACTACACAGCCTATGACCAACGCCCAGAACTTGCAACAGTAAGAAATTTTCTCTTCTTCAGTCTTGTGCTTTCTCCATGTTAAGCAGTCTCTCTCACTAACACTGTGAGAGTGAGTTTTCCAGAACACGTAAACCTATCCACAAGCATTGTAATTTCTTTGTTTATGAATTATGTACCAGTGGGAAAAAGAGGCTCAAGCTAAGCGAGTTGGCCTGTGGGCTTCATCAAATCCTGAGAAGCCATGGGAATGGAGAAAGGATAAACGCCAAGGTAGATGACATTTTCCAAATAGGAAGTAAAGAGTGACCTTGTGACCAATAATTATCTTATGCAATCGGACATATGCATCCTCCCTCTATCAATGTATGAACTTTGCAATCAAGTATGATTCACATGCGAAAGGGAGGGTGTTTATTTATCTCCAATGCAAAGATACTTCACGTGGGTGACTACTTTAAACCAAATGAGGCAAGAAGGCAAAAGCAATGTCATATAATCGGACGTACTTCCAAGACCAGGGGTTGGTAGCAACTTGACACTGATACAAAAAGCATCTGTCCTCATTTTTATGTACCAATCATTTGTAACATTATTTAATCTTAGTAAAGGCTGTTGTAACTTATATTTGAATCAAACGCCCAAGTGAGAGGCGGATTGTAACTTGAAAGTTATATTACATGATCAAAATAAAACAAAATTTCATTGTGCAAAACAGAGTATGTATGCTAGTATACTGCACAGTCTTGAATCCAATGCAAATCTATACAATGCAAGAAAGATTATTCATAATTACGACTCAAAAAACCAAGTGACACATTTGGAATCGACAAAAGAAAGAACAAGCCTAGCAGTTACAGCCTCATCAAATGTAACATCGCAACAAAATATGCCATGAGTGATGAGAACAGAAATTTTTGTAAAAAGAAAAAGTAAAGAAAAGTCTACTCAACCTTTAACTCTTGGTATGAGTACAACACATGGATGCAATGTACCTAGAGAAAGTAAATACAGAAGAGAACCGGTGAAACTAAAATAAGAGAGAAAGAAAGAGAACAAAACAACAACAAATCCATCCTATAGATTGTCATTGAAACGCAGTTAGAGTTGGAACTGATCACAGCCCATGAATTCACTGCAGAAGACGAGGTATATATATTACATAATAATTGGGCACAATCGATCATTTATAATTCCTTCCTTTTCATTTCCCTGATATTAAGCAAAATGGATGTAAAATTGAAAAGCCAACCTTTAGAGACTAGAACCCCCAATTGTCCTCCCAAGTCCCAAATATTGTCCCTCAATTAGTAATGCAATATGTTGCTGGATATGCTTTCCTTTAGATATAAGTGGCTTTTATCTAAATTGCAGCTTGCTTTGCAATCTTGTTCATTTCTCTTGTCATTATTATGAGCAAAGAAAAAGTCCAGCCTTTATGTTTCTTACATAATTTTTTTTTTTAATAGCTCAAATGGAAGTTTTGTGCAAATAAAAGTCATAATAAGCTTAGTATCACTATATATATATATATATTAAAAGCACAAGGATCATGCAGGAGTTTAACAAGATTATAGAGTAGCAATAAAACTGTTTGATAATGAATATAAAGTTTAACAGCTTGAAGAGTTGAAGTTGGCCCTCCCATAAAAAGAAACAGTAGATATAGTAGAACAAAATATCCAGAGATACATGAAGAGGGCAAAATATTTAAGTACGTCAATTAAAGAGGTGAGAAAAATGAATGCAGCTCTCTCATGTAATAGATAATCACAACTGTATAAACAGCTTGAAGTTGGGTAATAACTAATAACTAAGCATTAAACAGAATGAAACTAGAGTTAAGAAATAATCTGTTTTCAATGAACAAATAGGAATGCTAGACATAGAACTCAATTTTTTATTGGCAAATTCAACAGCAAATCGCACCTAACCTTATTTTGATTTACCCTTCAATTCATCTGTATCTGAGTCACTTGCATTGTAACCTAAATAAAACCAATACGCATCTATTCGAAGAAGCAAGTGAAAAAAATCCTAATACTATATTTCTATAAATAAAATATATATAATTAAAGTTTTTAATATTATTATCATTTTTTTATTTTTTTTTTCAAAGTAGCATTCTGGTCCATTCTGGTCAACTTCGGTCCTTTCAGTCCATTTCCGTCCACTTGATCCATTGTGGTCCACTTAAATCTATTTGGTCCTTTTCGGTCCATCTCAGTCCATTTCAGTCCACTTCAGTCTATTAGGTTTATTTTAGCCCATTCTAGTCCACTTCGGTCCATTTTGGTTAACTTCGGTCCATTTCTGTCCATTCAATTCATTTTGGTCCATTTTGGTCTACTTCAATCCATTCGGATTTCGGACCACTTCGATAATGTTTTGGGAACCACCGGGCCTAGTTGCCTGAGTGGTACCCGGTACCTTATGTGTCCGCTAACTCGGGGGTTCGATCCCCCGCAATAACAAATTACCCAACAAAAAAAAAAAAAGAAAGATAATGTTTTGGGAGGAGAGGCTTGTGTAGAAAGAGAAGCTACTTCATTAACAATTATGTTACATTCTCATTGTGATATTGGTAAGTTCTTGATAAAATTGCATTTTTCTTATTAAAGTCTTGTATGTTTTTTTTTTGCAATATAAGTGATGGATTTACTATATCTTCTTCCTCTTTAGGTCATTCAAGACTTATAAACCATTTACTTATATCTACTTCCTCTTTACGCCATTCAAGATGTATAGAGGATAAACCATTTGTAAGGAGCACTAGAAACAAATTCCAACCATTATTTACAAAATATATCACCTTATATAATAATTGAATGTAAAATGTATTAAGTTTCCTTGAAAAAAACTGTACTAAATTTAAAACACTTTCAAATAACAAACATAAATAGCTTAATTTAGAAACTCTAATATATTGTATCAACTATACTTGGTTAAAAAATAATCATATCATTTTAAGAAGGATTTGAGACTAACACTTATAAGTCTCATCTACTATTTTCATTTTTCACTTAACAAAAAAGTAAAAAGTCAAAGTTTTCAGCATATCGCGCATGCTTGAGACTAATTGTGGGGCCCAATATTTTGTGGCCCTGGCCCATTTTTACATTGGGGCCCAAGGCCCGAGCCAAGGAAGGATATAGCTGAGGGTATGTAATGAAAGTCCAAGTAATATTGAGACGTAGCTGAGGATGATTCTGTCCTCTGCATTCTTGAAGTCCTCCTGAAAGAAAGGGCAAGAACGGTATAGGCATAGTTTTGAGAAAAAAAAAAACCTAAAATATCCATGTTGATAGAGAAAGGACCGCTGGACAGTATGGTGACCAAGGACAAAGGGAAAGCTGTCATTACTGCCATTGAATACTCTGCACCTGACAGAACCATGCTCTTCAGCTTTTACAACCACCCCCAACCACTTTGGGTATGGGCTGATGGGACAAGTATCAGTCCTGGAAAGTCGAACCTACACGTAGACGTTGGATAAGGGATACAAGCTAATATAAAAGGAGAAGTAAGCAATCCGGGGAAGGGGCTGGGAAAAAGGCCAAAAACCAGAGCCTCCCAGACCGCATCGAGGAGAATGACTCCTCGAGCGAACACGACTTACTTTTGTATGAACACCATGACTAACCACCGTTCGGTGATCAAGGCCTAGCCTTTCAAACCCACGCTCTACAAATTATATTGTTTGGGCCTTTTTTACGTGCGAACCCAATATCATTTTGTGGTCGTTACAAATTGAGTCCTTACAATTGGCGCCGTCTGTGGGAAAGACTTGTGTGTTGGCATAGGCGGTGGGTCGAGAAAGTCCCCCCATCACTTCCAACAGCCCGTTGTAGCGCCCTAACATAAAGTTCCACTAGGGGCTGTGTTTTTCACTAGGGGCTTGGCCGAGGTGCTAATCCCCCCAAACCAATGTCCCACACCTTGGCCAAGGGGCTAATATCGCCCAACTACTTAAAAATCAAGTTTTAGACAGAACCAAGGTATTGCATAGTCCTCGGACTCAAACCTATGGGGAAACCAAGTACATGAGAATGAAAATCTAAGTTTTGGACGGAACCAAGGTATTGCATAGTCCTCGGACTCAAACCTATGGGGAAACCAAGTACATGAGAATGAAAATCTAAGTTTTGGACGGAACCAAGGTATTGCATAGTCCTCGGACTCAAACCTATGGGGAAACCAAGTACATAAGAACGAAAATCTAAGTTTTGGACAGAACCAAGGTATTGCATAGTTCTCGGACTCAAACCTATGGGGAAACCAAGTACATGAGAATGAAAATCAAGTTTTGGATAGAACCAAGGTATTGCATAGTCCTCGAACTCAAACCTATGGGAAAACCAAGTACATGAGAATGAAAATCTAAGTTTTGGACGGAACCAAGGTATTGCATAGTCCTCGGACTCAAACCTATGGGGAAACTAAGTACATGAGAATGAAAATCTAAGTTTTGGACAGAACCAAGGTATTGCATAGTCTTCGGACTCAAACCTATGGGGAAACCAAGTACATGAGAATGAAAATCTAAGTTTTGGACAGAACCAAGGTATTGCATAGTCCTCGAACTCAAACCTATAGGGAAACCAAGTACATGAGAACGAAAATCTAAGTTTTGGACGGAACCAAGGTATTGCATAGTCCTCGGACTCAAACCTATGGGGAAACCAAGTACATGAGAACGAAAATCTAAGTTTTGGACAAAACCAAGGTATTGCATAGTCCTCGGACTCAAACCTATGGGGAAACCAAGTACATGAGAATGAAAATCAAGTTTTGGATAGAACCAAGGTATTGCATAGTCCTCGGACTCAAACCTATTGGGAAACCAAGTACATGAGAACGAAAATCTAAGTTTTGGACAAAACCAAGGTATTGCATAGTCCTCGGACTCAAACCTATGGGGAAACCAAGTACATGAGAATGAAAATCTAAGTTTTGGACAGAACCAAGGTATTGCATAGTCCTCGGACTCAAACCTATGGGGAAACCAAGTACATGAGAATGAAAATCTAAGTTTTGGACAAAACCAAGGTATTGCATAGTCCTCGGACTCAAACCTATGGGGAAACCAAGTACATGAGAATGAAAATCTAAGTTTTGGACGGAACCAAGGTATTGCATAGTCCTCGGACTCAAACCTATGGGAAAACCAAGTACATGAGAATGAAAATCTAAGTTTTGGACGGAACCAAGGTATTGCATAGTCCTCGGACTCAAACCTATGGGGAAACCAAGTACATGAGAATGAAAATCTAAGTTTTGGACGGAACCAAGGTATTGCATAGTTCTCGGACTCAAACCTATGGGAAACCAAGTACATGAGAATGAAAATCTAAGTTTTGAACGGAACCAAGGTATTGCATGGTCCTCGGACTCAAACCTATGAAAAAACCAACCACTTAAGGAGAATTCTAGATTGCTCAGTCCTACAGGATAATTATCTACTAAAAATTGGATTACGTCCTAAACGGAATAAAGGTCCCAACCTGTCCTCAGATCCTCAGTTTTAAGGGAACTGGTGAAAACGAGCGTTTAAGTTCGATACGATCGCACCTCGGTCCTCAGACCGGATGCTAGAAAGGACTAGGGCTATGAAGGTCGTTAGGAAGGTGGCGAAGCACCCTAGTACTTGGCGACTCGCATGGGCTGTTCTTTTCGGGTTACACATCCTCGGATGATTACCTCTTGCACAGCACTGAGCATTCAGCCGTCCTCTCGGTTAGTTTGGGGTATGCAACCCTTTTTCATGTCGGCATTATTGTGCCGAATAGTTTCAATAAGCTCAGAATAATATTTCTTTCTTAATAAGGGTTTTTGCCCTAGATATTGTTTTTTCATGTCGGCATTATTGTGCCGAATAGTTTCAATAAGCTCAGAATAATATCTCTTGCTTAATAAGGGTTTCTGCCCTAGATATTGTTTTTTCATGTCGGCATTATTGTGCCGAATAGTTTCAATAAGCTCAGAATAATATCTCTTTCTTAATAAGGGTTTCTGCCCTAGATATTGTTTTTTTTCATGTCGGCATTATTGTGCCGAATAGTTTCAATAAGCTCAGAATAATATCTCTTTCTTAATAAGGGTTTCTGCCCTAGATATTGTTTTTTCATGTCGGCATTATTGTGCCGAATAGTTTCAATAAGCTCAGAATGATATCTTTTTCTTAATATGAGTTTCTACCCTAAGTATCGTTCAGAATATGAAAGGAAATCATATGATAGCACATCTATTTATGGCATAACCACTGCAGAAAAGAAAGAATACATAGAATAAGATAATGTCAGCTTTTATTGATGTAAAGAAGCAGTACAGCGTACAATGAGGGGGTTAAACAAGCCTATACAGGAAGCTAATTACAGAAACAAAAATAAGATAAAAATAATAATAATTAAACGACAAATCTTTCTAAACTCTGCTGTAGTAGCGACCGTGTATGAGAGGGAGACCCCCTTTGATGGATGAGGAGAAGAAGAGGAAGAAGTAAAAGCACCAGGATGGATCTGGTGATGAGAAAGAAGAAGAAGGGGAGGCAAAAGGAGGCACCAGTGAAGGAAGAGAGGAAGAAGCAGGGATACTTAGTCCCTGCATCAGCCCTGACTCCTAACACGCTGGTGCCATATTAGCTATGCTCATAGGAGAGCCGATGGTATTGATAATGAGCAACCCCAGCTCGATTGCACCAAAAACTTGATGCGATTAGCTCCTGCTTCTGATTTTGGCTGAAGGAGGATGAGAAATATCTTGAGTCTCTGTCAACCCTGCCCTGACTGAGCCATCTTAAGTTTCGGAGGGACACGGTGCTTTTGGAAAGGATGTGGTCTCTTCACCCCCGTTTCTACCTCAGACATATCACACTATAGGATTTGACTGTGCTGATAAGGAAAACTTTGAGCGCAACTTGAGGTTTAAGGCTTCAGAAAGGTTAAAGGGTCTTTATGCAAAGGAAGTACCCTCTCATCTAGCTTCTTATATGGAAGGTAAGTTCAGTGGCATTTAATCCGTACAGGTTTCCAAGAAGAGCTGCAAACGATATAGTGTCTGTTCAACTCCTCAATGTCATCTATAACTGTCAGATTTGATTGGCCTTGTAAAGGAAATTTATTAAAGACGTGCCTCGTACCCTGAAACGGCGGGAGCGCATCGTGTGTAAATCTAGAAGAATGTCTCTTAACCCGGCGCATTTCCTAAGCAGATGAAGAGACACCAACATTAATGAAGGGCAGAGCTAAACGAACTGTAATAAAGTCTTGGCATCATCAAAACCCTCCTCTCCGACCAAGAGGTCAAACAGCAGGATTTTGAGGGGCTATTGTGGGGCCCAATATTTTGTGGCCCTGGCCCATTTTTACATTGGGGCCCAAGGCTCGAGCCGAGGAGGGATATAGCCGAGGGTATGTAATGAAAGTCCAAGTAATATTGAGACGTAGCCGAGGATGATTCTGTCCTCGGCATTCCCGAAGTCCTCCTGAAAGAAAGGGCAAGAACAGTATAGGCATAGTTTTGAGAAAAAAAAACCTAAAATATCCATGTTGATAGAGAAAGGACCGCTGGACAGTATGGCGACCAAGGACAAAGGGAAAGCTGCCATTACTGCCATTGAATACTCTGCACCTGACAGAACCATGCTCTTCAGCTTTTACAACCACCCCCAACCACTTTGGGTATGGGCTGATGGGACAAGTATCAGTCCTGGAAAGTCGAACCTACACGTGGACGTTGGATAAGGGATACAAGCTAATATAAAAGGAGAAGTAAGCAATCCGGGGAAGGGGCTGGGAAAAAGGCCAAAAACCAGAGTCTCCCAGACCGCATCGAGGAAAATGACTCCTCGAGCGAACACGACTTACTTTTGTATGAACACCATGACTAACCACCGTTCGGTGATCAAGGCCTAACCTTTCAAACCCACACTCTACAAATTATATTGTTTGGGCCTTTTTTACGTGCGAACCCAATATCATTTTGTGGTCGTTACAAATTGAGTCCTTACACTAATATATTTCAAGATTATGACATTGATTTTTTTATTAAATCCGATTTCATTAACCTCCTAAAGCAAAAGCATCTTGAACATAACATGAGAAAAACAATGCTTATAACAAGACCCAAAATAAGTACATATAAACATGGTTCTCAAACCCGGACCGAATCGTACGGTCCGACCCGGTTAACTGTGAACCTCTCACTTTTGCGGTTCTTTTAACCCTAAGAACCCTTTTATAAGATAAAAGCATGAAACTGTTCGAACTGTGGTCGAACCGTACGGTTCTAAGAACCGTGGCCGATTTCTACGATTAGCACGGTTCCTCTTTTTTTCAGATCTGGAACCATTGATTTGTAAGAATTATTAAAAAAAAAAAAAAAAAAAAAAAAAAACACAAAGAAGAAGAAGACGACGAAGAAAAGAAAGCACAAATTCAGGTCTTTGTAGACGAAGCTAAAGTTTGGCTGCCATTTGAAACTCTTTTCTTCAAGGCTTGTGTCTCTGGAACTTCTAGAGCTGATTTGAAGATAGATGATTTCAGTACCTTGTCGTTGCTTTGGAGGTTGAAATTGATTTGGAAGGTGGAGAGAAAACGTGTGCTGATTCTTGCAAATGGATGAAGAAACTGCATTCGTGTGCTAATTCTTGCAAATGTTAGATTTGCTTTTTCTAGTTTTTGTTCTCTTTTGATTTTGGTCAATTAGATTATTTGGTGGTTTTGAAATATGTGGTGGAGAGTGATGTTTTGTTTGTCAAATTTGTGGTGGTGTTGATGAGCCAGAGTGATAATGCAACCTAGGAGTAGGGAAGAGTAGGACACGCAAAGTATCTTTAGCATGTAGGGATGAATCTATCAAATTATTGTTACTATTATTATTATTATTATTGAATTGATATTTGGGCTTAGAGATTGGAATATGAACTTATAATTTTAAGACTATATATATACAAAACAGTAACTCTAAAATTGTAAGTCAAAATAAGAATATATTTATTTATATTTTAGTTAATTTTTTATTTTTACTAATTTAATATATTTATTTATATTTTAAATAATTATTAAATTAATTATGATATTATTACAGTTTGACCTCGATTCGACGTTAAAAACCTTAAACTTTTTTCTTTTCCGATTTAATGAACAATCCGACTTTAAAAACCATGCACACAAAAGCTAATATGACAAAAGCATAAAATAGCTAATAATAATTAGCAGCTAGCGTAACCGGGATAAAAGCACATTAGGATGGTGTCATTTTCTCTGTCACATGAAAAAAAAAAAATCCCACCACAGGACTTTTGAACCCAATCCTTAAAATAATTTTTTCAAACCCACTAGGAAAACACAAAATAAAGTTTAGAGCTGAGTGGACCTAATAATTTTCCTAGGCCACATCTTAAAAGGTACGGTAACACTGTTGAACAATAAATTTGATGGTACGACCACACCTCAACAAAGTTTACACAGATCGACGATGGATCTTCATCGTAAAAAGTTACTGCCTTGGAAAAAAAAAATTACACAGGTAGACGATGGATCTTCATAGTAAAAAGTTACTGCCTCAGAAAAAAAAGAAAAAAGAAAAGAAAGACAAATCAGAACGCGCCACGTGTCACTATGATTCCATTTCGATAGTTTGCCTACCCCTTTTTCCCCCTTTGTTAAACCAAAGATTCCTTGCGAAAACCACGAGCCAAAACCTCTTTCTTTTTAAGTCTTTGCTAACCAAAAAAAAAAAAAAAGTCTTCCTTTAAACTTTAAAAGTACTTCATCGTCTTCAGCTTCTCTGTGTGACTGTGTGTGGATCAGCTTCTCTCTGAAATTCCAAAATGGGAAACGTCTTAAGGTTCTTATGTGGGCAATGGTGCAAGCCCACAAAAGATGAGGACTTGGAATCACAAGGATATCATGGTGTGTCGGCTGTCAACGTTGGTGTTGCTGCTCTAGCTCATGATCTCTTTCACTTCGAGATCACCTCCCAGGTACATATGTTCTCTTCTGATTTCAATTTCTTTGAAAATTGAAATAGTAACCCAAATGTTTTTGAATTAAGTGATCAAAGTAATTATGAAGCTAAAATTTTGAGCTAATTAAGTATCTTTGTGTAAGTTATATATATAAATATCCATCCTGTTAATGCTTTGATTAATGTCTTAAGGTCCCGGAAGGACTCAGCAAGCATGTTGTCTCGTCTAAGAAGGCTCAAGCTAATTGGTAATTAATTAGCATGCAATTTATCTCAACAATTTTCTTTATATAGAGTAAAATTATTAGATATTTAGCAAGAAATTGGAAAAAAGAGAGTGATGAATAGGCTCTATAGCATAGCTTTTTGTCTAAAAAGGTTACATTTTGACAATTTATGAAGTTACAGAAAACTATTAGAGGCATGGAGAGCAGCAAAACCCCCTCCAAAAACACCTGAAGAAGCTGCTAGGCTTGTCATTGAGACTCTGAAGAGACACCAAAAAGCAGATGTTGAGGTACAATAAAAGATCCTGTCACAACATATATGTATAACTTGTTGTATAATGCATAAAACTGTAATGGAAGAAAGTAACAAACATTCCCAAATTGCCTATTTTGTAGGGTTTATTGGCCTTCTATGGTCTTCCTCTTCCTCATACCCTAGTCCAACATACTGCTGAGGCCCCAACATCATTACCTGAAGGAGTAGAGTATGAATTTCAGACATTTCCAGTAAGAACCACACTCTTTTCAGACTCAATGTATGTGATCATAATCAAGTCATAGAACTGGGTTTGATATAATGAATCACTGTTGATACAATATTTTTCACTACTTACCGAGATGGCAAGTTGTAAATTGTAATTAACTTTCAGATGTGTCCATCACTGACATAGTGACATCATTATATTGTCTAGCATTAACAATTTGCCACTTTAAAAGTTGTGAAAAACGTTATGTCTATAAACTTTTTGATAATGAATTATTGGAATGAAACTAGGTTGATTCAAGAGCTATAGGAGATGGAGATGGGATGACAGTGTATGTCAGTACAACAGACCCAAGGGAGTCATCTTGTGTTCCTATAGAAGTACAAGTAGCAGCTGTCCAAAGATCACAAGCGCGTGCTGAGAAAAATTATACAGAAGCAGATGCAATTCACAAAAAAATTATTGAGTTCGGATATCGGTTAGTCATCTACTAGGCATAGGCCTTGATTCCAATTTTGATTCAATATTATAGTTTTGTTATTGTTTTCTTCCACTAGGATACTCAATCAGAACAATGAGGAAACCCTTGCTCGAAAGTATCGAATTCGACTAAGGTAAAATTACAGTAGGATTCAAGTAGCTAAATCTTTTAGTTTTTTGGTTAATTGCAATTTGGTCCCCTAAATTATGGGGTCAAATTCAATCCCCCATTAACTGTGAAATCAAACGAGTCTCCAATGATTAATTGGTGATTGATAAAATATCCTTCGCAGTTAGTAATTTCCATCAATTTCAAAATTTTAACAAAAAAAAATTTGAAATCAAACAATGTCCACAGAGAATTTTTTTTAATAATGAATTTGTGAGATTTTAGTTAAAATTTTGAAATTAATGGAAATTTTTTACGGTGGGAGGCATTTAGCCTAATATCAATCAATTAATCTTTTTTATTTATTTGTTAGTTTTTTACTTTTTTTTATATAGCATCAGTAGTTAATAGCTTCTGAACAGGGGAATAGATGCACCAGAGAATGAAATGCCATATGGGAAAGAAGCAAAGGAAGAGCTGACAAAGATTGTGCAGGGAAAGTGCTTGAGAGTCCTTGTCTATGGGGTAGATAAATATGGCCGCTACGTAGCTGACATATATTGCAATGGCATATTTGTTCAGGTACCGTTTCTCTCAACATTGCTTTCTTTTGCCCTGTAACACCAGTGGCAGCTCTATGAATATTTTTGAGGTGGTCAGACCAAAATTTAATAAAAAGAGAAGGGTAAAATATAATTTTTGTCCCTAAACTTTCACAAAAGTTTATTTTTCATCCCCAAATTTTTAAAAATTTGTTTTTCATTCCTAAATTTTACAAAATGTTCTAAATTACATCATTTTATTTGTATCCGTTAGTTTATATCCAACGTGGTCTAATGAAATGCTAACGTAGCATTTGACTTAACCAAAACATTTAGTATTAAAAAAAATTATGAACACGTGGCATGCATTTATTGGCACACGTGGAAAACAATAATGCCCACACATCTTAATTTTAGTTCTTCGTTACTAAACATCACCATTACCTATCTCAAAAAAAAAAAAAAAAACATCACCATTACACACACTGTCTCTTTTTACCCATTAGAGCAACCACACCAGCTCATGAATATCTTTCTAAAATACAAAAAGTGCTCAATTTTACACATTTTAACCCAAAAACCTCTCACATCAGTCTTTGTAAAAATGTCTAAATATGCACAATGGTCTTGCAAATGAACAGTAACCATGTATATATACACGGTTACTGTTCACCGTGTAAATGATTTTTTATTCTTTTTTTCTCTCTCCTCTCTTCACCTCACTCTCTTTTCCTTTCTCTCTCCTCTCACGGTTACTGTTTACAGTGTTAAAAAATGAATATTTTATTTGAATAAATGTGTATAATAGACAAACCGATATGAGTGTTTTGTAAAAATAGGTGTGTAAAATAAAAAAAAGTTGGTTTTAGATGTGCAAAATAGAAAATTTTTTGCACATACTGATGTGGATGCTCTTAGTTGTTCTATCTCTCTCTCTCTCTCTCTAATTCAAGTCTGTTCACTAACCCAGAAAACCCTCTTATCAAAATCAAAGAAAATGCAAAAATAAGAAGGAAAAAAAAAAAAATCAAAACAAGTGAATGGCTATTTGGGTTATATAGGTTTTGTGTAGAGATTGAAAGCACAAAAGCACACATCTTGAAATTTGGTGGAGGAAACATTGAAAGCAGGAGAGAGAGAGAGAGAGAGAGAGAGAGAGAGAGAGAGAGAGAGAGAGAGAGAGAGAGAGAGTAGGGGTTGGGTTGGTGATGGAGTTTTGTCCTCAACCAAATCACACATGCCATTTTAAATTACATTTTTTACTTTGAAGATTTTCAATGTTAAACTTCAGAATTGAAAATCTCCAATTTGAGCTTGACTCTCTCTCTCTCTCTCTCTCTCTCTCCTCTACGTTGGTTTGCAACTCTCTATTTTATTAAATATGACAAATCTGAAATGTTAACAATATAAAATAAGAGAAAAAGACTGAGTAGTCTGTATATTGATGTATGTATAATAATGTACAATAGAGAGCCTTATATAGGCTAGGTATGTGTGTAGTACAAGTAATAGGAGTAAACTACGAGTACAGTATATTGGGCTAAGCCCAATGGACTAAACTAATCTAAGCTATACACTAACATCCCCCCTTAAACTCGAGGTGGCAAGGAGGAAGCCAACTGGAGTTTGGATATAAGATCTTGAAGACGACCAGGCGGGTGAGTCTTAGCGAAGATATCAGCAAGCTGGTCAGCAAAGGAGATGGAGAACAACTTGAGATTTCCTTTCTTGAGATGCTGGCGAGTGATGTGGCAGTCGATCTCAATGTGCTTGGTGCGTTCATGGAAGACATCATTATGAGCAATGTAGATAGCACTACGATTGTCACAATAAAGAGGAGTGGCAGTGGGCTGTGGAGCATCCATGTCAGCCAAGAGCCAGTGAAGCCAGACAAGCTCGCAAGTGGTGTCGGTAAGGGCACGATACTCAGCCTTAGTACTGGAACGGGAAACCACATCCTGCTTCTTACTACGCCACGAGACAAGAGAAGTACCTAATAGGAAACAGAAACCTGTGATAGAGTATCGATCAGTCGGATCACCTGTCCAGTCAGCATCTGAATAAGCATGAAGCTCGAGAGAAGATCGAGAGGAGTAATGCAGATCATGATAAAGTGTGCCTTTGACATATGGGAGAATCCGAAGAACAACCGCATAATGGACAGAACGAGGGGCATCCATGAACTTACTAACCATACCCACGACATGTGAAATATTCAGACGAGTAATAGTGAGATAGATCAAACTGCCAACCAACTAACAATAGCGAGTAGCATCAGATATAAGTTCACCATCCAAGGGTGTGAGCTTTGCATTGTATTCTAAAGGAGTGGAAACAGTCTTGTTGTCGGTGATACCGACTTTGGAGAGAAGATCAGAAGCATATTTAGCCTGGGAAAAATAGTATCCATCAGAGAATGAGGTAACCTTAAGCCCAAGAAAATAACTGAGAGTGTCCAGATCTTTCATCTCAAAATGCTGACTAAGGAAGTGTTGAAGAAAGCGAATCCCTGCAGAATCATCTCCAGTAATAATCATGTCATCAGTATAAAGAAGAATAAGAGTGATACCAGCAGAGGATCTTCGGACAAAGAGAGCAGTGTCACGAGGACTCGAAGTGAAACCCTACTGAGCAACAACTGAGCTAAACTTTTCAAACCAAGCTCGAGGAGCCTGCTTGAGGCCATAAAGAGTACGATGAAGGCGGCAAACTTGACTGCCTGTGTGTGGATAGCCAAGGGGTGGTTGCATGTACACTTCTTCATGGAGGTCTCCATTGAGGAAAGCATTCTTCATATCCATTCGATAAAGAGGCCAACGACGAACAGCAGCCACAGCAATGAGACATTTGACAGATGTAAGGCGAGCAACAGGAACAAATGTTTCCTCATAGTCAATACCATACTCTTGAGTAAAGCCCTTGGTAACTAGGCGAGCCTTGTATCGTTCAACAGATCCATCAGCCTTGGTCTTGATCTTGTAAACCCACCTACAACTTACTACAGACTGACCATGAGGCAAATCAATCATATCCCAAGTGTGATTCTTATGAAGGGCATCTAGTTTTTCGTTTATAGCTTGCTACCAAAGAGGGTCAGTATGGGCCTCACGATAGGTGTGAGGTTCATAGAGGGTGGCAAGAGCAAAAGAGCAATGATAATCAGTGAGATAAGGGGGAGGAATGCTTACCCGAATGGAACAACAAAGTTCAGGACTAGCAGGAGACTCAGGAGAGGGTGGTGCCACAGGATCTAAGACAGGTGGGTCATATGTCGGGAACAAAACCGGAGATGAGTTGTCTGGAGAGGTAGCTGATGTTGAAGAATCCTTCACAAGTTTAGAATAGAGAGGGAGGAAAAGATCAGTAAAAATGGGAGACTCTGAGGAAGAGGACGTAGGAAACTGCTGAAGACTCGTGAAAGGACGATGTTCCCAAAACTCAACATGACGGGAGACACGAAAACGATGAGAAATGAGATCATAGCAACAAAACCCCTTTTGAGATACACCATAACAAAGGAAACAACAAAGACAAGTACGAGGTTGGAGCTTTGTTCGTTCACGAGGAGGAAGAGAGACAAAGCAAGCACAACCAAAAACTCGAAGAGAGGAGTAGTCAGGAGTTTGACCATAGAGAAGCTCAAATGGTGATTTGTTGTGTGTAGTTGGTGAAGAAATACGATTAATGGTGTACACAGCGGTGAGTGCGGCCTCACCCCAAAAGAGCTCAGGAAGAGAGGCAAAAATGAGAAGGGTTCGGACAACATCAAGAATGTGACGATGTTTTCTTTTTGCATGACCATTTTGTTGAGAGGTGTAAGGACAAGACTGCTGAGGAAGGGTACCATGATTGTCTAAAAAGGATAGGAAAGATTTATCATTATATTCTTGAGCATTATCTGATTGAAAAACTTTAACGGTGCGATTGAACTGTGTTTCAATCATTTTATGAAATGTTTGGTAAATAGACACAAGTTCAGACCTATGGTAAAGCAAATAAATCCAAGTATATCGAAAAAAATCATCCACAAATATGACAAAATATTTAGATCCCCCCTCAGTGGGAACAGGTGCAGGACCCCAAATATCAGAATGTATAAGATCAAAAGGGACAGAAGAAAAGGAGTCACTTTTATTAAAGGGCAATTTTGTTTGTTTGCCAAAATGACAAGAAGTACAATCAAATTTTTGAAACTGAACTGAACCTAAATGACCTTGAGAAGCTAACAACTGAAGACGAGATAAGGATAGATGACTAAGACGAGCATGCCATAGATCAGGTGAGGAGGTGGCAGTGGTAGCAGCTGCAGAAACAATTTGTGAAGGAATCTTCAAATCATGAACCTCAAACATACGACCAACCTTACGGCCTGTTACAAGCACTTGACCCATCCGGGGATCCTACACATCCACACCATGATTAGTAAATAGAAGATCTACGCCTAATTCACAAAGTTGACCAACAGAAAGCAAATTGAGGGATAACTTTGGAATATGAAAAGTGTCACTAAGGGATAAACAAGGAGAAGAGATTGTTCCTTTATGACTAACAGGCATAGGAGTTCCATCAGCAATGTAAATGGTGATTAGATGTTCTAAGGGTGCCTTATCAGAAAATTGGGATTCATCAGGAGTCATATGGTTACAACATGCAGTATCAAAAAACCAAGGTTGTTTACCTGAGGTGATAGAAAGGGCAGTGGAAGTGCGGGATAAAACCTGTTGAACAACTGCCTCAATATCAGTCGTAGTAAGTGAGGAAGCCAAAGATGGACCTGTAGGAACCAATGGATCTGAAGGACATACAACAGCTGCCTGAGGAAGAGAAGTTTTATTCTACTCTTGCACAAATTTCTGTAGTTTGCGACAAACAGAGATGTCATGGCTTTTGGCACGACAAAACTTGTAGTAAGTACCTTTGGAGGACTGAGAGGTGGGACGCCCAGAGTTTATTCGTGGAGGAGCAGTGAATGCAACAATGGGAGGCTATGGAGAGGGTGTAGCCAATACATGATCAGATGATGACATGTGATAAGTAGGCCGGCGATTCTCCTAAAAAATGAGCTCCTTGACTGCAGCATCAAGAGAAGGAATAGGAGACCGGCTAAGCAGAGAAGCCCTAGTAGGCTTAAAATCCTCACGTAAACCTATCATGAAGTGCATAAATTTACGGTGATCCCGATATTTGACAAAGAGCCCAATGTCCTTAGAACACACCAGTGGAGGATCTGCAGTAGAAAGTTGTTCCCACATAGTAGAAGTCTGAGAATAAAAATTAGAAATAGACTGACATGTCTCTTGGCGCATTTGATAAAGTTTTGATTCAATGTGGAACTCCAAGCTTGAATCATTAGTGCAATTATAGCGATCGGCCAGAAATTTCTAAGCAGCCTTAGCAGTCTCAAGACGAGGAAAAAGATTATGAATGGAGGGAATAGAGGTATTGATAAACCAAGACAAGATCTTACTCTAAATACTCTCCCATTCCTTTAGGCGTTTTTCATAATCATCCACTGTAACAGCAGTCTTGGATGCATCTTCAGCAGTTGTGGCTTTGGACTTAGGGTTTGGTACTAGCTTAGGAATTGAATCAGTCACATATCTCCACAGTTTACGACCCTTGAGAAAGACAATCATATTCTGAGACCACGCATGATAGCTAGTAGGACCATTCAACATAATAGTGATAGGACGTATGATATCTTGTTCATTTTGTAGAGTCATAATGAAGAAAATGACCAAAAAATGAGATATAGAGACCTCAAATGCAAAAACAGAGCTCAAAATCAAAATCTATGTGAAAAACTGAGCAAGACAGGTCCTGTTGAAATTTTTTGACTTTGGTCAAAGTCAATGGTCAACGGTCTGGTCAAAGTCAACGGATCGGTCAACGACTCAGGGTGCTTACGTCACTCTAGGGCTGATGTGGCAGGACGCGATACGGGGCAAGCGCGTGGGAGCGCGTGAGGCGCGTGGGAGCACGTGAGGCGTGTGACGGCGATGATCCTGGCGCGTGAGGCGCGTGTGAGCGCGTGAGGCGCGTGACAGAGCGTGGTGGCGCGTGGAGTGCGTGCTCGTGAGGCAAAAACTTTAGCCGGCATGTGGTGGCGCGTGTGAGGTGGTTTCTGGCCGTTCTTGGTTGGGTTTTGCTCGGGATTTGCTGTTCTGTCACTCTATGCCTTTGCTCTGGCAGTTGGATGAGCAGAACGATGAGATCTGAGAGTTGCAGGAACTGTGGGCGTGACGGCGGTGACTCGCTTCTGACAGTGACTACTGGATGAAGGTGAGGGCAGCGGAAGAACGCCGGAGATGTCCACAGGAACCAGAAAGTCAGAGGAATTGCTCTGATACCATGTTAACAATATAAAATAAGAGAAAAAGACTGAATAGTCTGTATATTGATGTATGTATAATAATGTACAATAGAGAGTCTTATATAGGCTAGGTATGTGTGTAGTACAAGTAATATGAGTAAACTACAAGTACAGTATATTGGGCTAAACCCAATGGGCTAAACTAGTCTAAGCTATACACTAACATGAAAGATTTCCGGCATGAAAATCTTCAAAATATGGCTAGATTCTCTGCCTTCAACCCTTCCTTTTTATTGAGAATTAAGTTTTTGTGAACTTGAAAATCCTTAACATTCTGTTTGGTTGCCTAGAAAAGTAAAAGGAAAATGAAAGGACATAGTAAAGTCATGAAACTTAAACTTTTCATAGCGTAGTTCTTTGGATTTCGAACCGTGGAAGAACTCAACTAAACCTGAAATAACTTACTATACATAATTTCTTTCATTTTCTTCGTTGCCAAACGAGAACTAAAAAGCACTCATCTTCTTGTGGAATGAGAATGTGTTTTTCACATGTGCCAATAAATGTATGCCACCTGTCCATAATTTTTAAAACAAAATGGTTTGGTCTAAGTCAAATACCAAGTTAGCTTTCAATCCATATCCATAGACGGAAGGAGGTAAAATAGAACGTTTTGCAAAATTTAGGGATGAAAAAAGAACTCTTAAAAGTTTAGGAACGAAAATAATATTTTACCCAAAAGAGAACTTCATATATTAACCAAAACACACACACACACATATGTAAAGTTTGACAATTTTCTTATAGGAATTTTCTTATTTTGAAATCTTTGTATGATAGTTTCATTATTAACGTTGTAGTTACATCTCTTTCAAAAATTTAGTTAGATACAAAATTTATTAGGATTTTTCTTTTTGGTTGTAAGGACCTAGTATATTGTTAAAGGGGCCAAAATTTAAAAATAAAGTTTGGCTACAAATTTAGTTGTAGACTAAACAAATTAACGTGGTTATATATTTTGAAAATTTAACCGTTGAATTTCATGTTCTTTATATTTTTAAGACATATGTCAAATTTTATGTTAATCGGATGTTATTTATTATTTAATCTATAAACTTAAATTTTTATGTAATTTTAGACTACAAAAACTCAAAATTTAAAGATTTGATTGATAACATAACTATTAATTTTTGATCTTTTTGAAATTTTGCAAGTATGGAGGATATAAGAACAGTGGCAGCGCCACAATCAGGCAGGGTGTTCCCAGGAACACCCTGACCTGAAAAAAAAAATTTATATATAATAATTAAATTTTTTTTATTTGTTTACCCTTAAAAAAAAATTAGGAACACCCTCAATCAAAAAGGGATTTCGGGCCGAAACAAAAACTCTTGATTTCCCATACAAAATAATGAAAATATAAACCTATAATCCAAACAAAGTAGATATAGATCAGTAATGGAGGTGAGGAGACATTGTGCTGGGTAGAGGCAGCTTGAGAGAGGAGCATGGAGGTTCTATTAGGGATGAACGATGCTTGTTGAAAGAAGCATGGCGGCGGCGTAAAACGATGCTTGAGGATGAAGAAAAGCTGTGACTAAGAAATAAGGACGAAGAAAGAAAAGAGGAAAGTAGATCTGAAGAAAAATCTAGAAGTGACAAGATAGAGATAAGATGTAAAGTAGAGAAAACAAAGGAAAAGGGAAAAAAAGTTATTAAAAATAAAATAAAATTAAAGGGTGGGCCTTGGTTTATGGTTTGGGTTATGACATGGGTATAATTTAAGGCTTGGGTTTATCACTTAATTGGCCCACTCAACTTTTAATTACATTATACATATTAATTATACGCATAACAAATTATAGAAGACAATTAATAAACAAATTAAACAACTAAATTATGTTAGGCTAAACAATAATGAAACAATATATTATAAAAGACAAACAAATTAAATTTTGTTAGATTAAACAATAATTAATAATTTTATAATTAATGAAACAATAATATAACAAATTATAGTTTATAAAAGACAAACAAATTAATGAAACAACTAAACAACAATAATTAATAATTTTCTTAATATTTCAAATGAACTTATAGTTTATCGTTTATTCTTTTGCTAGAATTATGGACAAATATTTGATAAGAAAACCACGTAGAAGGAAATTGTAAACTTTATGTATTTGCGTGTTTTTTTATTGTTGTTGTTGTCAATATACAAATTTTTCTTTTTATTATTTTTGTTGAGGAACACCCTGAAAAAAATTCCTGGAGCCACCACTGTATAAGAAGAAAATATAATCCAATAGTGAATTTTTCACAATTCACATCCAATAAAAAAAATATTGGGTAGAGTTATAGTTTTAGTCTACAATAAAGTTTGTTACCAAATTTTGTCGAAAAATTAATTATGTTGGGCCTAAAAAATTTTAGGCTGGTCATAATTTTTTTTTTAAAGAATAATAAAATTTTAAAATTTATATATAATAATTATTTATTTTGCCAGGTCAAGGTGGTCCTATGACCACCCTGAACTACATGTGGAGCTGCCAATGGTTAACACTGAGCTAACTTATCCCTCTTTTCTCACACTGCCAGGAATTAATGCTCAAGAAAGGTTTTGCATGGCACCATGTAGCCTACGACCAACGCCCAGAACTTGCAAGAGTAAGAAATTACCTTTACTTTATTATTGTACTTTCTCCATGTTAAGCCTCTTTAATCTAACAATATGTTTGTGAGTTTTCAATAAAAATCGAAGGTAAAGATAAGACTTACTGACAAGAATTGTAAATCTCTATGTTTATTAATTATGATATCAGTGGGAAAAAGAGGCTCGAGACAAGAGAGTTGGCCTGTGGGCTTCATCGAATCCTGAGAAGCCATGGGAATGGAAAAAAAAGAACAATAAGGAGAAAGGACAAATGCGAAGGTAGATGACATTTTCCAAATAAAAAGGAAAGTGAGATCTCCTTGTGACCAATAATTATCTCATGCATCGGATTCCTTCCTTTATCATTGTACGAACCTTGCAATCCTATAGGATTCACACAATGTGAAAGGAAGGATGAATATTTATCTCCGATGTATGAGGTACTTGTTATGGGTGACTGCTTTTAACCATATGAGGCTAGAAGGCAAAACCAATGTAACATATTAGGACGTACTTCCAAGACCAGGGGTTGGTAGCAACTTGACACCGAATGTCAAAAGCATCTCTCCTCATTTTATGTACCAGTCATATGAACCATTATGTATTTAATCTTAGTAAAGGTTGTTGTAACTTATGTTTGAATCAAAAACCCAAGTGAGAGGTGGGTTGTAAGTTGTAAGTTGTGTTACCTAAACAAAACAAATCAAATGATCATTGTGTAAAAGAGAATATGTATGCTAGTATACTGTACAATATTAGAGGCCTGATATTTAAGCGAATTCTTGTTGAATCCAATGCAAGACCATTCAAAATTACCACTCAACAAACCAAATGATACATTTAGAATCAACAGAAGAAAGGACAAGACTTTCATCTTAATCCTATTAGTTTCAGCCTCATCAATTGTAACATTGCAACAAAATATGCCATGAGTGATGAGAACATAATTTTTTTGTAAAAAGAAAAAGAAAAGACAAATCTACACAACCTTTAAGGCTTTAATTCTTGGTATAAATACAACAACACGTGGAAGGAACGTACCCAGAGAAAGTAAATACAGGGTAAAACGAGAGAGAGAGAGAGAGAGAGAGAGAGAGAGAGAGAGAGAGAGAGAGAGAGAGAGAGAACAAAATAGCAACAAATCCAACCGGTTGATTGACATTGAAAGATGGTTAGAATTGGAACTCATCACAGCCCACGAATTCACTGCAAAAGATGAGGTATATATTATATATTAGTACTTTTTTTCTTATGAACAATTGATCTCTCTAGTTAACACTGTGAGAGTGAGTTTTCCAAGACGCATTGACCTATTCACAAGCATTGTAATTTCTATGTTTATGAATTATGTACCAGTGGGAAAAAGAGGCTCAAGCTAAGTGAGTTGGCCTGTGGGCTTCATCGAATCCTGAGAAGCCATGGGAATGGAGAAATGACAAACATGAAGGTAGATGACATTTTCCAGATAGGAAGTAAAGAGTGACCTTGTGACCAATAATTATCTTATGTAATCAGACATATGCATCCTCCCTCTATCAATGTATGAACTGTGCAACCAAGTAGGATTCACATGTGAAAGGGAGGATATTTATTTATCTCCAATGCCAAGATATTTCATATGGGTGACTACTTTTAACCATATGAGGCAAGAAGGCAAAACCAATGTCATATAATCAGGACGCACTTCCAAGACAAGGGGTTGGTAGCAACTTGACACCTATACAAAAAGCATCTATCCTCATTTTTATGTACCAATCATCTGTAACATTATTTACTTAAAATCTTAGTAAAGGCTATTGTAACTTATATTTGAATCAAACACCCAAGTGAGAGGTGGGTTGTAACTTGTAAGTTAGATTACATGATCAAAATAAATCAAATGTTCATTGTGCAAAATAGAGCATGTATGCAAGTATGCTGTCTAGTATTTAAGGTTTGTTATTAAAGCAAATTCTTCTTGAATCCAATGAAAATCTATACAATGCAAGATCATTCATAATTACAACTCAACAAACCAACCGACACATTTGGAATCAACAAAAGAAAGAACAAGCCTAGCAGTTACAACCTCATCAACTGTAACATCACGACAAAATACCATGAGTGATGAGAATATAAATTTTTGTAAAAAGAAAAGGAAAGAAAAATCCACTCAACCTTTAACTCTTGGTATAAATACAATACATGGATGCAATGTACCTAGAGAAAGTAAATATAGAAGAGAACTGGCAAAACTAAAATAATAGAGAAAGAAAGAGAACTAAAGAATAACAAATCCAGCCCATAGATTGTCATTGTAATACAAATAGAGTTGGAACTCATCGCAGCCCATGAATTCACTGCAGAAGACGAGGTATATATATTACATAATTATTGTGCACAATCGATCATTTATAATTCCTTCTTTTTCATTTCCCTCATATTAAGCAAAATGGATGTAAAATTGAAAAGCCAACCTTTAGAGGCTAGAACCCCCAATTGTCCTCCCAAGTCCCAAACATTGTCACTTAATTAGTAATGCAACATGTTGCTGGGTATGCTTTCCTTTAGATATAAGTGGCTTTTATCTAAATTGTAGCATGCTTTGCAATCTTGTTCATTTCTCTTGTCATTATTACGAGCAAAGAAAAAGTCCAGCCTTTATGTTTCTTACAGTTTTTTTTTTTTTTTTTTTTGCAATAACTCAAATGGCAGTTTTGTGCAAATAAAAGTCATAATTAGCTCAATATCACTATATATATATATGTATATATGTATGTATGTATGTATATATGTATTAAAAGCACAAGGATCATGCAGGAATTTAACAAGATTATAGAATAGCAATAATACTGTTTGATAATGAATATAAAGTTTAACATCTTGAAGAGTTGAAGTTGGCCCCTGCATAAAAAGAAACAATAGATATAGCAGAACAAAATATCCAAAGATACATGAAGAGGGCAAAATATTTAAGGACGTTAATTAAAGAGGTGAGAAAAATGAATGAAGCTCTCTCACGTAATAGATAATTGATAGGCCAAGAATGTATTGATCCCTTATGATAAATTAACTAATTAATTAGCCAAGTTAATTAATTAAGTCAATTAACATGCAATAACATGTGGTAGTACAAATAAATCACCAAATAATTAAATGTAGTGGAAAATAAATTTGACACGGTGATTTGTTTATGAATGGGGAAAACCTTTAAGGCAAAAACCCCACTGGGTGAATTTAAGATCACCACTCCTAATAATCCACTATTATCAAAACAAGCAATTACAAGTAAAGGAATCCCAGTACCTTATACCAACCTACAATTAAACCCTTACAATTAGACTTGTAATGAAGTGACAATCTCTCCTTTTTAATGCACAGCTCCCAGTACGTGACTAACCAATTGATGCACGGATCCAAGTATGTGACTGACACACCAACTTGAGAAGGATGTTGGCTACAAAGTTCTTCAATTCATCCACACGATGAAGATCAAGAAGTTCCTTGGTCACAAAACCTTACGGCATACAAACGCAATAGCTTCTTCAAGAGAAAAATAAACTAGGACATATGACTCCAGTCATAATATGCTTGCAACAACAAGTGCAACCACCTTATGACGGCCCTATAAATAATCCTCATATATGTTTAGGGTTGTAAGAAAAGAAAACCTAAACACATTCACATGGATATGCATGAAATCAGATCTGACAAAATGATTTTTGTAATTCTCAATAGATACAGTTGTCGAGCTTATCTGTCGAGCATCACATTTTAAATCTCGATAGATACATTTGTCGAGATATCTGTCGAGTTTTAAAATATAGCACTTTTTCACTTGATTCTTGGACAGATTTGCATGGCTTCAATACTTGAACTTGAACTTTTGTTCCTTGAAGTATTAAACACATCCTAGATCTACCAAATCACAAGTAAAGTGTATTTTGTCAAAGGATTAGCCAATTCTAAATGACATATGTTCTTAACAAGATTCACATATATCCTAACAATAATCACAACTGTATAAACAGCTTGAAGTTGGGTAATAACTAATAAGAAAGCGTAAACAGAATGAAACTAGAGTTAAGAAATAAGCTGTTTTTAATGAACAAATGGGAATGCTAGACATAGAACTCACTTTTTTATTGGCAAATTCAACAACAAATCACATCTGACCTTATTTTGATTTACCCTTTGATTCATTCGTATCTGAGTCACTTGCATTGTAGCCTAAAGGAAACCAATACACATCAATTAGAAGAAGCAAGTGAAAAAATCCTAATACTGTGTTTCCATAAATAAAATATATATAATTAAAGATATATATTTTTTTAGAGTAGCATTCTGGTCCACTTCAGTTCAGTTTGGTCCATTTTGGTCAACTTCGATCCTTTCAATCCATTTCCGTCCACTCAATCCATTTTGGTCCACTTAAATCTATTTGGTCCTTTTCAATCCATCGCAATTCAGTTTGGTCCACTTCAGTCTATTAGGTTCACTTCAGTCCATTTTGATTAACTTCAGTCCATTTCCATCCATTCAATCCATTTCGATCCATTTTGGTCCACTTCAGTCTTTTTGGCATACTTCAATCTATATTAGTCCAATTTAGTCCATTTAGACCACTTTGATAATGTTTTGGGAGGAGAGGTTTGTGAAAAAAGAGGAGCTACTTTGAGTTCGTTTGGGAACAATTTATTTAGCTGAACTGAAAACTTTTTACTGAAAGTACTGTCGATAAAAATAAAAGCTAGCTGAAATAGTACAATGGAACTCATGAATAGTACAAAAAAGTGTAATGGGACTCATGAATAGTAGCAAAAATAAGCTAAACAGTAAAATAAGCTTATTTTAAACTCTAATCCCAAACGCGACCTTCATTACTAATTTTGTAACATTCTCATTGTGATATTGGTAAGTTCTTAATAAAATTACATTTTTCTTATTAAAGTCTTGTTTTTTTTTTTTTTTTTTTTTTTTGCAATATAAGTGATGGATTTACTATATCTACTTTCTCTTTAGGTCATTCAAGACTTATAAACCATTTACTTATATCTAAATCCACTTCGGGCCATTCAAGATATATAGAGGATAAACCATTTGTAAGGAGTACTAGAAACAAATTCTGACCATTATTTACAAAATCTCTCACTTTATATAATAATTGAATGTATAATGTATTAAGTTTTCTTGAAAAAAAAGGTACTAAATTTAAAATACTTTTAAATAAAAAATATAAATATTTTGTTAGAAAATAACCATATCATTTTAAGCAGGATTTGAAACTAACACTTATAAGTCTCATCTACTATTTTCATTTTTCACTTAACAAAAAAAGTCAAAAGTCAAAATTTTCAACATATCGTGCAAGTTTGTGACTAGTATATTTAAAGATTATGACGTTGATTTTTTTTTTTTTATTAAATCCGATTTCATTAACCACTAAAAGCAAAAGCATCTTGAAAATAACATGAGGAAAACAATGCTTAAAGCATTTGTATTGGTAGAGGCATAGAGTTAAAATGCTAAATTTAGCAACTAGATATAACAAAAGTGGCATAAAAAGCTAGTGCACTGGTGGAGCTATAACCATATTGTCGAGGAGGAAATTGATACCTCTGAATAAAATGTCTAGAAACCAAGCCGAAACTCGACTTTGGGCTCTTGAGATGGCATCCAAAGGCTTTCGGTGTGATGACAAGCCTATCCAAGCAAGAAAAACAAAGGCTGCACTTAACAAAACAGCAACAAAAGCCCAATGAAAAATATTTTACAATACTTAGTTAGTATATTAGTGGTCCTGTTCTGATAGTTCAAGGGAAATAAATTCTCCAGTGATAAGGGTGAAGTTACATCTAAGTCCAAAAGATAAATTGTCCAACGGTAGGGATGGAATTACACGGTCCAGCAATCAATGATTAGACAAATTTAAGCAATTTTTAGGTCCTTATGTGTCTCATTCAAGAGGAATTTATTGTGCTTTCGCCATCATTACATCAATATGAGGGAAGAGTTCAATTGTTATAAATACATCATATCCTTCAACAGTAAAGTAAAAAGTAAAAGTTAAAGGTTCCCTAGGAAGAAAAAATGGAGGATTAATTGGCATGGTGTGAAGGGAGAGAGAGATCCCAACTCAGTGCAGCGAGCATATCAAACTAAGACTTCGGTGAATATGTGTTTATAAGGCATGGACGAGCTGAATATGGGCTATTTTTGAGTGAGTGAGATAGGATTAATGCTGCGATTGAAGCTTTTTATGAGTAGTGGGTTGTTAGTGACTAGTTAGAAGATGTTTATGAGTTGTTATAGCGTAAAGGGGGAGAAGAATATTTGGGATTAGATGGGTGTAGGTTAAAGGTGATGGGTGGTGAGCTAAAAGAGAGCTGAACCACCAGCAAAAATGGCCAACGAATCTCAAAGTCTTAGAGGGGTAGCTAGGTTATCTTTATGGTTAGTTGCTTGTGTTTTTATAATGGAGCTTAGGGAAGCATTAATTGACAAGAATCCAAAAAGGTATGACTACTCAGAGGTGTTGAATCAAGGTCAGGCTTTCTTGGGGTTTTTGATCAGAAGTAGGAAAATCCATTTTAGGGGCTGCCTTGCTTCTTTGGGTAATGATGAGATTTTAGAGTGTTTTTGTATTAAATGCCAGGATTTGGGGCTGAGCTTAATTATTGTGATTGATGCGTGTATCAAGAGCGAATTCTAATTCTGTAACTGAGATTCGAACTCCTGAGAAGTAAGATTTAACACCCCCAAGCCAGGTGTCAAGTTTTAGTCTACTTCAAGGGGTTTCACTGGAGATCCCTTTATGCCTTCCAAACCACATGTTTCCAATTTTTCCCCTTTAGGATTCATGAGCTTGGCATATGAATCATGTCTTGAACGTGATTAACATTTTTAGCATTAATTTGTTGGAGTTTGGATGATTTGGTTTCAGCTCCCCTTCCGTTGGAGGTGCAGTCTTGGGGAAGATGATGGAGTTCTATCATTCTTTAGACTTCAGTTGATATGATAGCCTTTGGGCATTGTTCACGTCAGGTAGAGGGTGGCAGAAAACTGATGGGATAGCCCTTAGTCCATTCTCAAAGGCTTAGTTCTTCTTATATGAGTTTCTAGTTGCTCTTTTTGGTTAGGGGTGAACAAGGGCTGGTTGCCCACTCTTAATCCTTTGCCTCCTACTGGTGTTTTTTTGGTTTGGGCTGGCTTACATGGGCTGGTCCCTTTGGGCCAGGTTATGTGCATCCTACAAAATAATCATAACACATGTTTGCCATGAGTTTTTATCTCTCATGGACTTTTGTTAGTGAATAGTTTGGGCTTTTTCATATATACTTGCAATGGGCCTTTGGGCAATTAGTTGTATTTGTTTGAAATAATAGGACAAGTTTTAAATACTTTTGTAAATAACACTTATTATGATGAATTCCATATTGCAATGTTCATGGTTTCTAATAATTTAAATGATGAGCTTGTGGGTTTGAATGTTTTACCACGAGTGTTGAAGGTATATATTATGGATGTCGTGATGCAAATGATGTCCATGTATTTCATGGGTTTATAATACGATAACATAATCTTCAAGATAGCTCTTAATTTCATAAGATGATTACCATGGTCCTTTTTTGCCATGGTAACATTTTACCATGATATTTTTCCTTTGCCAAGTGTTGATAATCTTGGGCTCTTTTTCTTTTTGATAAAGTAGTGCTAATGAAAATTGGGTTTTGATGTTGCCAATAAGAATTGGGTTTTGATATTGTCAATGAGAATTGGGCTTTGATATTGCCAATGAGAATTGGGTTTTGATATTGCCAATGAAAATTGAGCTTTGATGTTGCCAATGAGAATTGAGTTTTGATATTGTCAATAAGAATTTGGCTTTAGATGAATAAATTGCCATGGGCTTAAATCATGGGCTTTGATTATGGATTTGAATTCCATCGATAAAATTGTTTTGCCATGGACTTGAATCATGGGCTTTTCAAATACTGCCAAGTATAAGTATTCTTGGGTTTTAAATATAATAGGGTGCGTGTATTTGAAAGTAAATATGTGGTACTTTAAACAAAATTAGGTGTAATAAAAAAGGTACCCTAACACATATCATTTAGTTGTTGCGCTGTAGTGCACAGCCAAAGATGGCTGTGCACTGTAGTGTTGAAGGTAAAAAAAAAAAAAAACAATTTTTTATTAAAAGATATATTATTTTATTGTGTTTTTTTGATACAATTATTTTATTATATTAGTGGTGGTGGTTGTTGTTTATTGTATTAAATATATTATTTTATTGTGTTATTTATATTATTTTATTGTCTTGAATATTAAAATAAAACTGCTAATGTTGAGTATTTTATAAAATAAAGTGGTAAAATAGATAAAGTAACTTTTTGTAATATTAAATTACAAAATTTTTGCTTCCATAGATGCGGATAGACCCAAAATAAGTACATACAAAAGCGAGTATGGCAAGAGCATAAAATAGCTATTAATAATTAGCAGCTAGCGTAACCTAGATAAAAGCACATTTGGAGTCTTGGACAAGCTCTTATCACCTTGATGGGATGGTGTCATTTTCTCTCTCACATTAAAAAAAAAAAAAATCCCACCACGGGACTTTTGAATCCAATCCTTAAAATAATTTTTTCAAACCCACTAGAAAAAAGAAAAAAAAAAAAGTTTAGAACTTATTAATGGACCTAATAATTTTCCTAGGACCGCATTTTAAAAGGTGCGGTAACACTGTTGAACAAAAAAATTAATCGTACACCTCAACAAAGTTTACACAGATAGATGATCTTCATCGTAAAAAGTTACTGCCTTTGAAAACCAAAAAAAACCATGACAAATCAGAACGCACCACGTGTCATTCTGCTTCCTTTTTCGTAGTTTGCCTACCCCTTTACCCTCTTTGTTAAACCAAAGATTCCTTGAGAAAACCAGGAGCCAAAACCTCTTTCTTTTTAAGTCTTTGTCAACAAAGAAGAAAGTCTACCTTTAAGCTTCTCTGTGTGACTGTGTGTGGATCAGCTTCTCTCTGAAATTCCAAAATGTTCCTCTTTGGCGGGTGTACCCCACTCTCCACTTCTCATATCCTCAAGCAAACCAAAACCCAAAACCAAAAAAAAAAAAAAAAAAAAAAAAAACAAAAACACTCTTAGCTTCGTTCGCTCCCACAACTTATTCCTCTGATTCTCAGACTCACGCAGGTACGTAAAGTTTCGTACTTTGTCTCTGCTTTTACATTACTTCTACCACAAATTCCTTTATTTTTATTTAATTTATTCAATTTTTTTTTTAATGGGGTTTGTTTGAATTTTAAGAAAAAGTTTGGAACTTTTTGAAACTGTGGAATTTATAAGGATTAGGGTTTTTTTTTCCTTTGGGTTCTTGCAATTTGAGGGTGAATTTTTTTTAGTTGAATTTGTTGTCTTTGTTTTGTTTTATTTGTTAGTTTAAGTTATTGAATTTAGAGTTTGAAAGTTTGATGATAAATTAATTCAGTAGTTTTGCTTTTTGGTTCTTAATTCAGTAGTTTGATTGAAAGTTTTCACTTTTGCACATATTTAAAAGTTTATATTTCAGGGTATAGTTTCATATTTGTGGGTTATGCATCAAAATTTTATAGAAATAATTTGATTGTGGATTAACTGTATTTCTCATATCTGGCACTTTTTTTTTCTGAGGGTTGAAGGTAATGTTATGTAATTAGGTGTATCAGGAACTGTTACATTGAACTTTGGCTAGTTTTGTTAATATCTGAGATTCTTTTAATTGGGTTATGCCTGTATGAAATTTTTAGTTTGGATGTTTCATTTTTTACTGTGACTAATTTATGTGTCTCACCCAGATATCAAAATCTTTTGGGCATAGAGATAAAGGAAGCAACCTATAGTTATGCGTGCAAATGGCAACATATGATTATGATCCTGATGTTACTCGGTGGGGTCTCCATCATCTGCTAGATGTTTGCACTCTTACGAATAATGCTTCTTGTAGTGGTGTGACTCAATATGACCAAGATTTGAGTCGAGTCGAGTTTGTTAGAGAAGGTTATTGTGAGAAGGAGAATGTGGAGAATGATGAGGCTGTAGCACGTGCACTTCAAGAAGAAATTTGGCGGATTGATTGTTTAGAAGCTTCCGGAGTATTTAATGGTGGGCCAGAGCATTTGCAAGAATCTGTTCTTGCACAGAATTGGCTTGGTCCTTCGGGTAGACACTATAGTTATGGTAATGGAAATTTAGGTGCTGGCTGCCTTTGTGATTTTTGTTCATTTTTGGTGTTATTTTCTGTTTTGCTTATTTGATAGATTGCCAACAAATGTGTAGGGCATGACAGTGATCAACAAGCAGCAAATGAACCAGGCATACAGATGGAGAATGCAGTTCCCTGCGGAATCATAATAGAGGAGGCGAGTGATCATAACAGAGTGGAAAATGTTGTACAACCTGAAATTAAAATGTTGGCTTCATGCTCTATCCCAGGAGGAGAAAAACCATCTTATGTGGATGATTTGTTACATATATTCGACATAGCTGATGAGTCCAGTCTTGATGGTGAAGTAGGCAAACGATTGAATCAGATGGTTCCTATTCCTGTAAGTATATGTGAGAAGGATAACGTGGAGAATGATGAGGCTGTAGCACGTGCACTTCAAGAAGAAATTTGGCGGATTGATTGTTTAGAAGCTTCCGGAGTATTTAATGGTGGGCCAGAGCATTTGCAAGAATCTGTTCTTGCACAGAATTGGCTTGGTCCTTCGGGTAGACACTATAGTTATGGTAACGGAAATTTAGGTGCTGGCTGCCTTTGTGATTATTGTTCATTTTTGGTGTTATTTTCTGTTTTGCTTATTTGATAGATTGCCAACAAATATGTAGGGCATGACAATGATCAGCAAGCAGCAAATGAACCTGGCATACAGATGGAGAATGCAGTTCCCTGCGGAATCATAATAGAGGAGGCGAGCGATCATAACAGAGTGGAAAATGATGTACAACCTGAAATTAAAATGTTGGCTTCGTGCTCTATCCCAGGAGGAGAAAAACCATCTTATGTGGATGATTTGTTACATATATTCGACATAGCTGACGAGTCCAGTCTTGATGGTGAAGTAGGCAAACGATTGAATCAGATGGTTCCTATTCCTGTAAGTATATGTGAGAAGGATAACGTGGAGAATGATGAGGCTGTAGCACGTGCACTTCAAGAAGAAATTTGGCGGATAGATTGTTTAGAAGCTTCCGGAGTATTTAATGGTGGGCCAGAGCATTTGCAAGAATCTGTTCTTGCACAGAATTGGCTTGGTCCTTCGGGTAGACACTATAGTTATGGTAACGGAAATTTAGGTGCTGGCTGCCTTTGTGATTATTGTTCATTTTTGGTGTTATTTTCTGTTTTGCTTATTTGATAGATTGCCAACAAATATGTAGGGCATGACAATGATCAGCAAGCAGCAAATGAACCTGGCATACAGATGGAGAATGCAGTTCCCTGCGGAATCATAATAGAGGAGGCAAGCGATCATAACAGAGTGGAAAATGATGTACAACCTGAAATTAAAATGTTGGCTTCATGCTCTATCCCAGGAGGAGAAAAACCATCTTATGTGGATGATTTGTTACATATATTCGACATAGCTGATGAGTCTAGTCTTGATGGTGAAGTAGGCAAACGATTGAATCAGATGGTTCCTATTCCTGTAAGTATAGTATTTCAGTTGTTCTGTTCACCTGTCTGGCAACATATATTTTCAAGTTATAGATTATCATTGTCATCCTCCTTTTCATTATTTGTGTGGAATCTGCAATATGTTACAATAGGAGGATTGAATGGCTAGAAGTGGAATTGTCTAGCATGTCTTACGTTTAGTGGTGTGTCCTTTTAAAAAGTATGAGAGCGAGAGAGAGAGAGCGATATTTAGCATTTTCAAGAAAATGAAGCTTTTGTATCCAGGGTGCTTAATTAAAGTCACAGTGAGAACGGGTGTGAATTTATTCTATTGTGGGTGTTTAGTTGCTTTTGATTTTCAAACCTCTCCTAAGCTGTGATATTCTTGGCTTTCAATATTCACACATATTGAACATGATGCCATTGTAAATTAGATTCCATAAATGATTTAGGAATAACTTGTATTATTGTAACATCAAGGAGAGTAGCAGTTCAGCTTAAAGTGGATCAGCGACATAGATCATCCCCTAGTTTTTTTTAGGGGTGCTATTGGGAATAGAATGGATGTATATACTTGTCCTAAATCTCCTGTGAGTCAAATCCTTTTAAATTGCAGCCTAGTTTCATTACAACCTCCATTTGACTTTAATTTCTTTAAATCAAATATGGTTACTTTTGAGCAGATAGATCCACTTTCTTAGTTTCTTGTCCAAGCTGTGGCTATTGACATTTAAATTGTACTGCAATTGATGCTTTCTCTCATTTACTTTTTGCAGCATGTTCCTAAAACTATTGAGAAAATACCCACAGTTGATGAAGAAATATCAGATCATCAAAGGCTGCTAGAGAGGTATTGTGTCATTTTTTCGTCTTTCTATGCTTAGTATTTTTTTGAGTTTTGAGCTGTCCAGGTTGTTATATGCTTATAAATTATATTACTAATAAGAATAATTACTGAAAATATTACAACTATTAAAACAGCCTTCATAATTCATCAGAAACACTTGAATGATCCTTGAGCTGCCAGTCTTAACATGTTAGATTTATGTACTGAGAACTGAAATTTTCCACTTGCACAGAATGAAGGGGAACTTGAATTATGAACAAAGAGCGTAAATACTAAATAGGGCACTAAAATTTGAAATTATTATATCAGGATTGAATTTGTAATGAGCAGGTTTAGGGGTCATTTTGAAATTTTAAGATGGACAGGATTTTGAAGTTCATGTTGTGGAACTTTGTGGAGAAAGTGATTATCATATTACATATCAAAATAAGGGTTATTGTTTGACATGTACTAGTCGTTTGGTCCGGGGTAATCTTTTAGGATTTCCAAGCATTCCCATGTTTGGTTACAAGTAGTTCTAGGTAATCTGGATACCTACAAGCATCTGGATTTCCATTTTGGGGGTTTGTGGATACCCTTTAGAAAGGTGGGTAACACATTCCCATGCTTTGGGAAAGTTCTATTTTTTAAAGAGATATAATTATACCCTCAATTTAACTATTTCTATTAAAGTGCTTATGCTACATATTCAACTTTTTTTTTTTTGGTTGATGTTATGGTTATATTCACCTTTAATTTTTTTCTATTAAAATATTTTATCTCCTATTTGGAATTTTTTCTCTTTTTTAAGAAAATAAATAATTTTGATTGACAGGGAATGATTTCCTTGAAAACCATTTAAAAAAAAAAAAAAATTCTTATTATTATTTTAGGAGATTTGAGTTAATTCATGGTTCATATTATTATTCTTATTATATTTCTTGTATAAGCCATGTAAAAGTGATGGGTAATACACATGTGACACATTGTATTTATAAATCTAAGGATAATTTGGGAAGAATAAATCATTCTTATAAAAAATTTGGAAATAAACCAAATCTGTGATCTCACATTCTCAAGAATCTTAATAGATTCCTAATCAAACCAAATGTGGCAACGTACTTTCTTGGGCATTCAGGTTCCCCAACATCACAATCTCGAGAATCTAAATGCCAGTGGCATATTTAATTTCTCTAACCAAAACCTACATTAGGGTGGCTTTGGAATCTATAAGAGGGGTGGGGAAAAAGAGTAGGGTTTGGAAGGGTAAAGTATCTCTGAGTACAGCATAAATGTAATGAATATAAGCTTAGAGTCATCTTTATTTTAACAAGTCCAAGATCTACATTTTGTATGTGTTTCTCACATGTGAACTCTATTGACATGGCTATGAATGAGGTTTTTGTGATGGCCTTGGTGACATAGTTTTTTTATTGCATTTTTCTTGTCAAGTTCTTACATTTTTATAAGTTATTACTTATTACTTTAGTCTGTGACCTTTCTTTTTGGGTATTTATATTAATTGAAAATTCATTCAAATTACTCTGTATCTAATATTAAGATATTTGGTCTTTTCAGACTGCAGTTATATGAGCTGGTTGAGCTTAAGGTTCAAGGAGATGGTAACTGCCAGGTTGGCTCCCTCCCCCCGACAACACATGCACACACAAAAAAATATTTTTGCATAAATGCTTATGCTTGGAAATGGAAACGATAGGTTCTATGATATTTTTCGGTAGTAAAAAATAGTTTTGGTTTATTGCTTATTTATTTATTTTGGGTGGGATGGGGGTGAAGATAAATAATTTTAATTTATAATATTTTATGCGTTTGTGATTTTGAAAGGGAAAAGTATAAATCTAAAATTTTTGTGTTTGTGTTTGTGTTAGGATTTGTGTTTGTGTTTGTGATTTTGAAAGGGAAAATAAAAAATCTGAAATTTTTGTGTTTGTGTTTGGGGTTTTGGTGGCTACTTTGGTCTGATTGTAGAACATGATCTTGGGGTTTTTGTTTTTGGGTTTCTGATCTAGGTTGATGAACATGATTTTAGGGTTTTTGTTTTTGGGTTTCTAATCTAGATTGATGAACATGATCTTGCCTCTTGGGGCTTATTTTTTGGGTTTTTGATCTAAGTTTGTGGAGGTTTAGGGCTTCAGGCAAACTTTTTTTTTTTTTGATTAGGCCACGAATTGGGCCCTGAAGTGGCATGGGTTGGGCGGGGCCCGGCGGGGCGGGTCTAGGCCCCGCATAAAAAACCCGTTTATTAAATGGGCCAGGTCCGGGTTTTGGGGGCAGACCTGCGGGTCGGGTTCGGGTATGAAAAAACCCGGTCCGAACTCGGCCTGTTGCCATTTCTAAGTATACACTTAAATTAGGCTAGAGTAGAATTTTTATCTTATAAAAAAAAAAAAAAAAAAAAAAAAAAGTTTAGTATTCACGCTCTTGTATCAAGCGTGGGACAAGCACAGTTAGTAAAAGTGTTCGTTACTCAACTTAAAAGGTACGGCAACACCGTTGCCCAATAATTTAAACCCCACGGGCACCTCAACAGAAATAGATCTTCATCGTAAAAAGTAAAAACCCATGTCAAATCAGAACCGCCACATGTGAATCTGATTCCTTATTCATTTCGTTTGCCTTTCCCTCTTGTTATAATCCAAAGATTCCTTGCGAAAATCACGACCCAAAAACCTCTTTCTTTTAATTCTTGTTAACAAAAAAAGTCTTCCTTTAATTTGCTTCATCATTAGCTTCTCTCTCTGAGTCTGTGTGGATCAGAAAATTGAGGAAATTCCAAAATGGGAAACGCCTTAAGGTTCTTATATGGGCAATTTTGTAAGCCCACAACAGCTGGGGACTCCGAATCACTTGGACATCATGATGTGTCGGCTGCCACTGTTGTTGTTTCTGCTCTAGCCCATGATCTCTTTCACTTTGAGATCACCTCCCAGGTTTTTATTTTTTATTTTTTTTGTCTTAATCTGGTTTTAATTTCTTTGTTGTCTTTTACTTTTCTTACAACTAGTAAGAAGGGTTCAAACCTAGATTCTCCTGGACTGGAGGAATTAGACAATGTTACAAAGACATTAACATTATGTTAGTCTTTTTTTTTTTTTTTTGGTGGAATTTCTAGAAATGGTGAAGGCAAATGCTATTTCAAGCCCCCCAAAAACATGTTTTTGCACCCCATTCTCTCTAATGCCATGAGAGAGCGGCTGCTGTGGGGGAGGAAGCAACACTTTTGGGTGTTGAAAATTAAAATAGTAACCCCAATGTTGAATTAAGTGATGATCAATATTTTGGGAATGATTTTCCTATCAAAAATATATATATATATATATTTTGGGAATGATTTCTTCAAGTAATTATGAAGCTAAATTTTGAGCTAATTAAGTATCTTTGTGTTGGTTTAGTATATTCATCCTGTTAATCTAAAATTTTCTTATAATTGTTTTTAGGTCCCGGAAGGACTCAGCAAGCATGTTGTCTCGTCTAAGAAGGCTCAAGCTAATTGGTAATTAATTAGCATGCAATTTATCTCAACAATTTTCTTTTTATAGAGTAAAATTATTAGATATTTAGCAAGAAATTGGAAAAAAGAGAGTGATGAATAGGCTCTATAGCATAGCTTTTTGTCTAAAAAGGTTACATTTTGACAATATATGAAGGTACAGAAAACTATTAGAGGCATGGAGAGCAGCAAAACCCCCTCCAAAAACACCTGAAGAAGCTGCTAGGCTTGTCATTGAGACTCTGAAGAGACAGCAAAAGGCAGATGTTGAGGTACTATAAAAGATCCTGTCACAACATTTATGTATAACTTGTTGTATAATGCATAGAACTGTAATGGAAGAAGGTAACAAACATTCTCAAATTGCCTATTTTGTAGGGTTTATTGGCCTTCTATGGTCTTCCTCTTCCTCATACCCTAGTCCAACTTTCTGCTGAGGCCCCAACATCATTGCCTGAAGGAGTAGAGTATGAATTTCAGACATTTCCAGTAAGAACCACACTCTTTTCAGACTCAATGTATGTGACCATAATCAAGTCATAGAACTGGGTTTGATATAATGAATCACTATTGATACAATATTTTTCACTACTTACCGAGGTGGCAAGTTGTAAATTGTAATTAACTTTCACATGTGTACATCACTGACATAGTGACATCATTATATTGTCTAGCATTAACAATTTGCCACCTCAATAGTTGTGAAAAACGTCATGTCTATAAACTTTTTGATAATGAATTATTGGAATGAAACTAGGTTGATTCAAGAGCTATAGCTGATGGAGATGGGATGACAGTGTATGTCAGTACAACAGACCCAAGGGAGTCATCTTGTGTTCCTATAGAAGTACAAGTAGCAGCTGTCCAAAGATCACAAGCTTGTGCTGAGAAAAATTATACAGAAGCAGATGCAATTCACAAAAAAATTATTGAGTCCGGATATCGGTTAGTCATCTACTAGGCATAGGCCTTGATTCCAATTTTGATTCAATATTATAGTTTTGTTATTGTTTTCTTCCACTAGGATACTCAATCAGAACAATGAGGAAACCCTTGCTCGAAAGTATCGAATTCGACTAAGGTAAAATTACAGTAGGATTCAAGTAGCAAAATCTTTTAGTTTTTTGGTTAATTGCAATTTGGCCCCCTAAATTATGGGGTCAAATTCAATCCCCCATTAACTGTGAAATCGAACAAGTCTCCAATGATTAATTGGTGATTGATAAAATATCCCTTGCAGTTAATAATTTCCATCAATTTCAAAATTTTAACAAAAAAATTTGAAATCAAACATTGTCCACATAGAGAATTTCTTTAATAATGAATTTGTGAGATTTTAGTTAAAATTTTGAAATTAATGGAATTTTTTTTACGGTGGGAGGCATTTAGCCTAGTATCAATCAATTAATCTTTTTTATTTATTTGTTAGTTTTTTACTTTTTTTTATATAGCATCAGTTGTTAATAGCTTCTGAACAGGGGAATAGATGCACCAGAGAATGAAATGCCATATGGGAAAGAAGCAAAGGAAGAGCTGACAAAGATTGTGCAGGGAAATTGCTTGAGAGTCCTTGTCTATGGGATAGATCAATATGGCCGCTATGTAGCTGACATATATTGCAATGGCAAATTTGTTCAGGTACTGTTTCTCTTAACATTGGTTTCTTTTGCCCCTGTTAACACCAGTGGCGGCTATATTTTTGAGGTGGTCATTATTGACCAAAATTTAATAAAAAGAGAAGGGTATAAAATATCATTTTCGTCCCTAAACTTTCACAAAAGTTTGTTTTTCGTCCTTAAACTTTTAAAAGTTTGTTTTTCATCCCTAAATTTTACAAAATATTCTAAATTACATCATTCTATCTATGTCCGTTCTTACGTGGTCTAATGGAATGCTAATGTAGCATTGGACTTAACCAAAACATTTTGTATTGAAAAAATTATGGACATGTGGCATGCATATATTGGCACACGTGGAAAACAATAATGCCCACACATCTTACTTTTAGTTCTTCGTTACTAAACATCACCATTACCCACACTGTCTCTTTTTACCAATTAGTTGTTCTATCTCTTTCTCTTTCTCTCTAACTAAGTCTGTTCACTAACCCAGAAAACCCTCTTATCAAAATCAAAGAAAATGTCAAAAATAAGAAGAAAAAAAAATCAAAACAAGTGAATGGCTATTTGGGTTATATAGGTTTTGTGTAGAGATTGAAGGCACAAAAGCACACATCTTGAAATCTGGTGGGGGAAACGTTGAAAGCAGTAGAGAGAGAGAGAGTAGGGGTTGGGTTGGTGATGGAGTTTTGTCCTCAACCAAATCACACATGACATTTTAAATTACATTTTTTACTTTGAAGATTTTCAATGTTAAACTTCAGAATTGAAAATCGTCAATTTGAGCTTGACTCTCTCTCTCTCTCTCTCCTCCACGTTGGTTTGTAACTCTCTATTTTATTAAATATAGCAAATCTGAAAGATTTCTGGCATGAAAATCTTCAAAATATGGCTAGATTCTCTGCCTTCAGCCCTTCCTTGTTATTGAGAATTAAGTTTTTGTGAACTTGAAAATCCTTAACATTCAGTTTGGTTGCCTAGAAAAGTAAAAGGAAAATGAAAGGACATAGTAAAGTCATGAAAGTTAAAACTTTTCACAGCGTAGTTCTTTGGATTTCGAACCGTGGATGAACTCAACTAAACCTGAAATAACTTACTATACATAATTTCTTTCATTTTCTTTGTTGCCAAACGAGAACTAAAAAACACTCATCTTCCTGTGGAATGGGAATGTGAATGGGAATGTGTTTCTCACATGTGCAAATAAATGTATGCCACCTGTCCATAATTTTTAAAACAAAATGGTTTTCTCTAAGTCAAATACCAAGTCAGCTTTCCGTTAGGCAATCCGTAGATGGAAGTATGTAAAATAGAACGTTTTGTAAAGTTTAGGGATGAAAAAAGAACTCTTAAAAGTTTAGGGACGAAAAACAAACATTTGTGAAAGTTTAGGGACGAAAATAATATTTTACCCAAAAGGGAACTTCATATATTAACCAAAACACGCACACATGCATATATAGTTTGACAATTTTCTTATAGGAATTTTCTTATTTTGAAATTTTTTTTATGATAGTCTCATTATTAATGTTGCAGTTACATCTCTTTCAAAAATTTAGTTAGATAAAAAATTTATTAGGATTTTTCTTTTTGTTTGTAAGGAACTAGTATATTGTTAAAAGGGCCAAAATTTAAAGATAAAGTTTGGCTATAAACTTAGTTGTAGCCTAAGACTATAACTCTCACTAAACAAATTAACGTGGCTATATATTTTGAAAATATAACCGTTGAATTGCATGTTTTTTATGTTTTTAAGACACATGTCAAATTTTATGTCAATCGGATGTTATTTATTATTTGATCTATAAACTTAAATTTTTATGTAATTTTAGACTACAAAAACTCAAAATTTAAAGATTTGATTAATGCCATAACTATTAATCTTTAATCTTCTTGAAATTTTGCAAGTATGGAGGATATAAGAAGAAAATATAATTCAATGGTGAATTTTTCACAATTCACATCCAATAAAAAAATATTGGATAAAGTTATAGTTTTAGTCTACAATAATGTTTGTTACCAAATATTGTCCAAAAATTAATTATACTGGGCCTAAAAAATTTTAGGGTGGTCACAAATATTTTTTAAAGGACAATAAAATTATAAATTTTTAAAATTTATATATAATAATTAATTATTTTGCCAGGTCAGGGTGGTCCTGTGACCACCTTGAACTACATGTGGAGCCGCCAATGGTTAACACTGAGCTAACTTATCCCTCTTTTCTCACTCTGCCAGGAATTAATGCTCAAGAAAGGTTTTGCATGGCACTATGAAGCCTACGACCAACGCCCAGAACTTGCAAGAGTAAGAAATTACCTTTACTTCATTATTGTACTTTCTCCATGTCAAGCCTCTTTAGTCTAACAATATGTTTTTGAGTTTTCAATAAAAATCAAAGGCAAAGATAAGACTTACTGACAAGAATTGTAAATCTCTATGTTTATTAATTATGATATCAGTGGCAAAAAGAGGCTCGAGACAAGAGAGTTGGCCTGTGGGCTTCATCGAATCCTGAGAAGCCATGGGAATGGAGAAAGAACAATAAGGAGAAAGGACAAATGCGAAGGTAGATGACATTTTCCAAATAAAAAGGAAAGTGAGATCTCCTTGTGACCAATAATTATCTCATGCATCGGATTCCTTCCTCTATCATTGTACGAACCTTGCAATCCTATAGGATTCACACAATGTGAAAGGAAGGATGAATATTTATCTCCGATGTATGAGGTACTTGTTATGGGTGACTGCTGTTAACCATATGAGGCTAGAAGGCAAAACCAATGTAACATATTAGGACGTACTTCCAAGACCAGGGGTTGGTAGCAACTTGACACCGAATGTCAAAAGCATCTCTCCGCATTTTATGTACCAGTCATATGAACAATTATGTATTTAATCTTAGTAAAGGCTGTTGTAACTTATGTTTGAATCAAAAACCCAAGTGAGAGGTGGGTTGTAAGTTGTAAGTTGTGTTACGTGAACAAAACAAATCAAATGATCATTGTGCAAAAGAGAATATGTATGCTAGTATACTGTACAGTATTAGAGGCCTGATATTTAAGCGAATTCTTGTTGAATTCAACGCAAATTTATACAATGCAAGACCATTCAAAATTGCCACTCAACAAACCAAATGATACATTTAGAATCAACAGAAGAAAGGACAAGACTTTCATCTTAATCCTATTGGTTTTAGCCTCATCAACTGTAACATTGCAAGAAAATATGCCACGAGTGATGAGAGCGTAATTTTTTTGTAAAAAGAAAAAGAAAAGACAAATCTACACAACCTTTAAGGCTTTAATTCTTGGTATAAATACAACAACACATGGAAGAAACGTACCTAGAGAAAGTAAATACAGGGCAGAGAGAGAGAGAGAGAGAGAGAGAGAGAGAACAAAATAGCAACAAATCCAACCGGTTGATTGACATTGAAGTTAGAATTGGAACTCATTACAGCCCACGAATTCACTGCAAAAGATGAGGTATATATTATATATTAGTATTTTTTTTATTTATGAACAATTGATCTCTCTAGTTAACTTTGTGAGAGTGAGTTTTCCAAGATGCATAGACCTATTCACAAGCATTGTAATTTCTATGTTTATGAATTATGTACCAGTGGGAAAAAGAGGCTCAAGCTAAGCGAGTTGGCCTGTGGGCTTCATCGAATCCTGAGAAGCCATGGGAATGGAGAAAGGACAAACGTGAAGGTAGATGACATTTTCCAGATAGGAAGTAAAGAGTGATCTTGTGACCAATAATTATCTTATGTAATCAGACATATGCATCCTCCCTCTATCAATGTATGAACCGTGCAATCAAGTAGGATTTACATGTGAAAGGGAGGGTGTTTATTTATCTCCAATGCCAAGATACTTCATATGGGTGACTGCTTTTAACCATACAAGTCAGAAACCTGTATAATGCACAGGAAAACTTTGCCTTAAAGTATGATGTTGGTCTCAAGCTTTTCATAAAAAATATAATTAAATAATATTGGTCTCAAACTGAAACAATAAATACTACAGGAAGAGTTTAAAAAATAAATGGTATGCATCTAACTAAAAGTTTTTATAGTCCTCTTTAGTTTCTACTATATGGGATACCAAAATTATTTTTGCATCATAGATTATATGCCAAATATTTGTAACTAGAATCCTATAAATTGTTTAGATTTTCAGAAGGGACAAATGCTATCAGAATCTATGACTGCAATATCTCAATTGTTTGTTAATATATGAAATTATGATCATCTATATGCTTATGATGGATCTAGTACCATAGCATCGCAAACAACTCAAAATTTAATATGAATATAGTTGAATGTAATATGACTATTGGTGACTATGCTATATTGCATATCATTTGACATTTTCTTTAACACCGCAAGAGAAGCACTCGTTATCTTAGAAGACAATACTTCCAATGTGTAACCCATTGGTAAGATTGAATATTGTCTTCAATTTGGGGAATCCTAATATACGACTCAAAATGAGAGAGAGAGAAGTTTTGAAAGAGGAAGAGAAAATAAAGTGGTGGGATTGTTAAGTTTAGACTGTAAATTTTTTTATTATAAATTTTGTGATTGTATATTTTCCTTGACCGTACATCTCTATTAGTTTGCACAAAAGAGCTAAATTAAACTTGAAAAATGAGTAGGAGCATTGGTTTGGTCAGATGAGATCACTAAATCCGGATTGCAAACCGTTGTTTGCAAAGAAGTTGAAGAGCGTGTGTGATCTAAAGGGAAGCTTGTATAGAGGAAGAGAGTTTCTAAGTGAGTTATGGTCTTAGCTTTCAAGTTTCATGTATATGTGGGGAAAGAGAAAGAGAGTTTGTAAGTGGGTTAGGGTCTTGGCTTTCATCTACACATGAGAAAGGATCATGCTTGGGTTATAATATGTAAGGGAATAAGTGGGTTTGGGTTTTTCATAAGGTTTTGTATGATTTGGTCTAATTTTCAATAGCAGTCCATCTTTTAGATAACAATAAAAAGAAGTTAAAGCAATATTTTGAGTAATAGTAAAAAAAAGGTTAATGAGAAAAGGTTAAAGAGGCAAAATGCAAAATTAGAGTGACACTTGGCAAAACCTCATATTTTCCTATATGAGGTCTCTGCTTTTATATATACTAGTGTATGACCCGCACAACGTGCGGGCTAGTTAGTTTTATATATTTATTTTGAATTAGGAATCTCTTATTTGTTATTTATGGTAAAACAAATAAAACTCTCTAATTTATAGGTATGATATCTTAAAATTTTAAAAAAGCTCTATTAATATGGTATTACAATTTTCACTTTTTTTATGAAGCCAACAAAATGAAAATGAAGTGACGATAATTATTTTAGAATAACTGTCATCACTCACTTGGAGTGTCAATGCTAGGTTTGTATCACCCTTGATAATAACAGCTTTCAATCCTCTATATAATCTAATCCTTAATACATGTTAATTACACCTCACCCACATAAGTAATAACCTCTTACCATATACCAAAGTATATCTCTCCTCCTCATGTTGGCTAGAACCATTTCTATCACAATCTAATTAAAGAGAAAATCACATTGAATGTTTTATGTTCACTCTTTTATTATTTTCTTTTCGCTGAAAATGTATGAAATTTCTTCTACAAAATTTGGCAATTAGTAGATCACATATGGATCCAAAAAAGAAAAAGAAAAAAAAAAGAATTAGATGTATAGGCAAAGTAAATGTAAGTAAACTTAATAAATTTAATATTCTGTTTTATTTTTAGGACCCAATATATAATGATTGTTAATTTTTTTAAGTGAAAGAATAAATAAATAGAGTGAATAGATTCTGTGGGGCCCAGTAAGTTGTGGTCCTGGCCCATCCATTCGTTGGGGCCCAAGGCCCGAGCCGAGGAAGGTTATAGCCCAGGCTCGGTAGTGTAGGTACGAAATAGCCTTGGGACACAGCCGAGGACGATTCAGTCCTCGGCATGTCCAAAGGTCTCACCAAAAGAAAAGGGTAAAAATGGTACAATAACAGCTGGAACAAAATCTAAAATATCTAAGTCAAAAGAAAAGGGCACGCTGGAAAGGGCAACGACCAGGGAAAACTGCCCTTACTGCCATTCAATACTCTGCACCTGACAGAGCCATACTCCCCAGCTTTTACAACCACCTCCAACGACTTTGAGTATGGGTTGATGGGACAAGTATCAGTCCTGAAAAGTCGACCCTACACGTGGACCTGGATAAGGAACACAAGCTAGTATAAAAAGAGAAGTAAGCAATCCATAAGGGGGGCTGGGAAAAATGGCCAAAACCAGAGCCTCCCAGCCCACCTCTAGGAGAAAGACTCCCAGAGCGTGCACGATCTATTTATGTATGTACACGTTTTATTTATGCATGAACACCCCGGAAAACCACCGTCTCGTGATCAAGGCCTAGCCTTTCAAACCCACGCTCTATAAATGATATTGTGAGGGCCTATTTACGTGCGAACCCAGTATCGTTCTTGGGTCGCGCCAAATCGTGTCCTTACAGATTCTTATTGACAATAAAGCAAATAAATGATCTAAGTGTAAATAAAGACACATATTGGATATTTTGTAAAGTTTTTTTTTTTTTTTTTTTTTGCTTTCGTGCAGTGTATTCGAAGAAGGTTCCTATTAAATTACTCTTACTATTCCCAATCCTATATGTGATTGAGATTTATCTCACCTCTACTATTCCTATAAAATCACTTTTCCTTTCCTTCATACTCTTCTTCAGTTCTTTACTTCTTCCTCATCAGAGAGCCTCTGCGAACTCCCTTCACATCATTTTTTTTTTTAATTATAATTATTCGGTCTCTTCAAAAAATAGCACATGAAAATATTCTCACCTTTTTCACTTGCTACACTAAATCCAACGACTTTCTTTCCTGAGTAAATTATTCTTGCAGAAGAGCAAAACATTAATTCGGAACTTCTATCACTATTTTTGCAAGGAAAAAGTCGTTCAAAAGGTAAATATAAATTGAGGGAGGTTTGGAATAAAAGATGGCCGTTGTAGTTAATTTTGCAACTACCTAGGATCACGTTGTTTCGGATTTCTATTAATTGGCTGAGAGTTTTAGGCGGTGTTTATTGATAGAAGTTGGTAGCTAACGGTCCGCTTAAGCGTTTTTTCTTTCAAATGTTACGATTCGCTAAAGCATTTTTCTTTCAATGGCGAAGGAGTAAGGCACAACGTTTCGCTTTTTATTCCGTATTTTTTGACTAGTAACATGGCAGATTTTGAAGGGGCCTTTTTTTCTACATGTTGCAACCGCCGTAATTGCATAGAAAGGTTTCTGCTATTATATATAGTAAATGATATGATATTGATGAGGCAAGAAGGCAAAACCAATGTCATATACTTAGGATGCACTTCCAAGACAAGGGGTTGGTAGCAACTTGACACCGATACAAAAAGCATCTGTCCTCATTTTTATGTACCAATCATTTGTAACATTATTTACTTAAAATCTTAGTAAAGGTTGTTGTAACTTATATTTGAATCTGTTAGGTTCTAAGACTTTAGGAACTAATGTATTAGAATTTCAATGTGTATTGTGTTGGCAAACCATGATTGAAACATAGAGTCTAGGTTTAAACTTGCTCAAAGTGTGATTTAATGTAAAATTGGAATCGAGTGATTGTAGGATTTATTGGACAAAATCTGCAAGGCTTGATTGATCGAAAATTAGATTCGATCGATCGAAACTCGTGCAGATTGAATTTTCTGTAGAAATTTCAATTCAGCTTAAGCTCATATGATGTGTAGGGTTAAGTGTTTTACTTCAAGTATAAAAGGAAAAACCCTAGCTACGTTTTAGAAGTATTTTGGAGAGTTGTGTGTTGAATCTTCTGTGAGATCTAGAGGTGTTTACCTTCATACATACAAATAGAGTTGTCAAGATCAAGATTCGCTTCAAGATCAAGATTTGCTTCAAGAACTTGATGATCTCTTCAGTTGCTGCATAAAGAACTTTAAAGAAGATCTGAAACCTTTAAGTGGAGTCTCAAAGTCACAAGTAGGAGAACTTGTGGTTGCTGCAGATCAAAGAAAGAAGTAGTCCGTGGACTCGAAGCTATCACATGATTGTGGTAGTAAGTTTTCTACTTGAGGTAGCAATAGGATGTTAGTGGTCTAAGTTTTATTGTAAAAACATTGTGGTGTACTTTATATTTCTGATTTATTTGCATGATATAATATTATTGTGTTAACCTAAAACTGAATAATTTATCTAAGTAATCACTTGGCTAAATAACTAGCTTAAACAACTTGTGTTAAGGGGTCTAAAAACTAACAAAATCAAACATCCAAGTGAGAGGTGGGTTGTAACTTGTAAGTTATATTACATGATCAAAATAAATCAAATGTTCATTGTGCAAAATAGAGTATGTATGCTAGTATGCTGTACAGTATTCGAGGCTTGTTATTTAAGCAAATTCTTCTTGAATCCAATGAAAATCTATACAATGCAAGATCATTCATAATTACAACTTAACAAACCAAGTGACACATTTGGAATCAACAAAAGAAAGAACAAGCCTAGCAGTTACAGCCTCATCAACTGTAACATCACGACAAAATACGATGAGTGATGAGAACAAAAATTTTTGTAAAAAGAAAAGGAAAGAAAAATCCACTCAACCTTTAACTCTTGGTATAAATACAATACATGGATGCAATGTACCTAGAGAAAGTAAATACAGAAGAGAACTGGCAAAACTAAAATATTAGAGAAAGAAAGAGAACTAAACAACAACAAATCCAGCCCATAAATTGTCATTGAAACATAGTTAGAGTTGGAACCCATCACAACCCACGAATTCACTGCAAAAGACGAGGTATATATATTACATAATTATTGCGCACAATTGATCATTTATAATTCCTTCATTTTCATTTCCCTCATATTAAGCAAAATGGATGTAAAATTGAAAAGCCAACCTTTAGAGGCTAGAACCCCCAATTGTCCTCCCAAGTCCCAAACATTGTCCCTCAATTAGTAATGCAATATGTTGCTGGATATGCTTTCCTTTAGATATAAGTTGCTTTTATCTAAATTGCAACATGCTTTGCAATCTTGTTCATTTCTCTTGTCATTATTATGAGCAAAGAAAAAGTCTAGCCTTCATGTTTCTTAAAGTTTTTTTTTTTGTGTGCGTGTGTGTGTGCGTGTGTGTGTGTGTGTGTGTATTTGCAATAGCTCAAATGGCAGTTTTGTGCAAATAAAAGTCATAATTAGCTTAGTATCACTATATATATATATATATATATATATATATATATATATATATATATATATATATGTATGTATGTATGTATGTATGTATTAAAAGCACAAGGATCATGCAGGAATTTAACAAGATTATAGAGTAGCAATAATACTGTTTGATAATGAATATAAAGTTTAACAGCTTGAAGAGTTGAAGTTGGCCCTTGCATAAAAAGAAACAGTAGATATACAAAACAAAATATCCAGAGATACATGAAGAGGGCAAAATATTTAAGGACGTCAATTAAAGAGGTGAGAAAATTGAGTGAAGCTCTCTTACGTAATACATAATCACAACTGTATAAACAGCATGAAGTTGGGTAATAACTAATAAGAAAGCGTAAACAAAATGAAACCAGAGTTAAGAAATAAGCTGTTTTCAAAGAACAAATGGGAATGCTAGACATAGAACTCACTTTTTTATTGGCAAATTCAACAACAAATCGCATTTGTCCTTATTTTGATTTACCCTGAATATCTGAGTCACTTGCATTGTAGCCTAAAGGAAACCAATACGCATCAATTCAAAGAAGCAAGTGAAAAAAATCTTAATACTATGTTTCTATAAATAGAATATATATAATTAAAGATATATATATTTTTAGAGTAGCATTCTGGTCCACTTTAGTTCAGTTTGGTCCATTTTGGTCAACTTCTGTCCTTTCAGTCCATTTCCGTCCACTCGATCCATTTTGGTCCACTTAAATCTATTTGGTCCTTTTCGGTCCATCTCAGTTCAGTTTGGTCCACACTTCAGTCTATTAGGTTCACTTTGGTCTATTTTGATTAGCTTCGGTCCATTTCCATCCATTCAATCCATTTTGGTCCACCTCAGTCTTTTTGGCATACTTCAGTCCATCTTAGTCCAATTCAGTCCATTCAAACCACTTCGATAATGTTTTGGGATGAGAGGTTTGTGTAGAAAGAGGAGCTACTTCGAGTCCATTTGGGAACAACTTATTTAGCTGAAAGCTTGAAACTGAAAACTTTTTGTTGAAAATACTATAGATAAAGGTAAAAACTAATTGAAATAGTATAGTAAGACCCATGAATAGTACCAAAAAGTGCAGTGGGACCCATGAATTGTAGCAAAAATAAGCTAAATAGTAAAATAAGCTGATTTTAAACTCTAATCCCAAACGCAACCTTCATTACTAATTATGTAACATTCTCATTGTGATATTGGTAAGTTCTTAATAAAATTACATTTTTCTTATTAAAGTCCTGTATTTTTTTATTTTTTATTTTTGCAATATAAGTGAAGGATTTACTATATCTACTTCCTCTTTAGTTCATTCAAGGCTGTTGAAATGGCTTGAATTTCAATGACGGTGGATTAATATTTCGGCTAAGCAATAAATGCTATGTTGTATGAATAGTCAAGGAAATTGGCAAGGAAACAACACCGACTTGAAGTATATTCATGCATGGCCGAAATATTTGACTTCTTTTGTTGATAGAAGTCTTGCACTTTCTCTCATGTTCTGGAAAATGTTAGATGCATCCATGCATTGAATGTTTAATGGATTGCTTAAGCCACTATTGTTGACTTCCTTATCTTTAGAAGTCTCTAGTGTGCTGAAATTGTTGGACTTCGGCTGGAGCATGGCTATAAATAGAGGTGGAGCAATTGAGAGCAAAGGTAGAGTGTGAGCAATAGGAGAATTCCTATGTGAGAGCCACGGAAATAGCAAATAACTTCTTCTGTGTGTGTGCACCAGAGTTAGGAAGTTGTGTCTTGCAATTTATCTAAATACAATAGGGTGTTCTCTATTTACTTGTGAGAGAACCAAGGGTGTATTTGGGGTTTGGTTTGTGTGAGAGTGCCTTCAAGTCATTGTTGTAATCTCCACAGTTATAGTGAAAATTTATTCTGTCGCCTCCCGTGGACGTAGGCATATTGCCGAACCACGTAAATTCCTTGTGTCATATTATCTTCTCTCTCTCTTCTTTAATCTTGTGAAAACAGATTTATTTCACCCAATACGCACAACAACTGGTATCAGAGCTCCAGGTTGATTTATTCAATGGAGATCAACGCTTCTATTGCCAAGTTAGACGTAGTTAAGTTCGACGGAACTGGTAACTTCGGGTTATGGCAAAGAAGGGTGAAAGATCTGTTGGTACAACAAGGTTTGGTGAAGGCTTTGTATGGGAAAGCAAGGAAACCAGAGACGATGACTGATGACGAATGGGAAGAACTCGATATGAAGGCGGTCAGTACAATTCGTCTATGTCTGGCAGACGAGCTCATGTACGATGTCTTGGATGACGTGTCTACTGCGGCTATATGGTTGAAGTTGGAGAGCCGGTATATGTCCAAGTCCCTCACAAATAAACTTAATCTTAAGCGAAAACTATATGAGCTTAAGATGGCAGAGGGTGCGGATTTGGCTCAACACGTCCACATGTTCAATAAAATTATCAGTGACTTGTTGCGGATCGATATAAAATTCGATGATGAAAACAAGGCGATGATGCTTCTGTCCTCCCTCCCGGCATCCTACGAACACTTGGTTACAACCCTGCTTTGGGGGAAAGAGACTCTGGAATTTGAAGAGATCTCAGGAGCCCTGTTGGATTACTACCAACGGAAGCAGAATTTGGGTGAAAGTTCTGGTGAAGGGCTTATGGTAAAAGGTAATCAAGATCGTGGAAGGAAGAAAGACAGAGATCACAGTTCTGCCAGGGGACATAGCAGATCCAAATCCAGAAGCAAGACGGTGAAGTGCTATAAATGCCAAAAGAAGGGGCATATTAAGCGAGATTGTCCAGAGTGGAAAAGAGGCAAGGACAAAGACAAGGAAGGGTCATCAAGATCTGCAAACATTGTGGCAGCAGATTCAGATTCAGAAGGAGATATGCTTTTTGTTTCATCCAGTGCCTGCAGGCTAAACGATTCTTGGGTTCCGGATTCAGCATGTTCTTTCCACGTGACTCCTCACAGAGATTGGTTCGACACTTACAAATCGGTTAATTGTGGTTCTGTTCTAATGGGCAACGATGCTACTTGCAAAGTTGTTGGAATAGGAACAATTAAGATAAAGATGTTCGATAATGTGGTGAGGACATTAGGAGAGGTACGACATGTTCCAGAGGTGAAAAAGAATTTGATTTCATTGGGAACCCTAGACTCTAATGGCTATTGCTATAAGTCTGAGAATGGGTTAATGAAGGTGTCAAAGGGCGCTATGGTTGTGATGAAGGGGCAGAAAGTAGAAGGTAATATCTACAAGCTACTCGGCAATACCATTGTAGGTGGAGCTGCTGCAGTGACTGAATCTGAGCAGGATGACACACTCTTGTGGCATATGCGACTAGGGCATATGAGTGAGCGTGGTATGAGGGAATTGCAGAAGAGAAATCTGTTGGCTGGAGTTAAGTCATGTAAGTTAGATTTCTGCAAATACTGTGTCATGGGAAAGCAGTGTAGGATGCGATTCAAAACAGCCACGCATAAGACAGAGGGTATATTGGATTATGTACACTCTGATATTTGGGGGCCGGTGCAAGTGGTCTCTAAAGGTGGAGCTCGGTATTTTATGAGTTTCATTGATGATTATTCCAGAAAGGTTTGGGTTTACTTCTTGAAGAACAAGTCTGAGGCATTTGCAAAGTTCAAGAAGTGGAAAGCCGAAGTGGAGAACCAGACTGGAAGGAAGATCAAGTGCCTAAGATCTGATAATGGCACTGAGTACAAGGATGGGGAGTTCTTGAAGTTTTGTGAAGAGCATGGTATCAAAAGGCACTTTACAGTACGAAGAACACCTCAACAAAATGGAATGGCTGAGAGACTTAACCGGACAATCGGTGAGATAGCTAGATGCATAAGACTGAATGCTGGGCTTCCTAAAGTCTTCTGGGCTGAAGCAGTGAACATGGCTTGTTACATTCTTAACCGATCACCTAGAGCTACGCTTGATGGGAAAGTAGCTGAAGAGGTATGGACAGGAAAAGAAGTTGATTACTCGTTGATGAGGATATTCGGGTGTCCAGCCTATGTTCATATTCCTATCGAAGAAAGGTCAAAGCTTGATTCAAAATCCAAGAAGTGTATTTTTCTCGGGTTCGAGAAAGGAGTAAAAGGGTACAAGCTTTGGGATCCAGTAGCACAAAAGGTGGTGATTAGCAGGGATGTGGTGTTTGACGAGAAGTCCATGATAAAAGATTTCAGAAAGGAAGAAGAGTCGCAAGAAAGGGGAAGCAGTAGTGACAGCAATAGATCAGTGGTGCAGGTGGAGCTAGATGAAGTGGAGTCTCAGCTAGAGAAGGAACCTCACAATAGTGATCAAGAAGATCACAACATGATATCAGAACGGCCCAAACGCAACATAAGACCACCGGTCAGGTATGGTTTCGAGGATCTTGCTTCTTATTGTTTAGTAATCAGTAGCGGGGATCCTTCCACTTTTCAGGAAGCAATTGATAGCTCTGAAAGGGACAAGTGGATGGAAGCTATGGTGGAGGAGATGGAGTCCTTGAATAAGAACAAGACTTGGGAGTTGTCAGAACTTCCAAAGGGAAAGAAACCGATAGGTTGCAAGTGGGTGTTCAGAAAGAAGGAAGCAGTATCAGAAAAGGAAGGAGAACGGTTCAAAGCACGATTGGTAGCAAAGGGATATTCACAAAGACATGGGATTGACTACGATGAGGTTTTCTCACCTGTGGTCAGGCATACTTCTATCAGGGTAGTGCTGGCCTTGGTAGCACACCAGGATCTGGAATTGGAACAACTGGATGTGAAGACGGCATTCCTTCATGGGAATTTGGAGGAAGAAATCTTCATGGAACAACCAGAGGGGTTCAAGAAACCTGGTACGGAGAATCTTGTCTGCAGATTGAAGAAGTCACTCTATGGGCTTAAACAATCTCCCAGACAATGGTACAAGAGGTTTGATTCCTATATGATCCAGATTGGTTATACCCGTTGTGAGTATGATTGCTGCGTATATGTTAAGATGCTTGATGATGGTTCTTATATTTTCTTGTTACTGTATGTTGACGACATGTTAATTGCTGCAAAGAGCATGTGTGAGGTTGACAAGTTAAAAGCTTTGTTGCGCAAAGAGTTTGACATGAAAGACTTGGGTACCGCTAAGAAAATTTTGGGTATGGAGATTCGCAGGGATAGAGATTCAAGAAAGCTGTGGATATCTCAGAAGAACTATATCAGAAAAGTTCTTGAAAAATTCAACATGCAGGATGCTAATCCTGTAAGCACCCCATTGGCGAATCACTTCAAATTATCTGGTAGTCAGTGCCCGAAGAATGAAAAAGAAATTGAAGACATGTCAAAGGTTCCATATGCAAGTGCAGTTGGGTGTTTAATGTACGCGATGGTTTGCACTAGGCCAGATTTGGCTCATGCAGTAAGCACTGTCAGTAAGTACATGGCAAACCCAGGTAGAGAGCACTGGAATGCAGTGAAGTGGATATTCAGATATCTGAATGGAACCGCAGGATATGAGATCCTGTTTGCGAGACAACATGGTGATAATTCAGTGGTAGGATATGTGGATTCAGACTATGCAGGCAATATAGATGACAGAAGGTCTACAACAGGTTATGTGTTCACACTGTCAGGAGGGCCTGTTTGTTGGAGATCCACACTACAATCCTTGGTAGCCGTGTCTACTACAGAAGCTGAGTACATGGCGGTAGCTGAAGCTGCAAAGGAAGCACTGTGGTTGAAAGGGCTAGTCAAAGAGCTTGGTTTGAACCAAGGAGGAGATCAGTTGCATTGTGACAGTCAAAGTGCCATTTACTTGGCAAAGCATCAGGTTTATCATGCTAGGACAAAGCATATTGATGTGAGATTCCATAAGATAAGGGAGTTGACTGCTACAGGAGAAATTATTCTTGAGAAGATTGACACTTCAGAAAATGCAGCTGATATGTTGACGAAGCCGGTACCTACAAGCAAGTTCAAGCATTGCTTGGACTTGATCAGTGTTTGTGGCTTGTGATAGCCCGTAAGGGCTAAGGTGGAGGCGATTGAAAAGTTTAGCTTGTGGAGCTTGATACAATTCAAGCCAAGGTGGAGATTTGTTGAAATGGCTTGAATTTCAATGACGGTGGATTAATATTTCGGCTAAGCAATAAATGCTATGTTGTATGAATAGTCAAGGAAATTGGCAAGGAAACAACACCGACTTGAAGTATATTCATGCATGGCCGAAATATTTGACTTCTTTTGTTGATAGAAGTCTTGCACTTTCTCTCATGTTCTGGAAAATGTTAGATGCATCCATGCATTGAATGTTTAATGGATTGCTTAAGCCACTATTGTTGACTTCCTTATCTTTAGAAGTCTCTAGTGTGCTGAAATTGTTGGACTTCGGCTGGAGCATGGCTATAAATAGAGGTGGAGCAATTGAGAGCAAAGGTAGAGTGTGAGCAATAGGAGAATTCCTATGTGAGAGCCACGGAAATAGCAAATAACTTCTTCTGTGTGTGTGCACCAGAGTTAGGAAGTTGTGTCTTGCAATTTATCTAAATACAATAGGGTGTTCTCTATTTACTTGTGAGAGAACCAAGGGTGTATTTGGGGTTTGGTTTGTGTGAGAGTGCCTTCAAGTCATTGTTGTAATCTCCACAGTTATAGTGAAAATTTATTCTGTCGCCTCCCGTGGACGTAGGCATATTGCCGAACCACGTAAATTCCTTGTGTCATATTATCTTCTCTCTCTCTTCTTTAATCTTGTGAAAACAGATTTATTTCACCCAATACGCACAACAAAGACTTATATACCATATACTTATATCTAATTCTACTTCGGGCCATTCAAGATATATAGAGGATAAACCATTTGTAAAGAGCACTAGAAACAAATTCCGACCATTATTTACAAAATATCTGACTTTATATAATAATTGAATGTAAAATGTATTAAGTTTCCTTGAAAAAAAAAGTACTAAATTTAAAATACTTTTAAATAACAAATATAAATAGCTTAAATTAGAAACTCTAATATATTGTATTAACTATACTTTGTTAGAAAATAATCATATCATTTTAAGCAGGATTTGAAACTAACACTTATAAGTTTTATCTACTATTTTCATTTTTCACTTAACAAAAAAAGTAAAAAGTCAAAATTTTCAACACATTGCACAGGTTTGTGACTAGTATATTTAAAGATTATGACGTTGATTTTTTTTTATTAAATCCGATTTCATTAACCACTAAAAGCAAAAGCATCCTCAAAATAACATGTGGAAAGCAATGCTTAAAGCATTTGTATTGGTAGAGGCATATAGTTAAAATGCTAAATTTAGCAACTAAATATAACAAAAGTGGCATAAAAAGCTAGTGCATTGGTGGAGTTATAGCCATATCATTTAGTTGTTGCGCTGCGGTGCACAGGAAAACATGGCTGTGCACTGTAGCGTTGAAGGTAAAAGAAAAAAAAAATTTATTAAAAGATATATTATTTTATTGTGTTAGTGGTGGTAGTTGTTGTTTATTATATTAGATATATTATTTTACTGTGTTATTTATATTATTTTATTATGTTAAATGCTAAAATAAAATCGCTGATGTTGGGTGTTTTGTAAGATAAGATGGTAAAATAGATAAAGTAGTTTTTTATGATATTAAATTGCTAAATTTTTGCTTCTACTAATGTGGAAGCTCTTAGACCCAAAATGTGTACATAAAAAGCGAATATGGCAAGAGCGTAAAATAGCTAATAATAATTAGCAGGTAGCGTAACCTAGATAAAAGCACATTTGGACAAGCTCTTTATCACCTTGATTGGATGGTTCTTTCTAAAATTTAAAAAAAAAAAAAAAAACCTTGATTGGATGGTGTCATTTTCTCTCTCACATTAAAAAAATCCCTCCACAGGACTTTTGAACCCAATCCTTAAAATAATTTTTTCAAACCCACTAGAAAAAAAAAAAAAAAAAAAAAAAAAAGTTTAGAACTTAATAGGGACCTAATAATTTTCCTAGGCCCGCATCTTAAAAGGTAATACTGTTGAAAAAAAAAAATCGTACGACCACCTCAACAAAGTTTACACAGATACTCTCTCAAAAAAAGAGAAAAAAGAAAAAAAAGAAAGAGACGATGGATCTTCATCGTAAAATGTTACTGCCTTTGAAAAAAAAAATTTGACAAATCAGAACACGCCACGTTTTATTCTGACCTTCCTTTTTCCTAGTTTACTTACTAGTAATGCATGGGACACATAATTTCTCATAATTTTGTGCTACAACTCTTTATGTGGCGAGTTGTAATTGGCAAAAGTGTGTCCCCACATGACCCAACATTACATTTTTACCAATCACAACTCATCACGTGACAAGTTATAGCACAAAATTGTGAGGAATTATGTGGTCCTATCATTACTAGTTTGCTTACCCCTTTTCCCTCTTTGTTAAGCAAAAGATTCCTTGCGAAAACCACGAGCCAAAACCTCTTTCTTTATAAGTCTTTGCACCTCTTTCTTTGTAAGTCTTTGTTAACAAAAGAGAAAGTCTTCCTTTAAACTTCATCATCATCAGCTTCTCTGTGTGACTGTGTGTGGATCAGCTTCTCTCTGAAATTCCAAAATGTTCGTCTTAAGGTTCTTATGTGGGCAATGGTGCAAGCCCACAACAGATGAGGACTTGGAATCACAAGGATATCAAGGTGTGTTGGCTGTCAACGTTGGTGTTGCTGCTCTAGCTCATGATCTCTTTCACTTCGAGATCACCTCCCAGGTACATATGTTCTCTTCTGGTTTCAATTTCTTTGAAAATTGAAATAGTAACCCAAATGTTTTTGAATTAAGTGATGATCAATATTTTGGCAAAATGATTTATTCAAAGTAATTATGAAGCAAAAATTTTGAGCTAATTAAGTGTCCGTTTGGCAAAGACTTATTTTATTATTTAGTTTATTTTTGCTATTATTTATGGGTCCTACCACTTTTTGGTACTATTCATGAGTCTCACTGTATTATTTCAACTAACTTTTACCTTTATCTACCGTAGTTTCGACAAAAAGTTTTCAGTTTCAGTAAAATAAACAGATCCCAAACGGACTCTATGTATCATTGTGTAAGTTATATATATAAATATCCATCCAGTTAATGCTTTGATTAATGTTTTAAGGTCCCGGAAGGACTCAGCAAGAATGTTGTCTCGTCTAAGAAGGCTCAAGCTAATTGGTAATTAATTAGCATGCATTTTATCTCAACAATTTTCCTTTTATAGAGTAAAATTATTAGATATTTATTATTTAGCAAGAAATTGGAAAAAATAGAGTGATGAATAGGCTCTATAGCATGGCTTTTTGTCTAAAAAGGTTACATTTTGACAATATATGAAGGTACAGAAAACTATTAGAGGCATGGAGAGCAGCAAAACCCCCTCCAAAAACACCTGAAGAAGCTGCTAGGCTTGTCATTGAGACTCTAAAGAGACACCAAAAGGCAGATGTTGAGGTACAATAAAAGATCCTGTCACAACATATATGTATAACTTGTTGCATAATGCATAGAACTGTAATGGAAGAAGTAAGAAACATTATCAAATTGCCTATTTTGTAGGGTTTATTGGCCTTCTATGGTCTTCCTCTTCCTCATACCCTAGTCCAACTTACTGCTGGGGCCCCAACATCATTGCCTGCAGGAGTAAAGTATGAATTTCAGACATTTCCGGTAAGAACCACACTCTTTTCAGACTCGATGTATGTTACCATAATCAAGTCATAGAGCTGGGTTTGATATAATGAATCACTATAGATACAATATTTTTAACTACTTACCGAGGTGGCAAGTTGTAAATTGTAATTGACTTTCACATGTGTCCATTACTGACATCATTATATTGTCTAGCATTAACAACTTGCCACCTCAATAGTTGTGAAAAATGACGTTAATTATGTCTATAAACTTATTGATAATAAATTATTGGAATGAAACTAGGTTGATTCAAGAGCTATAGCAGATGGAGATGGGATGACAGTGTATGTGGGTACAACAGACCCAAGGGAGTCATCTTGTGTTCCTAGAGAAGTACAAGTAGCAGCTGTCCAAAGATCACAAGCGCGTGCTGAGAAAAATTATACAAAAGCAGATGCAATTCACGAAAAAATTATTGAGTCCGGATATCGGTTAGTCATCTACTAGGCATAGGCCTAGATTCCAATTTTGATTCAATATTATAGTTTTGTAATTGCTTTCTTCCACTAGGGTACTCGATTTTCAGAACAATGAGGAAATCCTTGCTCGAATTTATCGAATTCGACTAAGGTAAAATTACCTAAAATTCAAGTAGCTAATCTTTTAGTTTTTTGGTTAATTGCAATTTGCCCCCCTAAATCATGGGGTCAAATTCAATCCCCCACTAATTGTGAAATCAAGCAAGTCTCCACTAATTAATTGGTGATTGACAAAATATCCCTCGCGGTTAGTAATTTCCATCAATTTCAAACTTTTAACAAAAAAAAATTGAAATCAAACAATATCCGCATAGAGTATTTCTCCAATAATGGATTTGTGAGATTTTAGTTAAAATTTTGAAATTAATTGAAATTGTTTACAGTGGGAGGCATTTAGCCTGCTATCAATCAATTAGGGGGTTGATTGAATAGCTTATTGCGCTGGGGGGTGGGGGGTTGGAATTAAACTTCACCCCATAGTTTAAGAGGACAAAGTGCAATTAATCTCTTTTTTTACTTATTAGTTTATATATATATATATATATAGCATCAGTTGTTAATAGCTTCTGAACAGGGGAATAGATGCACCAGAGAATGCAATGCCATATGGGAAAGAAGCAAAGGAGGAGCTGACAAAGATTGTGCAAGGAAAGTGCTTGCGAGTCCTTGTTTATGGGGAAGATCAATATGGCCGTTGCGTAGCTGACATATATTGCGATGGCAAATTTGTTCAGGTGCTGTTTCTCAGAACATTGGTTTCTTTTGCGCCTGATAACACTGAGCTAACTTATCCCTCTTTTCTCACTGCCAGGAATTAATGCTCAAGAAAGGTTTTGCATGGCACTATGCAACCTACGACCAACGCCCAGAACTTGCAAGAGTAAGAAATTACCTTTACTTCATTCTTGTACTCTCCATGTTAAGCCTCTTTAATCTAACACTATGTTTGTGAGTTTTCAATAAAAATAAAAGGTAAAGATAAGACTTACTGACAAGAATTGTAAATCTCTATGTTTATGAATTATGATACCAGTGGGAAAATGAGGCTCGAGCCACAAGAGTTGGCCTGTGGGCTTCATCGAATCCTGAGAAGCCATGGGAATGGAGAAAGAAGAATAAGAAGAAAGGACAAAAGAGAATAAGGAGAAAGGACAAAAGTGAAGGTAGATGACATTTTCCAAATAGGAAGGAAAGTGAGACCTCCTTTTGACTAATTATCTCATGCAACGGATTCCTTCCTCTATCTCTGTATGAACCTTGAAATCCTATAGGATTCACACATTGTGAAAGGAAGGATGAATATTTATCTCCGATGTATGAGGTACTTGTTATGGGTGACTGCTTTTAACCATATGAGGCTAAAAGGCAAAACCAATGCAATATATTAGTAAGTACTTCCAAGACCAGGAGTTCGTAGCAACTTGATACCGAATGTCAAAAGCATCTCTCCTCATTTTTATGTACCAGTCATATGAACCATTATGTATTTAATCTTAGTAAAGGCTGGTGTAAGTTATGTTTGAATCAAAAACCCAAGTAAGAGGTGGGTTGTAAGTTGTAAGTTGTGTTACCTGAACAAAATAAATCAAAAGAGAATATTGTGCAAAAGAGAATATGTATGCTAGTATACTGTACAGTATTAGAGGCCTGTTATTTAAGTGAATTCTTGTTGAATCCAACGCAAATTTATACAATGCAAGACCATTCAAAATTACCACTCAACAAACCAAGTGATATATTTAGAATCAACAGAAGAAAGGACAAGAATTTCATCTTAATCCTAGCAGTTTCAGCCTCATCAATTGTAACATCGCAACAAAATATGCCCCGAGTGATGAGAACATAATTTTTTGTAAAAAGAAAAAGAAAAGACAAATCTACGCAACCTTTAAGGCTTTAATTCTTGGTATAAATACAACAACACATGGAAGGAACGTACCTAGAGAAAGTAAATACAGGGCAAAACTAGAGAGAGAGAGAGAGAACAAAACAGCAACAAATCCAGCCAGTTGATTGACATTGAAAGATGGTTAGAATTGGAACTCATCACAGCCCACAAATTCACTGCAAAAGATGAGGTATATATTATATATTAGTACTTTTTATTTTATTTTATGAACAATTGATCTTTTATAATTCCTTCCTTTTCATTTACCTGAAACTAAGCAAAATGGATGTAAAATTAAAAAGCCAACCTTCAGTGCCTAGAACCCTCAATTGTCCTCCCAAGTCCCAAAATTGTCCCTCTACTAGTAATGTAATGTGTTGCTGGAAATGTTTTCCTTTAGATATAAGTGGCTTTTATCTGAAATGTAGCATGCTCTGCAATTTTGTTCATTTCTCTCATCATTATTATGAGAAAGGAAAAAGTCAACAGCATTTATGTTCCTAACACAAATTTTTTTCCTTGCTCAAATGATAGTTTTGTGAAAAATAAAAATTGTAATTAGCTCAGTATAACAATATGCTTTTTAGAAAAGTTACTTCAATGACCATGCAGGATGTTGGCCTTATGAGGGGTCAGCAATCACCCTATGGGGTTGTTGACCTTACAGAGGGTCAGCACCTTGTATTCGTTGTCACGTGCAAGTGTGGCATCGGTGCTTGACAGCCCAGCCTTCTGGTGCAACACACTAAGCCCCTCGTGCCCGCCCGCAACATGTATAGACATGTGGCTTTGTGCCCTTTAGAGACAAAACTTCACCTCTTCCTAACATTAATTTGTTTTGGGAACAGTGGTTAGCATTGCAGTCCTGAAAAATGGTGTCAAAGCGAGGTTGCAGGTTCAAATCCCCCGGTTGTCGCTGGGGAGTGATTGTTGGTCTTATGGGGGGTCAGCGATCACCCTATGGGGGTCAGCAACCTGTATTTGCTGTTACGTGCAAGCATGGCATTGGTGATTGACAGCCCAGAATTGCAAAGCCCTCTATGCCTGCCCACAGCATGTATAGACGCAAGGCTTTGTGTCCTTTAAAGACTAAAGTGTCTCCTCCTAATACTAATTGGTTTTAGGAGTAGTGGTTAGCATCGCGGTCCTAACACAGGAATTTAACAAAATTATAAAGTAACAATAATATTGTTTGATAATGCAGATAAAACTGGGTTTTAACAGCTTGAAGAAGGAAAAATATTTAAGGATGTCAATTAGAGAGGTGAGAAAAAAGAATGCAGCTCTCTTGTGCAATAGATAATCACAGTTGTATAATCAGCAGGAAGTTGGGTTAAAAGTAAGCATTAAACAGAATGAAACTAGAGTTAAGTAAGAAGCTATTTTCAATGAACAAATAGGAATGCCAGGCATAGAACTCACTTTTTTATTAGTAAATTTAACAGCAAATTGCAGTTGACCTTATTTTGCTTTACCCTTTGATTCATCTGAATCTGAGTCACTTGCATTGTAACCTAAAGGAAACCAAATACACATCAATTAGAAGAAGCAAGGCCACAACAATGACCAAGCACAAGAGAGAGAGAGAGAGAGAGTACCTGGATGTTTATCACTTACATTCCAAACTGAAACTCGGCTTTTTGAAGCTTTACTAATCCAACCACGTCCCTTAACAACAAATACATAATTTATTTATTCACTAATCAGAATTTTTTTATTGGTAATTACACATACACGCCTGATAGGTCTTGAAGCACAACCTCACCATCCACCTTGTTCTTACAAGGGGAGGAGGAGCTACCATTTGAGCTAGAGTTCACAGGCTCATTCAATAATCACAACTTGACAACCAATGAATGTAATAGTATAATATTATAAGCAAAATTTATAATCACAGGTAAAATTAGTCATATTTCACTGCTCCAATTACAAATTATAAAACCAAAAGAACCCTAACAATCCACCATGATTCTAAAAAGCTTCATAGAATCAAGATAGTGCTCGTTATCGGCCACTAGTAGTTCAAAAATTTTGTATAACAAGAACCCCAAGCATCAACAAAAAAAAAGTACACATTATATGAGTCAAATAAAACATCCTTTTCCAGAACCAACACAATACGGTAGATAATATTCAAAATCTCAAAACTCTTTTCATAACCTCAGTTTCCTTAGCAACAACCACATAAAAAGAAGTCAAACATGAAATTATTCCGACTACTAGCATTCTATAATACCAACAAAGGGAATGTAACTACATTGACTTCAAACAACAACAACAACCAAACTTAGTACCAAAATTTGGGATAAGTTATAGATCCTCAACAAAGTAGTCAGTGTCAGTCAAACGTATTATTTTCCTCCTATTCTAACCCAAGTCATAATACTCTCTATTTAACCTTCCTAATTTCCATGTCACAAACCAAAACAATGTGGTGCATAGGATTCAAATTGCATTGAATAACAGCTACCATAATCAAAACCAAGCAAATTCCAACCAAAAAAAAAAAGTAAAGACCTTATGAGGGTCTTTGGGGACACCATAGCCACTGGAGTACATCTGGCCCACAAGGACTTGCATGGCGCTATCACCAGCCTTAGCCTCCTTGAGCGTGTCCTGGAACCACCGCTTCACACAGTCCGATACCACCAGAGCCAGTGGTAACCGATTCTGCTGAGTCTCAGAGCTCTCCATTATCTTCTTCCTCTCCGAGTCGACTCGGACAGCCCCGGGTTTCGCTGTTTCCGGGGACGAGACTCGGATTCTCGATATGGGTTTCGCGCGTTTCGGCCTTGGGAGCTTGTCTGAAGCGATAATTTTGGCGAACTCCTGGAACTTGGTGGTTGAAGGAATTGATTTTCCCATAAAACAAACAGAGAAAAGAGTGAGAGAGTATATAAAAATATTAAGGGAGTATGTGTGAGAATTGAGATCAGTTTTGTTTTAGGGGCTTCTGAGTTGACATTCTTATCTCTGTTATCTGGTTTTCATGGTGGCGGGGTGGGTTTGAGGTATAAGTTTCTGAGATCTTAATTCTTAAGCAAAACAAAAAAGACATTTTATGCATACTGTCTGGCAGTTTCTTTGAGTTCTTTAGATTGTTTTGTTTTTACTTTTTTTAGTTGCCCCCTTACATTTGTGGTCAATCTGAATTTTTACCCTTATATACATTTTTTTTTTTTGAGAAATTTTACCCTTATATTTAAAATTTACGATTGTTGTCCCTAATGTTATAGCACATCAGCACATTTTTTTTTTTTTTTTTAAGAACATAATACATGGGTTTTTTTAGGAACATTATACATCGTTTTGATTCAAGTTCTTCTGTTGATTTCGGTTGATAAGTGATCGCTAATTTGTGAGGAAACCCCTAATCAATTCAATCATTGAAGTTAAGCAACCCATCTATGGTAGATGAGTTGTCATTTAGTTCAGGATAAGGGTACACCAAGATCATTAGAATCAAGCTCAATGCAATTTTAATTAAATTTGGTGTAAAAAACTCATTTTTGTTATTTTAACTACTCATTTTTATTTTCTCAAAAAAAAAAAAATACTATTCATTTGCAAAAGGACTTACATCATAGTCAATTTTCTATAACTATTTCATTTAAAATTTTATTCCATTCATTTTTTTTTTCTCTCTCATCCATTCCCCTTCTATAGTCACTGATTTGCTCCAATCCGTGGTTGTCAGCGGTGAAAGAGGTTGAAATATTCATAACACTAGTATGGCATGGTATTTAGGTTGATATGAATGAGGGGTTGTTGTGTACCGATTTTTATACATATGTTTGGTAAATGTCGAGGTACAACATGAAATTAAAAACATAGATTATAACTCTTATTGATTCACTTGCCATTGCATGTTTAATTGCAAAAATACTTATTTCTATACCTCTATCTCTTTTTTTTTTCCTGATTTGTTTATGTTTTATTTTGAGAATTTTAAAGTCATTAACTCCTTAATTTTATATTTAAAATTTGTTCATTTCAATTATAATTATTTAATGAGGATATTTTTAACAAATTAAAAGATAATACCATCAAACTCTAAATAATATTTGTTAACACGTTAAAAAAAATGAAGTCATTAGCTCCTACTTTTTTTGTTTGTTTGCATTTGTTTTTTGGGTTTGGTTTTATAGACAGTACAGTATAATAGTATATGAGTATAGAAACAATCTAGTTTAAATTAAATTAGGCCGGATATGGGCCTAGTGGATGGGACAGTAACATTTTACCTGGTACAAAGCCGAGCGAAAAACAAGAGCGATTAAGATCTTCGGAGGCCCATAACCCAGATTGCACAACAAGGTTGATTGACCCAATTTGGAACCAAGCCTATGGGCCAATTTTTGTATAGGTCTAGAAAGCCTGTTAAGAGACAGAAAAAACGTGAAGGAAGGAGCTCAATCCAGCTACTGTCCTTTTCTAGCTTGTTTTAGCCAAAATATTTGTCTTTGAGTGGAGGATATGGTCACAACAATTAACTTCATAATTCCAATATCTAAACCAAATCATTTCCAGGTTTTCTTAGTACAATCACAACAAAATATTTGTTTAGGACAGCAAAAACTTCTGTAGGACATGAGTAAGATAAATTGATGCAGGGTGAAGGGGAATTTTTCTATCTCTAATGAGATGACTCCAACATTAATGACATAAAGATGACAAAAAATAATTAGAGCGACTATATTGAAAGTGTTGAGAGAGACAAGTGTTTTGAGAGTGGATAGTATAATGTAAATTATAAATGTGATATACACACACTTTTAGGATGAGGAGGAATAGGTGAAACGCGTTCTCTTCTCACACCCTACCTCCTCTTCAAGGGTTTTTTTTTTTTTTAATGAAACAAAGTGGGATAGAACTGATAAAGTGAAATGGGACAATTTTGCCATTCTACAAAGAAATGATGCCTAATTTCTTAGAGCTTAAAGTAAAAGAGATTGTTAATTGTTGATAGTATTCACCTAATTTCAATCTCAATAATGGTCATTAGATTGCACACGTGTTCAATGCAATTTGTTTCTGTCCGACGTGGTGGGCTAGCTCTGCGCTACAAAAATCAGCAAGATTTTGTTTCTGTAAAGTAAAAAAAAAATCTGTAACAGTAAAATAGAAAGTTGTCACTTCGATCCATTGGTGATTCACACCTGCTGCATCAGTCATGGCAATACTCAATTGACACCTTAAAGTCTAAATAAACTTTATTAACTTGTCAAGACTGGTGCGAGGGTTATGACTATCTTCAAAGTATAATGAGAAAGGTAGCCTTGAGAAAGGCTGGGTAGAGCGAAAGTCATACTTAAAAATGTAATATCTCACGCATAAAATTCCTGCTTTTACTGATTCTGAACAGAATGGTTGATAAATGGTCTTATCCTTAACTTTTAGGTCACTCTCTCGCGGTGAATAATAGAAAAATGTGTAAAAGTTACAGAATTTTACTTAAAAAAAACATACATCAATTAGTGTATAATTGCATAGATTTACAAGTTTGTAATAATAACCGTGTAAATTTATATTGACATTATTCATTTTATATTTAGTTTTTTATTCTTTCTTTATGTATCTCGATAATGAAGGAAGAGAGTGAATAGTAGTTGTTATGTGTGAATAAAGATAATTAATTAAAAAAAATCAAGAAAATATGATATTTTAATGAAATGTAGTGTAAAATAGATAATTTAATGTGGAGTGATTTGAAAAGTGAATATATAAAATAGAAAAAATAGATTCTTATACTAAAATATATAGTAATTTTTAAACGAGTTAATGTGAATGCTCTTAAATCGGTTAAAGAAGAAATCATATAAATTCAAATCATATAGATTCCAAAATACAACATGTAGATTGTGAGAACTAATTATACAAAAAATCAGTTGGTGAAATTAATTGGAGATGCTACAAAAAATCAGTCTGGTAGATAAACAAACATTTAGATAAATACAAATTGGCACAGATTATGAATATAATCTGCCATCTTTCCCCCCAACAAATACCTAACTCGAGCATGTGAATGTAATTATCAATTTATCAATCAATTTCATGCATGTCGTTTTAGATAGTAGACATGATATTGCTGATTTTACAGCACAATGAAAATTGAAAAAGATCGTTTTTGGATTGGCACTTCAAACCATCAACGTGACCATTGCAAAAAGTAATCTGCTTTTCTTTTTTTCTTTTTTTGGACAAATAAAAAAAGTAATCCACTTTTTTTTTTTTTTTTTTTGGATAAATATGATGGATTCTATTTCGAAGTCGTTTTTAGCATAAAAGGGATTCCTCCAACAGTTCCAACCAAAGTCTATTTTTCACACATATAGCAGAGTATATAATATATATATGTCACATTTTGTCGGTTCAACTAAATTGGCATATACCAGGGAACTTTCACAAGTGATAGGTACACTAGATGAAGGTATATGATATATGGAGCACAATCTTTGATATATATATATATATATATATTTTTGGTTTAACTGTGAAGTGAGGGGGTTTGAAAAAAATACCCAAAAATACGTTTGTTTCTAATGCGCAAAACTTTCATTTTTACAGATTTTTTTGAGAGTTAATTGGCAAAAAAGTAAAAACCATACCCAAAATTTGAAAACGAAAAACAAACCAAAAAATAAATAAGTGCATAACTATCATCTGTCGGTCTCCACTAGCACACAAATATTATTTCCATGTTCATGACGTAATTAAACAATGAGTGCATTTTACATGGTTCTATCTTAATTGAAAGTATTCTATGGCTGTATTGTGATCATTATTGGAAAACAGTATAGACCATAGAGACCAATATGATATTATTTTTTCCCTGGCAATGCTTAACTAGTGTTAGATTGATGCCTATTTGACAATTCATGAGCACTTCTAGAGTCTAGACCCAATGTATAGTCACTATTCAAGATCTTATGACAACATAATGTATCCAAGTCAAAGAATAAATTCTAATATCTCTCAAGTGCTGCTAACATATTACCTCAGCTTGTGCATCTAAAAGATTCCTATTAATCAATAAGCTTCCGGGAATCGAATTAACGTAAGCTTCTGAATCCAATACTAAAAAAAAAAATTTTAAAAAAAAAGAAAAAAAAAAGAAGAGGGTGGGGGAGTTTATTGCCAATTGTGATGAAAGTTAACGAAAACGAACGTGATTTTGTCCCCAAGAATAAAAAAGAAGAAGAAGTTATTCCTCCAAAAAGGAAGAAAAATTAAAAATTTTATATGATCTAGTTTCTCATCAATATTCCCTACATAAGTTTTAGTCTTCACACTTAAGGTTTCTTAGTACAGTAGAAAAAATTGCCATTTTAGAGTTAAATTAGTGGAACATTCGTTTTTATTAAATATAACTCACTTAAGACAATAAGAGCATGATTTTAAAAATCACGCTGAACAAATTGGAAAATGAAGTGATTCTTGATTCTTTATTTCTTGAAATCTCTTTTCTGATTCAAAATCATGGTGTAACGTGTATCCGCGTTAGTTTAGTTGCCACTGGTGCCATAAAGTACTATCTAAATTGATTCTTTTTTGACAATAAGCTCTAATTGCATAGTCTAATTGAGATTCTGTCAACTACCATTTAATTTATTATTGTTTAATATTATAAATATATAATATAAAATTTTAAGGTTTGATATTTTATTTTGGGATTGTTGGGCCAAATAAATTTATTAGGTAGCATAGCACTGGTTTCTACTCAAGTAGGGATGCTCAAAAAATATTATTTTGAGATACTTCTTGATTTTGAACTGAGAATCTCTTGGAAATTATTATGTAAATTTTCAGTAAGAGACATATGCTCGTAAGTCCTAATTATAAGAATGAAAGAAAAATAGAAAAAAATTGACTCATTTGTGAGTAAAGAAATCCTTAAATATATTGTTATTATATTTTTTTCAATGTGAAACTCGTCTTGTGAAAAGGACTTTTTAAGTTTCAAATTCAAAAAATGAAAGAGAAAGCTATATTTCCCCTCTACAAATATCATTTTCCTTCAAGAATTTCAACCATAAATGTACGAATTTGCAAGCTTTTGTATGGGTCTAATATTTATTTGTTTAATGAATAGGCTAACTGGTCTTGAGGGTTTTTTAAAGACCGGGTCGATCTGGTCTATACTCAATAGGTCATGGTTGAACAGATCAAATCTATCGGTTTGACCCAACTTTTAAAACCAAGGTTAAGACCAATGACATGGTGTTCGGGTCAATCTTCCTCACGGTTACCACTTTTCCCCGAAATTTGTATTTTGGTTATTAAGCTACCTAACCTATATCATATTTGATAGCTTCTCTAATTTGGAAGCTTTTACGATAAGGACACCAATTTCAAACATAAATATTAGCAGAAGTGCATAACAATGTATTAATGGACATAATATAAACGTAAGGATGTAAGTAAGTCGATTCAGATATGTACAAAGATGCGTATTAAACTACAACTTGTGTGTTGACCACTTCAAATTATACTCTCTTATTCTTTGTAATTGAAAAGATAGAGAAATGTAAAATGAAAGAAAACAAAATAGACAATGACGTGATGACAAGATTAGCATGAATTTGGATGGAAGACAGCACATTATCCTCAAATTTTTTGTTCTAATTTGAAAGCTTTTCCCCAAATACAGTATTTTTTATCATAAATTTTGGGTTTGGTTTTCGTCTGATACTCCAATGATCTGGATGTAATACAAACATAACACGTCTTTAAAATTGACAACGTATTAATCTTGTATCATGTGTAATATTAGAGCATGAGATTTTGTATGGTTTTGGCATAAAGCTTGAGTTCAATGTTTCTAATGTACTGGATTCATTAAAATGATGACATGTGACAAAAAGTGGACACGTGACACCATTACAACAAATTTAGTGCATTGGATCACTCACTGGACTAAGGCCAATTAGATATTACTTAAACATGGTTGATTTAACAGCAATAAATAAATTATTGAAGTGGGTTTTCCTGAATAGGTGATTTTTGATTATCAACAACATGACCCTCCAAATACCAACTTTGGAAACAAAACTTGGTGGATTCCAGAATAAAAACAAGTGGCCCTCTCCCCATCTCAAATGACGTTTCAACACATGTTTATAGATAGGGCATGTATAACAGCATAAGCATAGCCTTTGTTCATTGTATTTCTACTGATCCTTAGCTCTTTTGCATTTAGGTCTTCTTATCACAAACGACAGATTTAAAGTAAATTGACAGGTCATATCATATTCGAGCTCACTAGTCAGGGAATTTTACTGAACTGTATGTGGTATATACAGTAGCCTATATGCTAAATTGTTCCCGTGGACTCTTTGTTTTCGCAGTCTCAACCTTTTTTTTTTTTTCTCAGTTTTTTATTTTGTCTGATTAAAAAACTTCAATCTATGAGTCTTGTAATTTAATTAATTGGTACCTTATGATGTTTTCAATAGAGACATTTATGTTTTAAATCCCGCAACAGTTACATCTATCGAATTATCAAATAATAATAATAATAAAAATAAAAAGCTTTAGATACTGTTCGAGGAATATTTAAAGAGGATGGAAGAATATTTAGTTGAGGTCCTACTAAATGTAGGATGCCAAGTAATATTCTTGTGCAGGAACTAAGGGCAACATTCCTCTCTCTTAAGTCATAATCTTACTCAAGAATATTCCTCTAGCAGAGCATATTTGTATTCTTTCAGATCATGATCTCGCCATTGTTGGAAAACAACAATCAAAAAAGAGAGAAAAAGACATTCGAAACATTAAGAAATAGGTTAGAAACTCAGAATTATAAAATAAATACATATTTTAATTCTTATCCCTTTTTTTATAAGTGCATTAATCAAAATTTAGGGTGACCTGACCTCTCTTTAGGGTAGAATTAAGTAGCTAGTCATTAATAATTTTAATTGCCTTTTATGTGGGAGTAGATTACAGTGACTTCATCCCTTGGTAGGTCTAGTCACTAATCAAATTGATATAAAAAATAAAAATAAAAATAAAATACTTATACTCTGTATTTAATAATATTTTAAACTAAACAGTGAAAACTAAATATTTATACTCTGTACCAGAGTCATAAATATAATAATTTTGAAACTCAAAGAGTTATGATTACAATGATTGATTGGTTTTTTTTTTTTTTTTTAATAGTTTCATTTATTTATTAAGTGAGTTTTATTAATGTATGCTCTTAAAAAATTACATTAGCCATTCATTTTTTTATAAAAAATTGAAAACTTATTCAAAAAGTTAATCACTTTTTTTTTTAATAAAAAGTTTCTTAAAATAATTTATTAATTAAGTGCAGGCATAAGTTAGTAAAAACTCATTAAATAAATGAAAATTAAAAAAAAAATTAAAAATTAATCAATCAGAGTGATTGTAGTCATCCTTCTCACCTATTATCAAATGTCATGCGCCTGTAATGAATTCTGTGACATGCGAGCACGACACAATCAGATTAAAAAGAAAAAAACAGATCTTCAATCTGACGGTCAATTGTTGAGTCTTGATTGTTGACCAATGAATCAGAATGCCCCCTGCCCCTGCCCCTGCCCCTGCCCCACACGACACTATGGTCCCACCAATTAAAAGCACACTATTATCACAACATATACGCCATACGCGCGACCTTTCTCTTCAAATGCCCTAATAAGTAGGGTTCTTTGGTGGAGTTGTTTATAACAACATGTTTTTTATTTTTAGATAATATTACACGTATTTTCATATATTTTTATATTTATATATATTTCAAAAATATACAAACAACGTTACTAGAACAACATTAACAAACGGTTTCTAGAAATTAGGAACTTACTGTGCTTAGCTCAGGTTGGGATATGAGATATCATACGTTTGATTGAGTAAGAAAATAATTTTAATGGTGGATTCAAATTAAAGGATAATAAGTCATAATAATTTGTTATTATTTAAAATTTATTGTGAAAATATTATGAGAAATGATATGTCTACAACATTTCTACAATATTTTTACAACAAATCCTAAGTGGCAAGTTGTTACTAATTGTTATTGTTGGGGCAAAAAAGTAATCTTAGCATTAGTTTGAAATTTGAACCAATAACAACTAACCACTTGTGATTTGTTGTAAAAATATTGTAGGAATGTTGTAGACGTAGCATCTCTCAAATATTATACATGTAACAATTTAATGACCAGTATTTTCGAATAATAATACCCAATAATTAGAAATTAAAAACTCGCTGTGCTCAGGTCAGGTTGGATATCGGACGTCAGATTTAGTTCCTTCTTTATCAGTCCTTTTCCACCAGGAGGCTTTACTGCTTTATCAGTCTCTATAGTCCCAAAAATTAACTGTAATAAGTTCATATCCACCGTCCATGTGGCTTCGGTTTTCTGTTTCCAATTATTAGAAATCGACAAACTTTGGCCTTTATAAAAGGAAAGGATGTGATACCTATTACTATTAGGATCAAAGTTGATTAATTAGAATCATAAAAATAAATCTGGGATAGTTACAACCTGAGCATTATAGTTGGAAATACCAAACACTTCGCGGATGTTATAGTGGTAAATAAAAGACAAAGTGTTTGATGGTTTCCCTTTTGTTTGTTTTAAAGATGGTGTCCCTTTGCATACGTGGCTCTTGATTTTCTCACTTTACATTAGTGGACTCTATGTTAGCCTTTTTTTTCTTTTTTTTTTCTTTTTTTTAAGTAAAATTTAATACAATGGCACTTGGATTCGTTGTTTTATTCAAATAGATAAAATTCTATTTTAGTCTAATTTAAATATATGTGTGTAAATTTCTTTCTTGCAAATTTGAATATCAGCCTTTACCCCTTAGAGTATCTCCAACAGGAAAGCTAAACATAAAATCATTTCTACTATAGAGAGTAAACCCACAAAATAGGTTTCAAATGAACTCTCTATACCCGGAATTTTTTTTGGCTCATGAACAGTAGCTCATCAAGTCTGATGGGCTACTGTTCATTCTTCAAATATATTTTTTCTATTATAATAATCAGGTATTGAATAAAAAAATGTTGGAAGATGTGTAGATGTTAAAAAAAGAATAAATAATGAATGAAGAAATAATATTTAAATGAGATAGAGAATCTGTTGGAAAATGTATTTGAAAAATTGGGTAGCTAAAAGGTAAAGATCACGGTTCATTCTCTAAACAGTACAAAAATTTGTCTAATCTACTGGAGATGCTCTTACACGGCTACACCCTACAAATATTTATACTTATGGAGTGATTATTACGCTAAAAATACGCGATGGTATACTTGGACTCGATGTTGTTCCCTTTCTGTCTGGTCCGAGAGTTCAGAGGAGTCAAGTTTGTGTGTTAATTGTTTTACTTTTAGTCGTTCCTTATTTCTGATCCAAATTATGAGTCATTTGTCACGAGTCCTTGCTTTGCAACTACCATCTTCTTTCTTTGTAAGACTTAATAAGATGACAATCAGTTCGTTTTAACCCAAATCTTACGTAAAGACTTATTATTATTAGCAAATTTCCTGTAACTTCGAAAATGCTAGATTAAGGTGGTCAAATGGTCACATCCCTCAGTATTGAATAAAATGGCTGCAATCGCTCCTTTTCAGTATTTGGATGATTGTGCCACCCTCACTCATTTTAAATTCACTCTGTAATTTTCAATCTCCTAAGTCCTAACCAAAACTCATTTTTTATTGTTCAAACTTCAAACAGCAATAATGAGCCATGTAATGAGGAAGTCTTGAAAACTTACAACAACAATTGGTGTTGGACCATTGGTGGGTAAACTAACACCGAAATGTTAACAATTGGTTGTGCGGTTAGTTGTGCCACAAAACCAGACTTTCTCATTTTAATATTTGAGTCTTGAGTCACTTGACCCAAGTTTAGTTAGAAAACTGGAGTATATCCAAATTTTAACTTGGAAACTATATTGAAATTAGAATAATATATATATATTTTATATATATAAATAGATAACAGAAGAAGGGAAATAAGGTTGGATTTGAACTATGAACATATGATGATATAGAGAATTTCATAATTATTAGACTATCACTCAAACCCAAAATTAGAATAATGTTAAACACAATATTTTTGTTATTTCTTTTTTTGAGAAAGCAATATTTTTTATAATTGTTAAAATGTTCTATAACCATTATGAATGGAGTAAAATTATTATTATTATTTTTTGGATTCATCATTGAAACAATGATATGTAAATATCACAATAAAGTGATATAAAGTTATAAACTTAAAAACGTTTCAATAGCGTGGTATTGTCTTGTCACATTCAGTAGAGTAAAGCTTGATATCGTAAAAGAACATAGAATAGGAGTGGAAATCTGTCTGTTGTTACTGTTGTGTCATCAATCACAATCCTGTTTGTTACCAAGCTTAGATCAGAAAGATACAAAGGAAATAATTCAAGCGTAAGAAAAATGATATGACAATCACAAGCAAATATCTTTATTACGCAATCCAAACAACACGAGATTACAAATTCATCACTATAAGACCGATCGGATTTCCCCATCACGGTTCAACCCAACCCTTAAACACTCACACAAAACACACACAGACAAAAACCACACGAAAATAAAACGAAAGCCAAACAAACAAATTAACAGTAACACAAACAAACATACACGCCCTTGGAACCTTTAAAAGTTTACATCTCGACACGTCAGCTCAGCCCATAAATAAAGGAACCAATCAGGGGCAAACACCTGTGCACCCTTCTTTATTTAGTATGCTAACGGCCGCAGCTGATCAAGGAGATAGAAATTATATGGCGAGGACGAGTCCGGGCATGGACTTCCCGACCCAATCGGATACACTGCTCTCCCAGAGGTAAGGGCAATGAAGTGGCGTGATCTCAGCCGTTGATGATGACGACGGTGATGGCGGTGAAGCTGATTCGTAATCCGACGCGGACGGTGAGGATGGGTCCGAGTTTGTGACGGCGGCGGTGGAGTCACCGAAGCGCGTGACGGTGAGGGAAGTGTTGAAATACTCCCTGATTTGGGTGATTACCCCATTCGTGACGGTCCACGCGTGAACCCAAACAATGGAGCGCGCGCGGTCACAGCCCTCGGCGAGTACGGTGGGCCCGAATGAAACAATGGTCTGCGGAGCAAATCGGAAGCAGCTGTCTTGTCTTTTGTTTTTGAGGTTGTTTCGGCCTCCTGATGACGTGTCAGAAGAAGCACCAGTGAGCAGGCGCATCAAGTACTGGTGGGTCGGCGGACCATGGAACCACCACTCTAGGTCTGGAGCAACCAGTTTGTGAACCGTTGCCACGTCACGTGAGCTTAAGGCCTCATATAGGGCTTGCACCACCCCTTGATTACTAGAATCACTTTCCTCCAGAATTTCCTGAGAGTTAGCCAGTTCGAGTCTAGGCTTATTAGCCTGAGCTTTACAGACCAAGAAACGAATATTAGCTTTCGCTTTTTGCTTAGAAAGATGGAGAAAAAGATGAAGCAAAGAAAGCCGGTGAGAGAGAACAATGGGGATTTTATCCCTTATATAGAGAAATGACGTATGATGTGGGTGTGAAATCAGAAATCCACTACAGCCGTTTTTATTTTAGACGTCTATTAACTTTTATCGTATGACGACGATGATTCGCGTGATTGTGATTAGTGAATCCTCACTTTTATTAGTATATGTTATTTTTCACTCATACTCGCACATGTTAAGGGTGTAAAAATGGTGTGAATTGTGTCACTGACTTTTGGGTTGGAGGGATAGTTTGGTAAAAATGAGAAGGGAAGGTGGGGCCATTTGATGACGTGGAGGAATTTGATTGGTGTGGTGGATGGGAACAGATTTTGTGTGCATTGTGAAATTGGGGAATTATGGCATTGCGTGTGGGGAGGAGGAGCAGTGGTCTTTGATTTTTCTTGAATTAGTCAAGCCAACTCTTTTTGACCCGAATAAGTGGTAATTACGTTATTGTGTTAAAGTCTCACGCTATAAGGTTAAAAATGAATGTGTACCGAAAACTTCGAAAAGTTACGCTATCCACTTTGGGTTAATGAGATCGGAATTTAAGGGATTAAATTAATGAGATCAGGAATTTAAGGTAATCATTATCCTCTTATCTCACATTTAGTACTTATCAAAAAAACAAAGCTTACATTTAGTAAATGAGCTATCAAAGATTACGGAATAAATATGCTATCAATAGTTACGGAATAACAAACGGACACGTGAAATTTATATATATATATATATATATATATATATTTTTTTTTTAATTACTCTTTTTAGTAGTATTAGATAAGGATGAGTTTTGGTATGGTATGTCAACTTTACAAGAGCATACAGTGGCAAGCCAGTTGATTGTCTAGTTGGTATGGTTTATTTCAGTTTTATTATCTAAGTTTTGTAAAAATATATTTTTGTTGCAGTTTCAACTTCTAAACCACTCATTCTAAATCACGCAACGAGGTAGATTGTTTCTTGTTGATTTAATTAGGAAGCAAGGATTTATTCCACATTCCTTAAAACTTAAATAGGTAATGCCACAATAGCCCACCAAATTACCAACGAAGGGGTAGGGTGTAGATTCTTAACTTATATTTCATATATACGAGGCTACAAGTTTAAGCAACACAATAACACTTTCGTTTTCTATTGACAAAAAAGAAGATGCTTGCGAATGCCTCCTTTTTATTTTTTATTTATTTATTTTTTTTAAAATAATTACAACATGTTGTTAATCCCGCAACTCGAACCATTTCTTCCTAGACCCCTAAGCACTTTGTACATGGAGAGATGCCAATTCAACTACAAGACCTTTTGGCATTTTTATTTTTATTTTTTTAAACATTATAAATGAAGATTCATTTACAAGTTTATAATGTTTTCATTGTGGTTGAATAGGAGAGGAGCCGAGTTAATTGGAGCCTAAATTAGTTTTCCTTTGTAAATACATTGTATTATTATTGTTATTTTTTTGATAGGGTAAATACGTTGTATTATGTTTTCCTTTTGCAATCTAAATATTACTCCCTCCGTCCTACTTTTTTTGTCATCTATTCTATTTTGAAATGCTCCAAAATATTATCCTATTTCTAAAAACAAAAGTCATTAATTTACTAATGTTCCTATTATACCCTTATTAATTTACTAATTCAATTTTTTGATAAATTTTTTTAAGGGTAGTTTTGGAAACTTATACATTTTTGAAAGGTAGACAAGATAATAAATAATATTCCCTTAAAAAGTTTGACTTTTCAAACACGATAAAAAAAGTAGAACGGAAGGAATATCCAAGTAGGCACAGAAGAAGAATAGTCTTAATTCTGTACATATCATTATCATTTCATTATCTTTAGTAGTTAAACAATCTATTTATTGCAATACAATTCCTCTACATTTTATAAGTCGCACTTTGAAGTTTGAATACAAACTTGGATTGTCCCTAGTTTGAGAATGACATATTAGTTAAGTATAAAGAAATTGAAATAAAAGTCCTCGGAGGAAGGAAAAAAAAAAAAAGAGAGTGATAAAGTTCAACGGGAAAAAATGAACAAATGTTGGGAAAAAACGTCACTCATTATGGCATTGCTATATATATGGTTTGAAAAAAAAAAAAGTTTTGCTGATTTGCTTATTTGTTAAAATATTATAAATCCTTTAGTTGTTTAATGAAATCGTCCTTCATCAAAAAAAAATAATAATAATAATATTATAAATAAATAAATAAAAAAGAGAAAAGGTATTTTTTTCCTACTATGGGCCACCAAAATAAGTTAAAAAAAGTGGTTGTTTTCAACTTGCAAAAAACACTATTGTATTTAAATGCGGGCCACCTTTATACAGAACCTGAAATCAAATCAGAAAAAGGGTTCCAGTCCAAGTAAGATAAAGACAAATTGGTTTCGTCTTCAACAACAGAGTACAAAATTTTCAATAAAAAACAGTGAAATGCTAGACTGTATTCAGACCATCTTGATCTGTCACCACTAGTTGCACTAATAATATATCGTACGATCAAAATTGGATGGTCCAAGTTAGTCCTACTCCTACTTGATCATTGAAAGAAAAAAACAATGCTAATCGTTGAGAATGGTGAAAAGTGAAGAATGCCAACCCTGCTGTCATGGTCTCACAGATGGCAATGTTTTGGAAGCCAAAATCGATCTAGACCGGTACTAACTACGAGTGTTGATGTTGAGCAATCGAGAGGATTGAGATATTTATGAACCTTTTCTTTCAAATATTATGCTTATGGATATTGTCATGGGTACCAATTAACTACAAAAACTGAAATTTGTGGACTGTTAGTGACTACCTTCTAGGAAACTTTGAATCAGTCTTTTTGTGAATGTGTAACTCGTTATAGGGATTAGGTGGAAATACATAAAAATAATAATAATAAAAAATTATTTTCTAAAAATTACATAGCATCCTTTGGAGTCCCACATCGAAAAAATCTTTCTTGACTTTCTGCCTTATAAGCTCTGAAGCGAAGGAGTAATGTACCACCAGTTGTTTATATTATATTATTAAAATGACATTAATAATATTCTTATACCATAAGTTTATAAGCTTTTATAAAATTTGTGGGTTTAGTATTTGTCTCTTATTTGTTTTTATTTTACCAACGATCTTGTTCTTGTCAAAAGTAGGTGTAGGAGCAAATTTTCTAAGAATATGATTTATTGTATTATCCGGTAAAATAAACCAAATCAACCTAAATGAAAATACATTCTCAGAAAAAAACCTAAATGAAGATAAATAAATAAATAAAAAATGACAAAATCCACGTGCATGTTTCTTTCTTCTGAGTTTTTTATTTTTTGGTCGCCGAATGTGTTTCCTGAGTCATTTGGAGTCACTAGAATCGTGGGTTCTCTCATTACATGCCACACATGCAGACTAAGACAGGATCTCTTGGTACTCGTGGTGCCTCATTTTTGTCTCTCTGTACACTGGTTTTCATGGTCATCTTCAGCATCCACCAGCATTAGAAAAATCCAAATATATATGGGATGATATTATAATTATAATATTTATGCCACTTCCTTTTAACCAAAAAAAAAAAAAAAAAAAAATTTATGCCACTGTATTTCCAACTGCTACTACTTTCATTATGCAGAGTACACTGCCCAGTGCCCACTCTGCACAAATGCAACACGTATTCTGCTTGTAACGCTTACGTACCGTTCATGAATTTAATAAAGATAGCGAAATGTGGTGTGAGCCAATGTTACGAGGGGCTCATTGTGATTTTATATACACGCAGGGCCTGCCTAACTTAATTGGACCTAAAGTGATAGATTTATGTGAGACTTTTTATATATAAATATTAATTAAATAAAATTATTTAATATTAATCAAATTGAGATTAATTTAATGTATTAAATATATAATTTAATGAATAATACCAACTAAAATTAATATTAATTTCATATAAAGAATTGAGTATTATAGTTGAAAAATTAATTTAACAAAAAGAAAAAAATTTTAAAAAGAAAATTAATTTATCTTGGATATATAACGATACATAATTAATTACATTTATAATCTAATTTATAATCTATGATATTAATTGATGTGTGACTTCGTAGTAGATTAGTTTACAAATATTAAAGTTTCAAACTATTAGGAAAGATTAATCATCATTGATGATCTAACACATTTGCAAATTTTTTTTAAAGCCTTTTTAGAAATAAAAAAAGAAAATGTTAAAGGTATTACAAAATATTCACAATATAATGTGATAATAACAGTGATTGATGAACTTCAATAATGTAATTAATGAATATTTAAAATACTTTTTTATGATTGGTAACATGTTAGTTTGTAAATATATAGTAAAATTTGTAATATCCCTAACATCACTAATAATAAAAAGTGCACAACAAAATGAAAAAATTCATATTTTTTATAAAATTTTGGGCCTTTTACAATAGGATGAGGGCCTTTTTTTGTAAAGGGTAAATATTTTTTGTGGTAGGGGCCTTAGGCCTAGGCCTTGGGCCGGCCCTGTATACACGGCAGCGGGCGCTAGCTTTTGAATATCTTATTTCTTAGTGGTTTATTTGGTTGAAAATATAAGTAATATGAGTTATGAGCTTTTGTAATTAATTTAATTGGTTGATTTTTTTTTTTTTTTTGGTGTTTTCAAGTCATCATGATTCAAATTTTATATGTTTCATTGTAATTATTAAATTATAAAAAATAAAAATAAAAAGAACAAGAAAAAATATATAATTATTTTTAGCAAAAATAAGTTTTAATTTTTTATTGTATAAAAATAATAGGTAAAATAAATAAATAAAAAGTCATGCCAAACCAAAATAGAAAGCCCAAATTGATATTGCATCAGTCTTTTGTTTTTATGTTTGGGTCTTGTAAGGGCGGTTTTTGGGGCCCAGGCCCAGCAAGCCAGCGATCTTGGCCCAAAAGACCCTCGACAATGAATTTGTAGAGAGTGGGACTTAGAGCTAGGTCTTGACAGAGTGGACGTGATTAATGGTGAACCACGCAACAAATGGGACGTGAGATTGTTTTGTTCAGTTTTCTGAGATGACCATCCCTGGGGCTACTTTAGTGTTCCACTCGCTCTCTTTTTGGAAAATCTCTCCCCTTTTTGTGGAGACTTTCTGCTCTTATATATCCTCCTTTAATTGATAATGACCTTACACTTGTTCACCATCTAGGCCTCTACTCGAGTGCCTGTCCCAAAGGACATCCCCCTCCTTTTTCTGTGAGTTGCAATGGCCGAGATAATACTATTTTTCTATCCAATCCACATTAATGCGGCTGGAAAAGTAGTTTCCCTGCATTTAATGCGGCAGTAGTGGTTGTTCCCTGCCCGTTTAGCATTTCCTTCATTTAGAAGGGTTCCTCACCATGGACAGGGTACGTGTTTGACGTCCATTAAGTGCGTCCGAGGAGGCACTACTCCTCGGACGATCCTTAAATAAAACCGGCCCGGCCCAACAGGATTGGGCTAAATGTCTCCCGACCCTGTTTTCGCTTCCCGCCATGGCTGGGCTTCATCCTGGTCCTAAGGCCCACTGTTGACTGACAAAGCTTGCCCCCCACAATAGCCCCTCAAAATTCCGGTTCTTTCTTCTTGATCCGAGGAGGAAAAACGGGATTTTGATAATTGCTGGACAGTCCATCGTGGTTCTCTACTTTATCCGGGCGAGCGTGTGTCATCACGTGCCTCATTAATGCTGAAGGCATTTAATGCCCCGGGGGGAGTTAACTGCAGCTTTTGGAGTATTACGCCTTTTCAATCCAACGGTTGGAGACCAGATCAACGGCGAACAACGTTTTGTTTATTCTAGGCGGGAGTGCGTCTGTCCAACTTCCTCTGGGTATATAAGGTCTTGAAGGCGTTTATTCCCCATTTTCTACGAAAACGCCAGTATTCAGAAGACCTTAGTGTGTTCTTCTTCAGTACGCTCTTATCTTCGCCATCATTTTATTGAAGATCCCGTCAAGTTTCTTACCCGTAAGTGCGCGTTTCTTCTTCGTTACTCTTCTTTAGGCGAACTTCCTTCGTGTAACCTAGGATTAGGGGGAATGGGTAGGCTTTCAAAATTGGTAGACTCTTCGGCCGGTATGGCGGGCTTCAGGGCGAAGTATCGTATTCCACCGGAGGTAGGTTTAGAGTACTGCCACGAAGAGGAAATTTTCTTCAAAAGGAAGTCAGGGCAGGTCGTGATTCCAATGATAGCCTTCGTGGAGGGAGGAATGACGATCCCCATGGGGAGAATAACTAGGGACTACCTGCGTGGTCATAGATTGACCCCCTATCAGTGCACCGCAAACCTGCTCCGGATCTTGGGGTGCACCGACGTATTAAACGACCAGATGAACCTCGGCCTAACTTGGCGTGACGTGGTTCATCTCTATGAATGCCACAGGCTCGGTGACTCATACTACCTAAAGTCCAGGTCTGATGAAGTGAGGTTGATATCCTGCCTCCCCAAGTCCAGCAAAGGCTTGAAGGACGACCATTTGATCGTCTCCGGACCATGGCATGACGGCATTCACTGTCCGACCAGGGCAGGAAAGCCAGGTGGGGTGCCATAACATTAGGTTCCGCGGAGAGGACCCTAGTTTGAGTTTTCCCCCTTTGTTTTGCTTTATTTGTGTTGCGTTTCCTTTGTTATAGCTGCATGTCTCCTCGGACTAACATAGCTCACTTAACGATCTTTGCAGACAAAGAGCACACAACCCCTCGGCTGAGCCTGGTCAACGTTCCTGCTCTAAATTACCTCTTGAGATCTGAGATTTTCGTGAGCGAGGACGGACAGTTGCGGTCGGCTCCGTTGATTTTGGATTTTGTTCCCCTTTCTCGGTCCTTGGTGGAAGCTGGTCAAGCTATCAGGGCTGGAAGTCCGAGATTGGCACGTATAAACGTTTCCATACCCGGGTTTCTCGCTTCGTCAGATTTGCCTCCTGCTCGATTGCCTGATCACCGCCCCATTCCTGCAGAGATTGTTCCGGAGGAGGAGGCTGGTTCTTCGCATTCTTCCCTAGAGGAACAGATAGATCGTTTCCAATTTGCCGAGGAAGGGGAGGTGTCGGCTAGAGTTGTAGAGCTCTCGGACTCTGACACAGACTTAGACCGTGCTTCAGCAGCCCCTACCCTCGGTCTAGTCGTCGCACAAGTTGATACTAGCCAAGAGGTTGAGGAAGAAGGGATGGACTTGAAGCCCAGGGCTGGCCTCCGGGGCCTTCTATCTAACAGGAACAAGGGACAGTCCTCTAAGGACGCCCCCAAGGAGCAGGCTCCGGCTAAGCTTCCCCCTCCTCCTCCTTCATCCACCGACCCCCCACTTCAGCCTATGCCCAATTTGAGGCGGAAGAGGCCAGTGGAAGAACTGGAGGAGGGTGAGGTCGGCCCTCAGCAACCCAAGCAGCAAAAGAAAGGAAAGGAGCTCAAGGATAAGCGGGCCAAGTCCACTAACAGCCGAGATGAAGCGGCGCTGAGGAGGGCGCAACGTACTTGGAGCCCATGGCTGGAACTGGACGGTGCTCCCATTCCCTGGGATGCCACAATTTGGGAGTCCACACGGGGGCAGGCGACCAACCTTGCCGAGACCCTGCAGCAACCTCTGCTCTTGCCCCGCGACATGGACGGGCTCAGGAAAACGGGGCAACCAGACCTCTTCAAGTCTTTGAAGAGGGATCTCGCTATGGTGAGCAACAAGCCTTGGCCAGATTGGACGCTGTGCTCCACCTTCAGCTAGCGTTGTTTTCGTTTTAACGACACTTTTATTAACTCTATGCAGATCACCCAGCAAGTTTACGTCGCCGAAGAGCGGGCGAAAAGTGCACGGGACGAGGTTAATGGCGAGGTCCAATCCCGCGTAGCCGCGGAGAAAACTGCTGCTATCCTGAAGCTGGAAAAGGAGAGCCTAAAAGAAAAACTTAAGGAGGCTGTGAGGGAACGGGACAGCGCCAATGCGGGCTTTGAGAGCACAATGAAGCAGGCCGAGGACATGCGCCAACAGCTTCACTTGTCTGGGATAAACCTTGCGACCGAGAAGCAATTGGTCCAGGATCTTAAGGCGCAGCTGGTACAAGTGAAGGAAGGGGCCAGATTGGCCAGGGAGGCCGCCGAGGCTGCGGTGGCGGCCTCTTATGAACGGGGAGTGGCGGATACTGAAACTAGGCTGGCCGAAGAGGTAGCTGTGGTTTGCAGGGACTACGTTACTGAGTCCTGGGGAGTCGCCATGGACCGAGCAGCAGTCCCTGTGGATTCCGACCTTAGGAGGCTCGAGAGTATCTTCTTCCCACAGGATATTCGCGAGATCCCTGGCTCGGATTCCCTAGGGGATCTCGCCTCTGCACAAACCGTCCCTCCCGGCGCCGACATCCTAGGGGGCAAGGATGGAAACGAGGAGGGGCAGCCGTCAGCCAGGGGCAAATCGCCAGAAGACGCCCTTACTATAAGGGACGTCGTTGCACAGGCTAAGGAAGCTGGGCCTAAACCAACGGCTGAGGAGGAAAACCCCGTGGCCGCTGTCCCCGAGAAGTGCTTGGCCCAGGACCAAGTTTAAAGCATTAGTGTAGGGATTAACTTGTAGTAGGTTTTGCTTTTTGCTTTTTGTTTGCTTAGGCTTCGCAAATATGTGTAAAACGAAACATTTTGGCATTTGATGAATGATATAACTCCGTTTCGTTTTGTTTCGTTGCTTCTACTTTGCCTTTGTTATGAACGAATTTTGACTATATCAGTAGAATTCCGAGGTTGAGCCATTAGTCGTAATTTAAACAATGCGATTAAGTATGAGCTAATCAAGTAGTAGTTATTTTCACCGAGGCTGTGGTCCGAGGGGAAGAAGGAAGCCTTGGGTCCCTTCCGTCACTTGGATACATGTGGTTAATTTCCCCCAAGTCTGTGGTCCGAAGAGCCGAGCAGAACTCAGGTTCTGTTTAACGCTTATTGAGAATGGTTTAGCAGTTAATTTCCCCCAAGCCTGTGGTCCGAGGGGCCAGGCAGGACTTAGGTTCTGTTTAACGCTTATTGTTAACGTAGCTAGTTTCCCCATAGGCTTGAGTCCAAGGACCATGCAAAACCTTGGTTCTGTCTAGTACTTAAATGTATGTGGCTAATTTCCCCCAAGTCTGTGGTCCGAAGAGCCAGGCAGGACTTAGGTTCTGTTTAGCGCTTATTAGGAACAGTTTAGCAGTTAATTTCCCCCAAGTCTGTGGTCCGAGGAGCCAGGCAGGACTTAGGTTCTGTTTAACGCTTATTGTTAACGTAGCTAGTTTCCCCATAGGCTTGAGTCCAAGGACCATGCAAAACCTTGGTTCTGTCTAGTACTTAAATGTATGTGGCTAATTTCCCCCAAGTCTGTGGTCCGAAGAGCCAGGCAGGACTTAGGTTCTGTTTAGCGCTTATTAGGAACAGTTTAGTAGTTAATTTCCCCCAAGTCTGTGGTCCGAGGAGTCAGGCAGGACTAAGGTTCTGTTTAATGTTTATTGTTAACGTAGCTAGTTTCCCCATAGGCTTGAGTCCAAGGACCATGCAAAACCTTGGTTCTGTCTAGTACTTAAATGTATGTGGCTAATTTCCCCCAAGTCTGTGGTCCGAAGAGCCAGGCAGGACTTAGGTTCTGTTTAGCGCTTATTAGGAACAGTTTAGCAGTTAATTTCCCCCAAGTCTGTGGTCCGAGGAGCCAGGCAGGACTAAGGTTCTGTTTAATGTTTATTGTTAACGTAGCTAGTTTCCCCATAGGCTTGAGTCCAAGGACCATGCAAAACCTTGGTTCTGTCTAGTACTTAAATGTATGTGGCTAATTTCCCCCAAGTCTGTGGTCCGAAGAGCCAGACAGGACGTAGGTTCTGTTTAGCGCTTATTAGGAACAGTTTAGCAGTTAATTTCCCCCAAGTCTGTGGTCCGAGGAGCCAGGCAGGACTAAGGTTCTGTTTAATGTTTATTGTTAACGTAGCTAGTTTCCCCATAGGCTTGAGTCCAAGGACCATGCAAAACCTTGGTTCTGTCTAGTACTTAAATGTATGTGGCTAATTTCCCCCAAGTCTGTGGTCCGAAGAGCCAGGCAGGACTTAGGTTCTGTTTAGCGCTTATTAGGAACAGTTTAGCAGTTAATTTCCCCCAAGTCTGTGGTCCGAGGAGCCAGGCAGGACTAAGGTTCTGTTTAATGTTTATTGTTAACGTAGCTAGTTTCCCCATAGGCTTGAGTCCAAGGACCATGCAAAACCTTGGTTCTGTCTAGTACTTAAATGTATGTGGCTAATTTCCCCCAAGTCTGTGGTCCGAAGAGCCAGGCAGGACTTAGGTTCTGTTTAGCGCTTATTAGGAACAGTTTAGCAGTTAATTTCCCCCAAGTCTGTGGTCCGAGGAGCCAGGCAGGACTTAGGTTCTGTTTAACGCTTATTGTTAACGTAGCTAGTTTCCCCATAGGCTTGAGTCCAAGGACCATGCAAAACCTTGGTTCTGTCTAGTACTTAAATGTATGTGGCTAATTTCCCCCAAGTCTGTGGTCCGAAGAGCCAGGCAGGACTTAGGTTCTGTTTAGCGCTTATTAGGAACAGTTTAGCAGTTAATTTCCCCCAAGTCTGTGGTCCGAGGAGCCAGGCAGGACTAAGGTTCTGTTTAATGTTTATTGTTAACGTAGCTAGTTTCCCCATAGGCTTGAGTCCAAGGACCATGCAAAACCTTGGTTCTGTCTAGTACTTAAATGTATGTGGCTAATTTCCCCCAAGTCTGTGGTCCGAAGAGCCAGGCAGGACTTAGGTTCTGTTTAGCGCTTATTAGGAACAGTTTAGCAGTTAATTTCCCTCAAGTCTGTGGTCCGAGGAGCCAGGCAGGACTAAGGTTCTGTTTAATGTTTATTGTTAACGTAGCTAGTTTCCCCATAGGCTTGAGTCCAAGGACCACGCAAAACCTTGGTTCTGTCTAGTACTTAAAGGAAAAAAAAAAAAAAAAATAGGGTACAAGGCAAAAATCACAAGGAAACCAGAACTCAAGTGAAAAAGATACTTTTATTAATAGTGATACCTTTTGAGGTTATTTACATTCCAAGGGCGTGGCACTACATGTTCGTCCAAGTCTTCCAAGAAGTAGGCTCCTATGCCGGCTACGGAAGTGATACGGTACGGTCCCTCCCAGTTTGGTCCGAGCTTTCCCCACGCAGGGTTCTTTGCGGTGCCCAAGACCTTCCTCAATACTAGGTCTCCAGGCGCCAGCGGTCTGGGCTTTATCTTGGTGTCGTAACCTTGCTTGAGCTTCTGCTGGTAGTGAGCTAGATGGACCGAAGCGCTTTCGCTTCTTTCATCGATGAGATCCAAGCTTTTTTCCAGAAGTTTGTCATTGGCAGTGGGGCAGAAAGCGGCAGTTCGCTGGGTGGGGAAGTTTACTTCCAGTGGGATGACAGCCTCGGCTCCGTAGGTCATAGAAAAAGGGGTTTCCCCGGTAGACCTACGGGGTGTGGTGCGGTATGTCCATAAGACGTGGGCTAGCTCCTCGGCCCACCTTCCCTTTGCGTCATCCAATCTCTTTTTAAGTCCGTTCAGTATTGTTTTGTTGACAGCTTCTGCTTGTCCGTTACCCTGTGGGTAAGCTGGCGTGGAATACCGGTTAATAATTCCTAGCTCACTGCAGTATCTTCTGAAGGCTTTGCTGTCGAATTGGAGTCCATTGTCGGACACCAGGGTGTGTGGGGTGCCGAACCTGGTGACAATGTTCTTCCAAAGAAATTTCTTGACATCGACGTCCCTAATGTTCGCCAGAGCTTCGGCTTCCACCCATTTGGTGAAGTAGTCAGTGCCGACGAGAAGGAATCTCCTGTTCCCCGTTGCCTTGGGAAACGGACCGAGTATGTCTAGGCCCCACTGTGCGAATGGCCAGGGACTGGATAGCGGGTTCAACTCTCTGCCAGGCTGGTGTATATTTGGGGCGAACCTCTGACACTGATCGCACTTCTTCACATACTCCAGGGCTTCCTTGTGCATGCTCGGCCACCAGTAACCGAGCGTTAGGGCCCGGGGGGACAAAGACCTACCCCCTGTATGACTTCCGCAAATTCCCTCATGTAACTCCTCCAGGATGAGTTCAGTGGCCTCTGGGTGCACACACAGCAAGTAGGGCCCCGAAAACGAGCGTCTATAAAGCTTGGAGTCCTCGGACAACCAGAATCGTGCAGCCTTTCTCCTGATTTTGTCGGCTTCCATCTTATCGTCCGGCAAGGTATCGTGCTGTAAGTACAGCACTAGAGGATCCATCCAGCTCGGACCTGTCCTGACGGTATGTACTCGAACTCCGCTGGCCTTCCCTGCTAAGGGATGGATGAGGTCTTCTACCAAGATGACCCGAGGAAGGGGCTGGGCCGATGAGGTAGCCAACGTCGCGAGGGAGTCAGCATGTGCGTTTCCATTTCTGGGCACGTGCGTCAGGCGGAAATGATGGAAGTGGGTCTGCAGGTGTCTAACCCGATCCAAATAGTCTTGCATCCTGTCGTCCTTGGCTTCCAAATCTCCGTTTACTTGCCCCACAATGAGCCTCGAATCCGAGAGTATGTCCACGGATTTCCCCCCCATTTTCAGAATCATCGACATTCCCTCGAGTAGCGCCTCATACTCGGCTTCATTGTTCGTGGCTGGAAATCCGAGTCTCAATGACTTTTCTATGGTTAGACCTTCCGGGGAGAGCAGAACGATTCCTACTCCTGAGCCCCTTTGATTCGCCGCGCCATCGACGTGTGCTCTCCAACAAGTGTATTCGTGTCGAGAAACTGTGCTGATCATTTTCCCATCAGCCCCTAGCATGACTTCTAGCGTGGGTTCCGCAAACTCTGCCACGAGGTCGGCGAGGACTTGGCCCTTTATAGCAGTGCGAGGCATGTATCTGATATCGAAGGCACCCAGGATTGTTCCCCACTTTGCGATTCGGCTGGTGTAGTCCGCACTGCGTAGAATGGCCTTTAAGGGGAGTTGCGTTAGCACCACTACAGTGTGCGCTTGAAAGTAGTGGGGAAGCTTTCGCGTGGCTTGTACGACGGCCAAAACAGCTTTTTCGAGGGGGAGATAGCGGGTTTCTGCCTCCTGCAGTGATTTGCTCACGTAATAGACTGGTCGCTGCGCGCCGTTGTCTTCTCGGATCAACACCAGGCTGACAGCATGGGGGGCGACGGCGATGTAGGCGAATAAGACCTCGTCAGCATCGGGGCTGGACATAATAGGCGGTCGGGCGAGGTACTCTTTTAGCTGTTGGAAAGCTGTGACGCACTCCTCATTCCACTCAAATCCCTTCCACTTGTGTAATAGGAGAAAGAATGGCCTGCATCTGTCTGCTGAGCGCGAGATGAAACGGTTTAAAGCAGCTATCATACCAGTAAGCTTTTGGACCTCTTTAGGATTCCGAGGAGGCTGCAAGCTATGGATGGCTCTTATCTGGTCAGGGTTAACCTCTATGCCTCTGTGAGTGACCATATAACCCAGGAATTTCCCAGATCCCACCCCAAATGAACACTTAGTTGCATTGAGCCGTAGCTTGTACTTTCTCAGAATTTGAAAAACGTCGCCGAGATCTCCAATATGGTCGGGCACTAACTTGCTTTTAACCACCATGTCGTCTATGTATACTTCAACGCTCTTACCCATCTGCTGTTCGAACATCCTGGTCATCATCCTTTGATAAGTTGAGCCGGCATTCTTCAGGCCAAAAGGCATAACCTTATAATGATAATTCCCAACCGGCGTGACGAAAGCAGTCTTCTCCTGGTCTTCAGCGGCCAAGGGTATTTGGTGATAGCCCTGGAAGGCATCTAGAAAACTCATTCTGGGGTGTCCGACAGTCGAATCTACCAACCGGTCTATCCGGGGCATAGGGAAGGGATCTTTTGGGCAGGCCTTGTTTAGGTCTGTGAAGTCTACGCAGACCTGCCATTTCCCGCTCTTCTTTCTTACCACGACCGTGTTGGCCAGCCACTCGGGATAGAAGACCTCTTTGATAGCCCCTGCCCTCTTCAATTTTGCGACCTCTTCTCTTACGGCGTCGGTATGTTCTTTCGACGGTCGCCGAGGAGGCTGCCTTTTAGGTGTTATAGCCGGATTCACATTCAGGTGATGGCAGATGAAACCTGGGTCGACCCCGGGGGCTTCATAGGGGTCCCACGCAAACACATCTACATTCTGTCGGAGAAAAGCAATCAATGCTGACCTCTCCTAGGGCGGTAGTTCTGAACCAATTTGAAAGAACCTCTCTGGGTCTGATCCGACGAGTACTTTCTCCAGATCCTCACAACTTACCTCCGGGGCTGGTCCTTTCTCACCCGCGGTTGGGGCCGAGTTCATTAATTGCTATAATCCCTTCTTGGCTGATGTGGAAGGCTCACCACTTTGCCGTCGCGAAATTGCCGACACCATGCATTGCCTGGCCATGCCCTGGTTCCCGATTATTTCTTTTATTTGACCTCCGGACGGGTATTTCACTTTTTGGTGCAGGGTCGATGGTACAGCCCCTAACGCATGAAGCCACGGTCGGGCAACGATAGCTGTGTAGGGGGAGTACGCATCTACTACAATGAAGTCCACTTCCACCACGTCCGAGTCTGTTTGCACAGGCAGCCTGATCATGCCTTTCAGGGTGACGATTGCTCCTTCAAAGCTGACTAGAGGAGAATCGTACGGTAAAAGGTCTTCCTGCCTTAAATTCAGCCCCTTGTATAGGTCGGGGTACATTACTTCCACAACGCTACCTTGATCGACTAGCACCCTTTTCACGTCATAACCTCCGATTCTGAGTGTGACGACCAGGGCATCATCATGGGGTTGAATGGTACCTCGCTTATCATCCTCCGAGAATCCGATTAAGGGAGCGGCATCCACCCTGGCCCTTTTAGGAACTCTGCTATCCGGCTGAGCTGGGATACCGCTCACTGACATCACCCTGAAAGGGGCAGAACCTGTCCTTCCAGGTGCGGCGAGGATGACATTAATTGTGCCGATGGGCGGCCTCAACGTATTTTGTCCGCTTTCATTGTTCGACGGTTCCTGTCCTCCTTCAGGGCGATGCAGTAGATGCCTTAGCTTCCCTTCCCGGACGAGCCGATCTGAAAGGCTCTTCAGACTTCTGCAATCGTCCGTGGTGTGACCTGGCTCCTGATGGTACGCGCAATACAGGTTCTGATTGCGCCTCGACGGATCACCAGCCATCTTGTTCGGCCACTGAAAGAAAGGTTCATACTTCACTTTCTCCAGGATTTTGTGTAGCGGTTCTCGGAACACAGCATGAACTGCCTGAGCCCCAGTAGATCCGTGATGCCCCATATAATCACCTCTCGACCTGTTACTATTGTTAAAACGATCCGACCTGAAGTCCCGCCTCTCCTGAGGGACAACCTTCGCCTTACCCTTCCCCATCTGCTGGTCTTCCTCGACCCTTTTGTACTTGTCAATCCTGTCCATGAGTTGACGCACGCTGGTGACCGGCTTCCCAGTGAGGGACTTTCTCAGGCCATGATCTGTCGGCAGGCCCCTCTTGAACGTGCTGATGGCGACATCATCATAATTCCCCTCTATCTCGTTATACATTTCCCAGTATCTATCTGAGTAGGCTTTCAACGTTTCTCCTTCTCGCATGGACAAGGACAAGAGGGAATCCAGGGGCCGAGGAACCCTACTGTTGGTTATGAAGCGAGAGCCGAAGGCCTGTGTCAGCTGTTTAAAGGAGTCAACGGAGTTTGGTGGGAGGGAATCAAACCATCTCATGGCCATAGGTCCCAAGCTGGACGGAAACACCTTACACATTAGTGCCTCATCCCTGGAATGGACGGCCATCCTCTGATTAAATTGGCTTACGTGCTCTACTGGGTCGGTCCGACCATTGTACATGGCGAATGCCGGTTGAGTGAACCGCCGAGGAAGCATTGCCCTCTCTATCCTTCGCGTGAAAGGAGATTGGGATATGCGATCCAAAGCACGGCTCATGGCATCATTGGCTGTGCCGTGGTATGATGGACTCTTGTGGCCGCGCTTGTAAGGCCGCTCTTCTTCGTAAGAGAAGGTCTCGCTCGGAGGGGTTCTCGATGTTTGCTTGTATTCATTGTCCCCATCACTGCTACTGTCCGAGCGGGATAAAGGACGTTTTCGCCGCGCTCGGCGCAACTCTTTCTTTAAGGCATCAATCTCTTGCAGCAGAATCCTTCGATCGTTTTGCTCAGGGGAAGCACGACCCTTCCCCTTTGACCGGCTCACTCCTGTGGGAGAGGTGTTCACACTTCCCTCTCGCTGTTTATTTTGGTCCTTCTCCCGTTCAAGATTCATAACATTGTCCTGTCGTTGGGAGTCTGCACGTCCTGTTTGGTGTGGACCTGATCCTTCCATTCTCGCGGTTTCACTTGTCGAGACACAAGTTCTTCCCACAGACGGCGCCAATTGTAAGGGCGGTTTTTGGGGCCCAGGCCCAGCAAGCCAGCGATCTTGGCCCAAAAGACCCTCGACAATGAATTTGTAGAGAGTGGGACTCAGAGCTAGGTCTTGACAGAGTGGACGTGATTAATGGTGAACCATGCAACAAATGGGACGTGAGATTGTTTTGTTCAGTTTTCTGAGATGACCATCCCTGGGGCTACTTTAGTGTTCCACTCGCTCTCTTTTTGGAAAATCTCTCCTCTTTTTGTGGAGACTTTCTGCTCTTATATATCCTCCTTTAATTGATAATGACCTTACACTTGTTCACCATCTAGGCCTCTACTCGAGTGCCTGTCCCAAAGGACATCCCCCTCCTTTTTCTGTGAGTTGCAATGGCCGAGATAATACTATTTTTCTGTCCAATCCACATTAATGCGGCTGGAAAAGTAGTTTCCCTGCATTTAATGCGGCAGTAGTGGTTGTTCCCTGCCCGTTTAGCATTTCCTTCATTTAGAAGGTTTCCTCACCATGGACAGGGTACGTGTTTGACGTCCATTAAGTGCGTCCGAGGAGGCACTACTCCTCGGACGATCCTTAAATAAAACCGGCCCGGCCCAACAGGATTGGGCTAAATGTCTCCCGACCCTGTTTTCGCTTCCCGCCATGGCTGGGCTTCATCCTGGTCCTAAGGCCCACTGTTGACTGACAAAGCTTGCCCCCCACAGGTCTTGTTAACAAGTATTTTAAAGTTGTTGTTTTAATAATTAGTGTTTAGTGATAATTTTTTTTTTTTTTTAAAAAGTATGATTATGTGTGGAAAATTCATGATATATATAGTTACAATAATGAAAATGAGAGATTCAAATCTTGATTTTTTTTTTTTTTTTTTTTGAAAGGAGAATAAACAATATTATTACTGAGTTGCAAGGCTTTTGATATAATATTTTTTTTATTTATTTCTTGATGATTGTATAAGAGTTATTAGTTTTAAGAGAATGATGTATAAATAATGTCTAAAAGCATTCATTAATTAAAAAGAAAAACCTTTCACCTTTCGGCTAAAGAGTTAAAATATTATAAGAGATTACTTTAAGTAGATTTGCATACCTATAGAACAATGGTACAAGCATCATCCTCCAAAATGTCATTGAAATAGCACATTTGCCTAAATTTTATATGTTTTAATAATACAAACCAGCATTAACCTAACAAGCACAAAATCCAATTTTTAATTAGCTTTTAAAAAAATACAAACTTTTAAGTGGGAAAAGTAGCTAGCTAGGTATGAGTATGACCACAAAGGAAAAGGTAGGACAATAATGATCCTCCAAAATGTCAATAGCATCATTAGCCAAAATTTCCCCTTTTGATCATTTAAGTCACCAATTCTAACCTAACAATCATGCCCTTATTTTTCTGTAAAACAGGGTTTCATCAGTGCATGCGTTTGCAACTTCTACTCTCGAAATAGAAAAACCCACACGCATGAACCGAAGTCTAAATTATCCCATGATTCCCATCGTTCTTCACGTCTTTTTCTTTAGGAGAAAGGAGATCAAAATTCCATTGTGCAAATGAAATATCCAGACAACCATATTATTGTGTGTTAGAAATACAGAATGATTGTATTATATTTCTTGAATTAAAGAATATACATCAGTGCCTTTATATAGGAGGCATATGTGTGCGGTACAAGTAAGCGTACTATACAAGTAACCTAACTGGGCCTAAAGCCCATAACATAATATACATTAACAGCCCCCCTCAAACTCAAGGTGGATGTAAGACCAACTTGAGGTTGTCAACTAAATCACGAGTGCGTCTCTTAGGAAGTGACTTGGTGAAGATATCTGCTAGTTGATCTTTGGAGGAGACGGAGAAAAGCTTAAGAGCACCATGGACAAAATGATAACGGATAAAATGACAATCAATCTCGATGTGTTTAGTCCGTTCATGAAAGACATCATTGTGAGCAATATGAATGGCACTCTGGTTGTCACAATAAAGGGGAGTAGCAGAGGAGGTGGACACACCCAAATCCTTAAGAAGCCATCGTAGCCAAAGAAGCTCAGATGTGGTATCAGCAAGGGCACGATATTCTGCTTCAGTACTAGAGCGGGCCACAAATGTTTGTTTCTTACTTCGCCAAGAAATCAAAGAAGAACCAAGGAGAAAGCAATAACCTGTAGTGGACCTGCAATCAGTAGGATCTCCTGCCCAATCAGCATCAGAGAATGCACAGAGTACAAGAGGAGACTGAGCTAAGTAGAAAAGGCCATGAAAAAGGGTACCCTTCAGGTATCGAAGAATGCGCAGAACAGCAGCATAGTGAGTTGAACGTGGAGCAGACAAATACTGGCTCACTTGATGAACAGCAAAGGAGATGTCTGGACGAGTAACTGTGAGATAAACTAAGCTGCCAACCAATCGTCTGTAAAGAGAAGGATTAGAGCCTTGTAGCGCTCAACAGATCCATCAGAGTGAGTCTTGATCTTATAGATCCACTTACAACCAACCACAGACTGTCCAGGAGGGAGAGTAACCAGATCCCAAGTATGGTTTTTGGTTAATGCATCAAGTTCCTCTTTCATTGCAATCTGCCATAAAGGGTCAGTAGAGGCCTCACGATAGGTTTGAGGCTCGTGAAGTGTAGCAAGGGCAGTGTAACAATGATAGTCAAGTAAATGTGGAGGAATGGATCTTACCCGGGTTGAGTGGCGAGGTGGAATGTCTTGTGGAGGATCTTCAGGCAGAGCAGGAGCAGGGGACCCAGGCTCAAGGTGGGGTAGCTCGTCATCAACCTGTTCATCTTCAACCTGTCTGGGAGAAGCATCAAAAATATCTGGAGAGAAGTCCAAAGGAGGATCAAAAGTATTTGTAGAAGGAACAAGAGACTCATCTGGAAAGATTTCTAAAACAGAGGAGTTAGTCAAGGAAGAACGAAAGTGAGAGAGTTCAACAAACAATCGGTGTTCCCAAAAGACAACATTGCGAGAAACACGAAGACGATGAGAGACAGGATCATAACACCTATACCCCTTTTGAGTTTCGCCATAACCAAGGAAACAACAAAGTCTAGATCGAGGCTCAAGTTTGTTGTGCTCATGAGGCTGAAGAAGAACAAAACAAGCAGATCCAAATGAGCGAAGGTGATGATAGTCAGGGGGTGACCCAAAGAGACGCTCATACAGAGTCTGATTATGGATGACAGCACTTGGAATGCGATTAATTGCATGAACAGCATGAAGAGCAGCTTCACCCCAAAATGGGGCAGGAACTTTGGCAGAAAGAAGAAGAGCACGAACAGTGTCAAGAATATGACGAAGTTTTCTTTCGGCTCGACCATTTTGCTGAGAGGTACCTGGACAAGTTAGATGATGTACAGTGCCATAGGAATGTAACAGAGCTTGAAACGCATATTGAGTATATTCAAGAGCATTATCAGATCGAAAAGTTTTGATACGTTTGGAGAATTGTGTTTCAACCATTTTTGCAAAATTGCTGTATATTGGTAAAATTTCAGAACGAGATTTCATAGGAAAAATCCAACTATAACGAGAATAATCATCAATAAAAACAACAAAATATCGAGATCCACCATTACTAGCAACATGAGAAGGTCCCCAAACATCAGAATGAATTAACTCAAAAATACTATTAGAAATGGATTCACTGTTATTAAAAGGCAAAGCTGGCAGTTTTCCTAACTGACATGAAGTACAATCAAAATTGTCTTTAGACACAGAACCCAACAGACCCCTAGACGCTAACTGTTGTACCCGAGAAGATGATGCATGACCAAGACGAGAATGCCAAAGTGCAAGAGAAGGTAGGGAAGAAACTGCAGCAGTTGCAGCAGCAACAGAAACAGGAGCAACAGGTGGAAGATGAAGATTGTCCACAGGAAACATACGCCCAACTCTAGGACCGGTCCCAAGCTCCTGCCCCGTCCTCGGATCCTGCACAATACACCCAGAATAGTAAAAAATAAGGCGATAACCTAGTTTAGCTAATTGTCCCACAGAGCACAAATCATAGGATAGGTCAAGTACATGGAAAACTCCAGGAACAGAAAGGTTAGAGGTTGAAACAAAACCTAAACTATTTCCATGCATGGTGGAACCATCAGCTATATGAATATTTAGAGGATGTGGTGCAGGATCAAGTTTGGAGAATAAGGACGAGTGAGGTGTCATATGATTGCAGCAGGCAGAATCAAAAAGCCAAGTTTGAGACTTACCGGGTAGAACAGATAGGGCAGTGGAAAAAGATGCATTACCAGCCATACGAACAGCCTGAGCTATGATCTCCTGTAGTTCAGTGGGGGAGAGGTTGATAGTGGATCCAGAAGACTGGGACTCAGCTGAGGTGGAAGCCATTGGCGGAGTAGGTTCAGTATTAGCAACAGCAGCAGTAGATTTGTTGCGACGGTAACAAGTCTCAATGGTGTGGCCAGAACGCTTGCAATAGTTGCAGACCTTTTTGTTGGTCTGCTTGCGACGATTGTTAGAACCAGAGGAATCACTTGATTGCTGAGGTTGCTCTATGAGTGGAGTAGATGGAGTAATAGCCAAAACATTGAGCTTATTCTGGGCTTGAAGGGTTGCAAGACGAGCTTCTTCTCTAACTAACTCATTCACAACAGTATCAAGAGAGGGAGCAGGACTGCGATTTAGAAGCTAACCTCGAATGGGCTCAAAGTCCTTGTGAAGTGACATCAAGAATTCATAGAGGCGAAATTCATCTCTGATGGAAGCATATTGCTGAGCATCCTTTGAGCATGCCCAAGTTGGATCAGAAAGGTCAATTTGGTCCCAAATGAAGCGAAGCTGATCATAATAGTCATTGATGGATTGCCCTGGTTCTTGCCTGAGTTGATGCAATTCAACCACTAATTGATATTTCATGGATCCATGAGTAGTGGAGTACCTTTTGGCCAACATATCCCATGCAGATTTTGCATCATCAAAGCTGCCCAAAAGATTGGAAATAGAGGGAATGGAAGTGTTCCGAATCCATGTGAGGATCATGTGGTTATGACTATCCCATTCAATTATGCGACCAAGAAAAACAGCATCTTCTTCACTTGCTCCCTTGACAGGAATAGTGATTGCACCAGTACAATAATGCCAGAGCATGCGACCCTTAAGAAAACTGCGCATAGCTTGAGACCAAGATAAGTAGTTTTAGTTCCCTTCCAATACAGTATTGATGGGGCGAGGAACAAAAATATCCTTTTTATCCATTTAGAGACACAATATGCAAAAACAGACAGCAAAAATGAAATCTACGCGAAAAACTGGGTAAGGAGAACCTGGACTGAAAAAGTCAACCCAAAAAAGTCAACGGTCAACGGTCAACAGCCGGTCAAAGTCAACGGTCAACCTGAAAAGTCAACGGTCAAATCCAGATCCAGAAGATGACGTCAGCAGATGACGCAAGCAGTGACGTCAGCAAGCTGTTAGGGCTGACGTCAGCAATGACGTCAGCGAGACAAGTTGATGCACGTGAGGCGCGTGACGGCGCGTGTCGGCACGTGAGAAGAAGCTGCGGCGCGTGGTGGCACGTGTGGCGCGTGGTCGGCGGAGCAGCAACTTTGAGAGGCGCGTGGGGGTGCGTGCGGTCTCCGATGGCGGCGAGGCTTCCACGATTTTGTAGATCGACGCAGGACGATCTCAGTGGTACCTTCAAAATCGTAATCGGAGCAATACTTGCAGCGGCGATGCGAAGAGCAGTGGTCTGGGCAGTGTAAAACTCCTTAACGACGGCGGTTGCAGGTCCGGAACCCAAGGACGACGGCTGGATGACGTCGGAGGTTCAACGGCGAAAGGCTGCAGCGACAGTTGTGATGGTGGAAGCGTTGTTAAAAAGGAAGCCACACTAATGAAGACAAGACTGCTAAGAAAAGGTCAGAGCAGTGGCTCTGATACCATGTTAGAAATACAGAATGATTGTATTGTATTTCTTGAATTAAAGAATATACATCAGTGCCTTTATATAGGAGGCATATGTGTGCGGTACAAGTAAGCGTACTATACAAGTAACCTAACTGGGCCTAAAGCCCATAACATAGTATACATTAACATTGTGTATTTTTTTGCGTTGTATTACAAGTTTACAATACAAGCTTGTCTTCATAGTAGAATAATCTTCATTATTATCAAAATAGAAAGAATATAATGTATATGTGTTATAAATATTGAAGTTGGCGGCCTTTGTCTAACGGTAGTAGTAAACCAAGTTCAAGTTGGTTTTGAATTTGTGCACTAAGCCCAGCCGACCTATACTAGTGTGTGAATATATATATATGTATGTATATAGACATCGTTTCTCTTGTAACAATTAGTGAAAATGAGCCGCATATTGAGAGAAAAGGTGCTACAATAGTAGAGCAAATACAATAGGGAGAGAGAGAGAGAGTCAATCTTGTATTTGGAGTTTGATGTTTTGTGAGAGTATCTATGTGAGAATATCTGTGTGCTACTATTATAATATTCTTATTTTATAGTGGAACTTTTTTTGCCGTTGTTCATAGATGTAGGCATATTACTGAATTACATAAATTATTTGTAATCTTGTAAAAACAGTTTATTTTCACAATATTTACCAATCACAATCGTACATATTATCAAGTTATAACAAAGTTTGTGGCAAGAAAACTATTACCAACTATCAAGGATTGAGAATCATTTGAATGTTAAAACCGTGAAGTAGATGGGCTAATATTAATAAGTTAAGGCAGCACATTTGAGTTATTCTAGAATCACAATTTTAACCACACTATTTTTCACAGTTAACTTATGTACTTAACATGCTTATATTGATGATTGGCTTTTTCCTCAAAAAAAAAAATAAAAAAATAAAAAAATATTGATGATTGGCTTGGCTGTATGGACTTTTGTTTGGTTAAAAGTTAAAACTCTTGTGGCTCAGAGTGGTCATTAAATAGTATATCCCAATGCACGCATTTACCGACCGCTTGAAAATTTAGGCCATGATAAAGACATATCACACGTACGATCGAGAAACTAATCTTTCAGTACCTAATAACCAAAAAAAAAACAAAAAAACAAAATAGGGAACTGCATCCCTACCATGCAAATTATTGCCAAATGCTAATCAATGAAATCAACCACTCTTTAATGGCCCCTATCGTCATTTACGGAAGTAACAATCCATTATCACCAATAAAAAAGGACCAAAAATATAAATGTTTGGTTTGGAATTTTTTTTCTTCAACCCAGTATTGTATGGCGACCAATAAAACTATCTAGTTATATTTTTAGTCACATGATTTTTGGCTAATTTGTTTATATATGTAGATTTTTTTTTTTTTTGAGACCAAGACATCAATTGGTTTTTAACGTAGGCAGAGATTGAACCTCAAATCTCTTATTCAACCATCAGAAATTTTATCAGTTGAGTTAACTGGAACTTACAAAATGATTTTATACATATAGATGATTTTACACGGAGATGATTTTACACTTTAATGAGTTGACAAGTAGGAAATATTCCTTCAAAGTTTAAACTGGTTTTAAAAAATAAAACATAAATCAATCAATCCTTGCAATCAAGCAAGCACGCTCAGGTGCCGATAATTTTTTTTCCCTTTCCTTTTGATGAAAGTTCAGGTGCTGTTAATTGAATTGGAGGAAAAGGTGACATGAAATGTCTCTTCATGGACACGGACTTTAAATTACAAACAAAAAGCCAAACAATCTTTTTCGTAAACCAAAAAAATCATCTCTATCATGAGGGGAAAAAATCTCTCTATTTATATATCAAGTGCATAGCTCCTTTGATATAATCAGAAACTATTTCAATTTTTCATTTTGGATTTTCATTGGATAATTTTAGGTTTTAACGTATTTATTTGTTTAGTTTGAGTTGTGATAGGGATTAAATTTCATGTTCTTAGATAATGATTAGTTTAGCTTAGTATTTGAGTTCGATTAGGATTCGATTAGGTATGTCTTGTGGTTCTTGGAAGCTCTATATAAATGTTCAGATGGTTTATTTTTTATTTGAGACTATTATTATCATTGTGTTTGGTGGTGATTCTAAACAATCCTAGGTGGAAAAGACTAAGTTTTACTGTAGGAAACCATGTTTGTACTGTGAACCATGTTTGTTCACAACATTACACTCACCTGGATTTATTATTGACACTACTTTCTTTTATTATATACCAATCACAAGAAGCCATGACCCTTATCAAAAATTATGAAAAATATTGTATCTTGGACTGATTGATGAACTTATTGTGTGAGAAGTCTATGGTTAGACCAGCAGAAAACTATGAATCACAAGGTATACCAATATAAGATCTGCAATATATGGCAATTTACCGACCACAGCATGAAATAGGCGCAGAAAAGTGCCAAGTAGGACAAGAGGTCATGGAAAGTAGTCTGAATGTTTCAAATTCAGTTTCCCATTTCAGGAACCTTATCAGTGCAATAGAGATTATAAATTTATAACTGATCTTTTATAAAGTAACTAGAATATCAAGTGCTGTAGGCAACTTCTATGCAATTAGAGTAAGACATGACAAATGGATCACTTAGAAAAACTATATGTGGCACAGTGCCAAGTTTACTCTGAACAATCAGTCAGATTTTTATTTCTGAAGCTATCAAATTATCTATGACTTTGTTATTACAAATGATGGCATAAAACGCTTTTTTCATATGAAAAAGAAGCTCTTACTTCATAGCTCTCACTACAAATTGGAACGCCCCTGAATTATTCATGGCCTATCTGAGCAGAAGATCTGGTTTATCAAAATCAATAACTTGATAGAATCTCAACAAGCCAAGAAATACATTTTGGTGCAAACATTTTTACATGTACAGAGTGCAGCTTATATCCTTGAAAATCAAACATTATTTTAGTAAAAATTTCATTTGACACACTTCAGCCAATTTCTTGTAGTTGTGCTGAGTAAATTGAATAAACTCTGGTCATCAGACTTTGTGCCTACAATTCAGTTAACTACACAATCCTGTTTTGCAATTTCATTCTATCTAGAGATATATACGTTCTGTTACACTGTGCCGATATGTACTCTCAACTCAAAGCCATTTTGGTCTTTCTCTTTTGTCTTCTAATATCTTCAACCCGAAACAAATCACTTACTTTTCACAAACTGTTCTTCTTACTAGTGCAGTCTTTAGAAGCTGTTACTTCTTACTGTGCAGTTTCTAGTCTTCAGTGTAGATTAAGACAAAGATGACTGCCATTTCAACTGACCTAGCTTCTCACAACATTTGTTTTTTTTTTTTTTTCTTTTGGTCGGGTTTTGTACTTTTTCTTACCATCATCCTCCTGTATTTGAATGGTTTATATGATGACACAGACAACCTAGAAGCATTACTCCACTTCATTCATCCTTCTCTAATTTTTTGGGCCAACATCCTCTACATTATATCTTCCCTTTATGGAGAATTGGGGCTAGATGACATATAACTAAATTTTCATTTACATTTTTAGTTTTACTAAAATTCAGAGACAACATTTTACAAATTTCATTGTTAACAAACAAAAGAATATGGTAGTCATTCAAAATATCTTAACGGTGCAGCTAAGTTTTTTTTCTCTATCAGTAGCCAAATAAAGTCAATCAACAAGAAATATTTCCAATGACATTTAATACATGCTCAGCAAGAAAAAGTAAACTTGGTTCAAGGTTTTCTCACCTCTCAAGTATAAATTTATTTTCAGAATAAAGTCTCCAACACCACGGGAAAACTGATGGTACTGAGACAGGGATAACTTCATAAAGAAAAGTGAAAATGAAAATTGATGCATTGAAGTCAGTCAAAATCCATGAAATACAAGAAATATTCCAAACAATTTCATATACAAATCAAACTACCATAATTTTCTTATCCATTTTTCTTTATCTTTTTGAGCTAACTGGGTTCTCTTTGTATCAATGACGGAGATGGTGGGGTCATAGTTTCATCTCTTCCTCCTGCAGGCAACTCTTCTTCCACAGTAGAAAGTTGCCTCTCTGGGCTATAATATCCCTTTGCAATTCTGCTGGGACTTGGAGAACTAGTTGAAAGAATGTTGGATGGGCTAGAGTAATTCCCCAGTGGAGAACTAGAGCCGGATCTGGATTTAACTGCTCCATCTTCACGAGGTAAAGGTGAAAGTTCAGTATGTTTTATGCGGAACTTATTTTCCACAATATCATATGAATTCCCAGTCCGCACTTCTTGAGCTAGAGAACACCAACAACAGAATAGCCATAGGGTGCAATCAGCAGCAGATGGTTCACCAAAACAGAAATTATAAGCAGGCAAATTGAATCTCTTTCTCATTCGGATCCTCCAAAAGCCACCATAAAGTAAACCAAACACACAAAGAACAAGCCCAGTTACACCTAGAGCTTCCCTAGCAGTGTCATTGTCAATATTTACAGCAGCCAAGTTGAAAATCCAGAAAGGAGCCATACAAAACAAAAGAAAAGTAGCAATATGAACATACATATTGCCAAATCCAAGTCTCTCCATATTCCATCCAAATACACAAAAGCCACAGAATAGTGATAGATATGCTATAGAGATATTGTCCCATAAATCAAGAATCCCCCCACTCCATTGTGTCTCAACAGACTGCTGTTCATCTCTTATTGCAAAAGAATATCTTTTCTCTAAGGATTTCAATCTCATTGTTTCCGGCCTATCACCTATGATACTCTGATCCTGTGCTTCTTCATCCATATCATACTCCTTCCCAAGGGGACTCATTATAGTGTACAAGCCAGCAACTGCAGGTGCAGCAATTGCAACTGATATACATATTCCAACTCCTATGGCTGGTCGTTGAGATCTCTTGTACCCCAAGTTCAGACCACAAAGCGCATATTGAGCAAAACAATTTATATGGAGCAGAATAACAACCACCATCATGTGTGCCCATTCATGGGGCTTGTAGGTCCCATTCTTGCAGTAAATCTTTCTGAGTTTAGAAATGTCTTCTGGTTTCCATCTGCATAGAAGTACAAGGTGGTAGAACCGTTTCGGGTGCTGGTACAAACATATAAGAGTAAACAGTGCATTGAGAATTTGATTGTTTACTTCAAACCAAGCATCCCTCTGAGACTTCTTTGGTATTGCATGGTTTAACATTCCAGTCATAACAAGGAATAGAATTGCACCTGAAATAGCAACACAGGCGATCCAGGCAAACAAAGCCATGTTCATTGGGTCCCTAATCCATTCTTTGCCCATTTTCACGAGTGAAACCCAATTAATTTTCCGAGAAAAAACCCCATGGAGGCGCTCCCGGAAAGCATGACTTGAAGAAGCCACAGACCGTGAAATCTCATCTCTCTCATTGGCTATCCGCCTGAAGTTGGCAGATGCAGAGCCGAACCTGAGGAAATTTATTCTAGTAATTGGAGATCTAAAGGTATCAGGAATCCTTCTTTGAGGGTTTTCATTGGAAATTAGTGTCCTTCGAGACGCTGATGTATCAAGAGGAATTTCACTCTTCACTTCAACAGCATTAGGTTCCTCAATATCTTCTTTGTGATTGCCATTATCAGTTGAAACCATTCTCTAAAAAAACACAATCAAAGCCTTATTACTCACAATGGGCCACGCAACAAAAAGGACATAACATAAGACAGAGAGAGAGGAGGTGTATGTTCTTTTTCTATGTTTCTGGCTAAGCTTCGAAGGTCAAATAATACATTTTGAGAATTACTCAAATAATTTCTTTTAAAAAATTGTGGCAGATTGGAGAAGCAAGGAATCTAGCAAGTAAAAGGAAACAGCTGTATGAAACTGAAAAGTGAAAACTCGATAAGCCCAAATAGCTGTCCAAAAAGCAAGAATCACATACACCAAAACTGAAGTTTGACATACCTGACACACATGATAATTATACAAACTCAAATCTGACCTTTACTCGCTCAGCTTTTATTGCTGATCAAAATTCACAAATTTGAGAAATACAAATACAATTTACAACTTTTTATTCACGAAAAAAAAAAAAACACAATTTACAAAAATATGCAATTGGTTCATTCTTCAAACCCAGAAACTGAAGCTAAAAGCACAATCTTTTCATCCACAGAGTAAAAACAAAAAACAATTGAAAAAACACCCACAAACTTATATTGCATATTTAAACAATAACTCATCAATTTAAACTCAAACAAAAAGTTCAAAAAAAACCATTTTTTATATAAAAAAAAAAAAAAAATTGAAGGAATAGGAGAAGATCTAAAAGCTTGTGTCAGAGCTAACACATACCTATGGAAAGTCTTTAGGAAGCTAGAGTTTCCTCTCTGAGACTCTGATCAATGACTCAAACAATCATTCTTGCAGAACGTTCTTCTTGCTTTCTTTTTTTTCCCCAGCAAAGTGGTACTTTTTAAACCTGCAATAGTTTGCCAAAACAAGAATCTTTTAAGATAGATACAAAATATGTAGGGTCAAAGAGGCACTTGCAGGACCAAGAGGCAAAGTGGGTGTAGCTAGGAATGAAAGTGAGAGAGAACCACTAAAACGACAACGCGTTAGGTTGTTAAGACAACAACGTGTTTCATTTTCCAGAACTATTTGTGTAAATGAGGAGAGGTCTATTAAGTATTAAGTATTAACTATTGATGTTTTCTGTAAAATATCTATGGTATCCACATCAAAAAAAAATCTATGGTATCAATGAGAAAAGAATCAAATTGTCCTATGCTTTTGTTTGGGTTTTTTAACGTGGAAATTGGAATGAACATGTCAGCCATCCTAGGAGACATTGTCATACGTAAAGAAAGTATAGTATATTCTTATGAGACTGGTTGTCACATGTAAAATATTTTATTTTGTGTTTGCCTCTAGCATGATGAATTGGGAAGGTTTATTATAACGACTTTGATTTACAAGTAATCTTTGATAGAGGTAGGAGTTTCAAAAATATTCATGTCAAATTATTTATGAAAGTAACTTGTTTTGGATTATTTTTACACCTCCGAAAGGAAAAGAAAAACCTTGTTTTGGATTACTGTCTTGGATTATTATTGATGGCTGCTAAAACCATTACCTTAAAAGTTAGATAACTTTAGATTTGCCAATAGAGGGAAACTTGCATTTTTGTTAAAAGTTCTATTGAAGAGAACTACGGAACTACCAGTTTTTTCTGTTGTTCCAGACTTGTCCAGTACTGCTTAAGAAACTTTAATTCAATGTTCTGGTGGCTTTAAAAGGAAAAGTTCTCTTAGCTCTTGACTGAAAAGTGCTATTAGTTTAAGATATTATTATATTGCAAAAAATAAACAAATAAATAAAATAAAGGGTAAATTGAAAACTTCTTTCCATTGATAATTTGATGATAGATTACATGAGGAGCCAACAATAAACACCAAAGGGGTCTAACTGTAACAAAAGAGTCATAAAAAATTGTGATTACATGGTCAGCGTTTGCTTAGGCCAACCATATTGGGTCAATCACCAAATGGACAAGAAATAGAAAGTGAGGTTGCCATAGTGGTTGGCTAAACCAGGATGAGGGTGGGGACCTTATGAATTGCATGACTAAAAGAACCAATGCTTATTGCTCAGTTCATTGTAGGCGTGGTTAAGAGGTACAGAGATAAGCTAGAGCAGATGATCATGGCCCCTTTAATTTAATAATTCAATTGTATCCTCCATTTAGAGTTCTCATTCTTTTCCAACATGAAAACCAGCAACAGAAAATAGTCAATACCCAGAATTACAAACTCTTGTTCACAAACTTTAGCATACCCACTCGAATTAACATTCAAACCAAGAACAATTCAGTACCAGTAGCCATTTGTAAAGCAAGTGTAGCTGGACACAATCACATAACACAGTGCAATCATCAAGAATAAAGACTAAATCACTGAACTTCGAGATATAAAACTTTTAGGTAAGATCATCCTCCTCAAGTTCTTTGGCCTTCAACTTTTCCTTCACCCTCAACAGAAGGGTTGTCTTCCAGGAATCCTATAGAGCAGTTTATGCAAATATCAGAAAATTGCAATGTAAGGAAACATCTTATCTTAGATGACGTCAAAAATAGAAGTTAGATACACTTTGAAAGTGGAGAATAAAAACACACACACATAATGAGGTTGAAGGGGTCACGGAAGTTGGTATTGAAAAAGAACATTGAAAGAACTAGCACATCAATCTCTACTTTAAAAAAAAAGGCAATTAATTCATTTCATTTAAAAAATTTTAGGATTTCTTCATCCATGAATTTTATTTTGGGCTACTGAAATCAACAGTGAATATCTAAGTGCAAAAATGAGGAGACAAAATTCAGAATTGTATATATATTGGTCAACGCTAATCCTTTCTCCATGCATCACGTTCAACAGGTTTCATTTTTTGCATTTGGAGACGTCCCTGTACAAATATAAGTATTCAAATTCTAGGCACTGTGTTTTTCGCCCTTTGCTCCCTAAATTTTATGCTGATTTTAATATTTTATTCCAGATCAACCGTAACAGAACAAACTTAAAAATTCCTAGAATGTAATCAACATCCAAAGTTTAAAACAGAATTTCTCAAGGAATCATTAATTCAGTAATGGAGAGGGTTGTACCAGTGGAGTCATGCTATCAAATTCCTTGACAACATCAGTAAACTTGGCAACATCTTCCTCATCAAGTGCAGAGGCAATATCCTGGCACAGAGACATAAGCTTCTTTGTCATGATTCTCTTATCTCTATAAGATAAAGATTACTATGAAGTTTTAAAAAGCAAAATGATTATGACAACAGACGAGAACATAGATCAATAAAATGGAAGGCGACATCAACCATCTAAATGTTGGTCAAACCAAGAGTAACAAGTAAATAGAAGATATTTTATCCACATCCAAACAAAAGAGATGAAGAATATAATGCAAACTTAATTTAATAACATTTAGTAACCCACCGCTAATAATTTGTATTCACGTGTTCCAGAAAAAGTTGGATCCAATTCCTGCCAAAGTGAACAGCAACATTTTTATAGTTAGATGACCCATTGGGTAGAATGCTGAGATGCTTAAATAAAACCAAATTCAGACCTGATATCGCTCTAAAGCGTTGGTAATTGCTACAACGTCACCCTTGCACAGCTGGCAAATACCAGCATTAAGAAGATGCCCTTTAACTCCATACTTCAGCAAGTTATTATTGAGGGACTGCCGTGCTATCTCTTCATAAATCACAATTGACTTTTGATATCTGGAGAAATATCACATGCAAACTATTAAGATCCCCATCATGTCCCTTAATTAATAAAAGGTTTCCAAAATCAGGATTTATGCGGTCATCACTTTGCATTTTCCCACTACAGAATTTGGGTCACTTGGAACTTCTGTAGTTGAACTAGGAGATATATGATGACTAAAAATAATATATCCCAGACTACATACAATCTTTATCCAAATATTGTGCAAAAAGCTAGAAACCATTATAAGAAAATTAAATATATCAGTAGGATAGCAGTAGTGTTATAAACTAGCTGCCAGCCTTATCAAAATGAGGAGTGAAGACACCACACTCAACAGCATTCGGTTGACAGTCAAGTAAAGCTCTTAGGGGCATTTTCAAATTTTCCCAAGATGCATTAGGTTATAAAAATTCTCAGGATCATGTTGAGATAATCAATCTGTGATTATCTTGTTTTCCATACTAAACAACTTGCTGCAACTGTAACATGAGTAAAATATTTATTTAGGCTTACTGTTCTAGTTGAGCGGCAAATTGAGCTACTTTCTGCTTGCACTGGTTGGCAGAAGTGGTTACTTCTTCATTTTGGAAGAAGTCAGCTGACTTTTCAAAGTAAACAATAGCCTGTTCAATGTTCTGTTCGGACTCGTACAATTCAGCAATTTCCTGTGCAGGGAAAAGATGTTCAATGTTCACCCAATGTCTTTTCTGTGTAATATTAAACCATCTCCGAAACGATCCCAAAAATGTATTAAGGATAAACATAGACCCCAAGAGCACTCCAAAATCAATTTCTCAAATTTTAGAAGGCTTGAGATTATTGCAACAAGTGATAGAAATGAAGGAATACAACCCAAAATAACATTGTAAATAGAATATTACTATAAATGATCATCTCAAAGAAAAAAAAATTGATGACACAGCTGAGTAAAAAACGTACCTTGAAGTATCTTGCAGCCATGCTGAGCCTTCCAATTTCACAAAACATATTTACTGCCTGCTCTAAGCAAGATATGGCCTCTGCAAAAAGGCGAGCATTTTAGCAACAATAAAGTATTATCAAACTCAATTAAAAGAGGAAACAACCAGAGATTATAAAAATAGAAAGTTAAGAAATTGGTAGAAAACTGTTTCCATAATTCCTATATGGCCCTACATACAGTATAGAGGTTATAATATGTGGAATTAAAACCTATAGTGGGAAAAGAGTCCTGTTTCTTAGGAAGTTATATAAACAAATAATGATAAATTCAAAGCACCTATCTTATAAATGCAATCTGTTCACTATATCTTTTTTATTTGATTTTGATTGGTAGGATTTCTTCATTATATCATTGATTATCAAGTTCTCAACTAAATGGGATATTTGCTAAAGGTATGAAATTGATCATGCCAGAAAATTAAAATTGACCAGGGTGAGCCAACACCATACATACCATTTATAGATGATTTCTTATAGCAATGAGCAGCATCAACATAAGCTTGGGCCGCCTCATGTTTGCTTTCCAACTATAAGCACAAGAGCACAGGACAACATTATCAGATACAAACCGATTGATAAAAATAATAGATACAACAGAAAACCAAACAAAGTAACTCTACTTAATCCCAAAAATTGAAAGTACCTTCAAATGACAGTTTGCCAACTTTACATATGTCGATCCAGCCTTATCCCCTGAGGAACCACAATCATATAGATTCAGAAATTCATAACACCAGCATGCAATGTTGGAAAAATCTAGTATAGAGAACAAGTTCATTCTTGAATTCACATGACCTTTTCCAGGGATATGAGATTCATCTCAAGGACAAGATAGAGCAAACATCTTTAAATAACTGATATCATCAATGGAAGATTAACAGCATGGATGTTGAGAGTAAACTGTTCTAATTGAAAACAAAAATGGTTCAAGAGCCATTTCTTGGACTAAACCCATGTTAATGAATAAATTCTGTTTCCTTCTATGATTCTATCTAATTACCTTTCAACCTATCTTCAGAAATACTAGGCAAATTTTGAAACTTTCATCACAATTGTCAACTTCTTCACAGCAAGTTCCAATTCAGTATTCAATTATCATTTCCAAACTCAATCCAATCACATTGTACAACTAAAGCCAATTTATCTAACAGTCAATCTAACTTAATCAAATCAATCAAACATCCCTAATTCAAAAACCAAACAAACCCCGGATCATATCAAAACCCAACACAGCATCTTTCATTAGAACAATACAAGATATGAGCATACACTCACCCTCCGTTCTCATCAAAAAGGAAATGCTCAAAATTTGAAACTTTCCGATGAAGCAAACAAAAAATCCAAACACCCATTTTTGCATAATTCACAAAAGTCCAAAAAAATCCAAACTTGGGTCATTCCAATCTTTAATAATCAAATTAAAGGGAAAACAGAACAGAAACGTAAGATTAAACCAAGACCCATTTGTCAACAAAGATCCTATCACTTTCTATCCTAAACTTTCTCGGGAAACGTACAGAAAATTAGACCAAAAAACTATAATAATAAAAAAAAAAAAAAGCAAAAAAAGAAAATACATGATTTGCCGAGCTTGAAGGAATTGGCGGCTTTGTCAAAGAGATCAGCGGCATCTTCGTATTTGGAACCGAACAATCCCCAGCCACTGAGCTTCTTCTCTGCTTTTTTCTCGAAATCCTCAGCTCTTGCTATTTGATCCCCCATTTTAATTTTTCTTTCTTATTTTTTTTTTTTCTTCTTCTGAGTTTATTATAATAGAATGATCATATAGAGAAGGTGAGAGAGACTCTGAAGCAAAAAGGATATTGTCAAGGCCAGGTTTGTTTCCAAGAAAGTCAGTGCTTCTTTTGTTTTTGTTTTTGTTTGGAAGAGTAGAGCTTTCAGGGGTGTTCGGTTGAATTCAGGTTTCAAGGCCCAATTAATGCCCATCTTAAATAGTCCAATAATGTTTGGACTTTGTAGAGAACTTGGGCTAAGATTATGCTGGGCTTTATTTTTTATTTTTGTTAAGATAGTCCTGGGCTCTGTTTTGGTAAATTTTAACATACCATTCATGAATGTTAGATCACAGGCAAAGCAAGTGAAAAGAAGACATTCTTATCACCAAGTTTGATTCATTACACATTCTCAAAAAAAAAAAAAAAGTTTGATTCATTACTTAGTATTTTATTTTGATAAAAAAAAAAAAAAAATCTTAGAGTGCGTTTGGGAAGCGTGTTTTGCGCTTCCCAAACGCACGTTTGCGTTTAAGATTTTTATTTTTATTTTTTTTTTCAGCGAATAAACAGTAAAAATACTGTTCATGCACTACAAATTTTAACGTGTAGAGACAAATTTTACTGTTCATGCACTGTTTGCGCACTGTTCATGAAACCTACAATCACTTTATTCGGAAAAAAAATTAAAAATGGGTCCCACGGTACTATTTACACATTTAAAAATTATTTTGCTACATTGTTTTTCAGTTTTCAGTTTCAGTTTTCAGCTATATCTAAACGGACCCTTAGTATTTTTTTTTTTTTTTTTATAGATATGATATGGTTTAAATTTATGGTTTTTTGTTTATAATGATTTCTCTCCACTGTCAAGTCAAAGTCAAGATCTATAAATAGTTTATTTTATTTTATTTTCTATGTAGGTAGAATTCGAATTCAGGTGTTTTGTTTAATGGCAAAAAGTTTAGCAATAAAATTATTAGAAATCCACGAGTGTCTAAGAATTTTGTAACTAAATTGACACATTCTCATTCATAAAGTATTTGGTAATTTAAAGGAAAAATAGTTCAAATTACGAGATTAGCAATATTATGTAATTATTATTTTTTTTTTTAAAGTGACATGGTTAATCTACACCACTCAATTAACGAGAAATGGTTCCCTTCACCGAATGTATTGTTCTCTTTCTTTTTTTATTTCTGAATTTAAATAATAGATTTTAAAAAAGAAGATCATGACAACGACTACTACAGGATAATGCCTCTTACATAAATAAAGATATTTCTTTGACGAGTGATTTTCGTATCTTCAATATCAATATAATATGGTAAGCATGTCAATAACTTTGTGCCTTGTGGGGCTGTTTTTCTACTCTTTTTAGCAATCTTTACCCTTTAGTCTATTAGTAATTTTGTTGTACCACAGCCATTATATATAAGAGTTCAAATTTAATTTTAAAGTATAGGTTTATGAACAAGTTAAAAATTGATAATTCATTCATCAAAAGAAAGGAAAATAGTACTATTACTAATTTAACTATGGTACATAGCATAGATATATATTAAATATAGAGAAAAAGAAATTATTTATTTTTTCGTCGGCTCCTAAAGCCAAACTCTTGGTTCTGCTACGGTCTAGAGAAAAAATGATTCGAACTACAAGATTAGCACTATTAAATAGTACTACTATAGAAAAAGTGATATGGTTAATCTACACCACTTAATTAATGAGAATGACAAAAATTAGTTACAATACTTAGTTGCTGTTTCTTAGATTTTTCTCTTAAGATTTAGCCGTGTGACTTATTTCTTATAAGATAAAAATGTATTTTTAGTTATATACAGTTACATAACTAAATCTTAAAATGAGAATCTAAAAAATAACACCTCAGTTTCACCCTGACGAGAAATGGTATCCTTCGCCACCATATTGTTCTATTTCCTTTTCTTTCTGAATTTAAATAATAGATTTTAAAGAAGAAGAAGATGACGACGACTACGACAGGATAATGCCCCTTACATAAATAAAGATATTTCTATGACCAGTGATTTTCATATCTTCAATAACTTTGTGCCTTGTGGGGTTGTTCTTTCTTGTATTATATGCAAAAATATAGTATTTAATGCACTAGACAATATCAACCTTCCAAAACTAAAGGATGAAGCTAGATCAGCAAGACGCAAGAATGGACACCCCACTCCTAGAAGATGTCTTGGAAAATCAAAATTCTTCACAGGGTGCATCGATTTCTGGCGCAGTGTTCAACATCACCACCACCATGATTGGAGCTGGAATCATGTCTATTCCAGCTGCTATCAAGGTCTTAGGCATAATTCCTGGGTTCCTTCTCATTTTAGTTGTAGCATTTTTCACAGAGGTCACGGTGGAATTCCTATTGAGGTACACAAAATCTGGCAAATCCACCACATATGCTGGTATTGTGGGTGAGTCATTTGGTGCTATAGGATCTGTTGCGGTGCAGATTTGTGTCATCATCACCTTATTTGGTGCACTGATCATTTATCTTATTATAATTGGTAAGCTTTTAATTCACTTGGTTCAAGAATCCAAAATCTTATCTCCACCTCTTTCTATCCAAATCTTCAATTTCTTAATCTTAATAATCTCTTTGAGTTTATTAAATGAGTAAAAGTGTTTAAATATCAATTCCCTATTCTTAAATATCATTTCACTCATTCTTATGTTTGTTTAATATTTTTCTTTCTTTACTTGAGTTTTACTATCTCTATTGTGTTCTATCTCATTCTTTTAAGGTCTCATTCTAATGTCAATGGAGAAGAAGACAATCACCATTCACCCATATCAAAATGATGTTATTTGCGTGCATAGATGCCAATCAAAATTTTACTCACAAACAATAGATTGTTTTGTTATTTTATTTATTTATTTATTTTTTTAACTAAAGTGGATTGAAAATTTAGGATGTTATTTTTTCTTTTTTTAACCATTCATAGTTACAATAGAGGATGGAATATAAACTTTAAATGTTTCTATTAGAAATATTAAGAGTTGTTAATTGAATTACAAAATTCTTTGCTGTTATTATATTTCATTAAGTATAGAGTTTGATATGACCCTATTTAGTGGATAAACTTTAAGATAGTTTCTAGTCGCCCACATCATTTTTTTTCTTTCTTTTTATAGCATATCTTTTGGACGGTGATACATTACCCCATTGCCATTATCCGCGGCACACTTGTACATTACTTTGATAGTGGTGGTGGGGTAATGATATAAATGTGTTACCATCCATGGGACCCTCCTCAGATAGCATTTATCAACGCTATCAAACTCTTTGCCCTTTTCTATTTTTTAGACAAATTAGAGGTCAATATATATCCGCAGCAAATATAAAATTAAGGGCAACTTTATACGACATGCTAGACTACAATAATGTCATATTCCTTTGGGCAAGGGTTGGATCAAGTGCTCTGTGCGCTGGACTCAAGCCAATTCTTATTTCTTATTCTAAAATGTGACCCTGATCTAATATTTCATCACGATATAATAATTAGTATAGCAAATTTATTTGCAATTTTATGTATTAACAATCTTACTCTTTAGATTTACAAATTTATCTTAGGGGATGTCTTATGTGGAAGTAAGTCTGGAGAAACCTTGCACTTAGGTATTCTACAAGAATGGTTTGGCATTCACTGGTGGAACTCACGTGCCTTCGCAATTCTATTCATTGTGCTCTTCGTTATGCTTCCACTAGTCTGGCAAAAACGTGTAGGTCAGAAATTTTTCTTCAATGGTGGATCACATATATGGTCCAAAATGTTTTAGAAGAATATATTGTGACTTAGAATAAGCAAACTGTATATTTGAGTTTTATAATTGATTGTTGCATTTGCATGTTCCTCTTGCAGATTCTTTAAAATATACTTCAGCAATATCCGTTTTGCTCGCAGTGCTCTTTGTTGTCATATGCTCGGCAATGGCAATTCAAGCATTATGGGAGGGGAAAAGTACTCAGAAACTGAGATTACTACCAGATTTTTCCAAAGTCTCAGTATTTGATCTTTTCACCACTGTTCCAATCTTTGTCACGGGTTTTGGATTCCATGTCAATGGTAAGTGTACATAAATATTGTGACATGTTTTAATTATGATGTTCATATGTGCTACAAGATTAAGTCCAAAACTTTAGAGGCATTTGTCCTTTGAAAGTTAACAAAACAAGGTAGTACTTTTTCCTAAATGGCTGTCAAGATATGTTGAAATAGATCTTTTTGTAGAGATTTGTCGCTGTGGAAATTTTGTCAAAATAAGTTTGTGATAAATCTCACCACACTCAAGTAAAATACTTAAAGGAGTTATCAGTAAAATAGAAACTTTTATTGATACCTAATAAATCTCACCAATCTTGTATTGTTTGACAGAAGTTTCTGTTGCTCTTTAATTGAATTGACTTCTTTCTCAAAAAAAAATAATACATTACACACACTTTGTTACACACACTACTCTTTACTATTTCACCCGCTGCTTAATTCCTTACACTCATCTGCTATCACTCTTTCTTATTGGATACCATACTTCTTTTGGATATTCGATGTCTCGATACAATCCGTAGCTAGCCTTATATGGAACTTACAAAGGAGACAAGAAAACAAAACATTAGATGCTTCCACCTAAAAGCAAAGTACAAAATCATATCACCTATAGCACCTACGATACACGTTTATGCCAACAATTTTACTAGTCAAAAAGTTACAACTAATTAAAGCAAGAAGCACATGAAAAACATGTAGAAGTAAATCACACATGCACAATAGTTATCACCGGCCTAATGGTATATAGTCGGTGATGACTTTTTTTATTTTTTTATTTAAGATTAAATATTACAAAATAAAGATGTAGCCTTTTGTATATTGTTAAATCTAAAAAATAAAATCTTTAACCATAAAATAAATTCAAATGGAAAACCCTTATTTACTAAAGTTTAGAAATGTCAAGAATGTATGAATACATCTAATGTTTTTGTTGTTTTTGTTTTGCTCTAAATACAACATGTAATGTTTCATGGATGATTGCAGTTCATCCAATTCGAGTAGAGCTTGGTAAGCCTACAGAGATGAGCTTAGCAGTTCGGATTTCTCTTGCAATCACTGTTGCCATTTACTCTGCCATTGGTTTCTTTGGGTACCTATTATTCGGAGACTCAATAATGTCCGATATGCTAGTAAACTTCGACCAAAATTCTGATACCACCATCGGTAAATTACTCGATGTAATTGTTAGATTAACCTATGCAATCCACCTCTTGCTTGTGTTTCCCCTGTTGACCTTCACCTTGAGAGCCAACATAGACGAACTTCTTTTTCCCAAAAAGCCAATTTTGGCCTCAGATACTCTCAGATTTGTGTCCCTCACTTGTGTTTTACTTGCCATCACATATATAATCGCAATAGCCATCCCAGACATATGGTTATTTTTTCAGTTCATGGGGTCGACAACAGTTGTGTGCCTCTCTTTCATTTTCCCTGGTGCAATCATACTTAGGTACCAACTTCTAGTTACTTTCTTGTACCTTTAGATGACAAATTTAAAAAAAAATAATTAAATTTGTGCTGTGCTTTCTGTAAACTTATCTGTTACGTATTATTTATTTTTTGGGCAGGGATGTGCATGGTATATCAACAACAAGGGATAAGATAATCGCAATATTGGTGATTCTTTTGGCTGTGGGGACAAGCACAATTGCCATATCCACCAGTTTGTACGGTTAAATTGGAACCGTTTGATATATAAATATATGTTCCTATCTAAACTTTTTTCCAATTCAATTTGGAGATTATAAAATAGTCAGCACTCCTTTATAATTGAAATTTGAAACCGGGTTTTGAAATTCGAATCTCATTCTTCTAGCTAGCAAGCTATGATTTTTTTTAAGAGTCAATATATTACATAATTCTGAAAACTTACATGATTGCCTGGAAAAAAAAAATCATGATTAGTTGTTGGAGGGGAAAAAAATCACATAAAACAAACAATCAACCATAGGTTATAGCATTTCAATATTATGATCTTCAGAATTTAGTGAGTTTTAATTAAGAGATATGTTACGTCTACAACATTTTTACAACATTTTTACAACAAATCATGAGTGGTTAGTTGTTATTGGTTCAAATTTAAAACTAACATTAAGATTACTTTTTTGCCCCAATAATAACAACCACTAACAACTTGCCACTTAAGATTTGTTGTAAAAATGTTGTAGAAATGTTGTAGACATAGCATTTCTCTTTAATTAACTTAATTGGTAAAGTTTTTAATGGTTAAATAAAAGATCTGAAGTTCAATGTTTGCCTATACCAACAACTGTTGCTGTCTTGGTCTGAAGATTTGATCTTCAGAATATACGGGATCTGTTTCTCATATTATATCAATTTAAATCCCATTCAGCTAGCTAAAATTGCATTTTCACAACAATATTCCTCCACTTTGAGACTCTCCACAAATAAGGGTGAGAGTTCCTTAATTTGAGGGTGGATGTGAACAAAAAGCGTTAAGTGTGTTAAGCCAAAAAATGCATTTAAGTTAAGAAGCAAAGCTTTTTACCTTTTTTTTAGGCCCACCCTTGATTACTTGACTTCGGCACCGCAGAAAGAATTAATGAAACTATAAAACCAATGAATACATACTAGTCTCATCACACGCGCTCTGCACATGCGATGAGTTTTTTTTTTTTTTTTTTTTTTGAGTTTAATATAATTTTTCAATTTGAATTTACCTATTGTTAATGAGGTTACACATGAAATGAATTTTATAAAACTAAAATTTAGTATTGAAATGGAATAAACTGCTGGGTTTAGTGTGTGCTAATTTTTAGGAAAAAAAATGTCTAAAACGTACGTAGATATGTTTAGATAGAAATTGTACTAATTTTTAGGAAAAGTTTATCCGATATTTTTTTTTTTAAATTTTGTTGAATTACAATTTTAACCCTGTTTTTTTTTTTTAAGAATAAGAATTATCTAATTAGATTAGGGGTATTTTTGACATTTTTTGAAACTATAACTAACTTTCTGAATCGTCTTAATATATAGAGATAACCTAATTCCATGTACAAAATTATGAGGATAACTTTAATAATTAAATCCTAATGCAAAAAGATAAAAACTAGCATATCAAACTAAGCTTAGCCTTCATTTTCTTCTTTTTTTTTTAAAGGGTCTAGCCTTCACTTGTCAGTTCAAAACAATCATGAATGTATTAATGTAGGAAAAGGAATGAAAAAAAATTTAATGAAATGTAATTAAGTAGTCTTGTTTGAATGTTTTAAAATAAATAAATAGAAAGGAATGAAAAAAAGATAAAAACTAGCAAAATTATGAGGATAAATTTAATAATTAAATCCTAATGCATAAAGATAAAAACTAGCATATCAAACTAAGTTTATCCTTCATTTTCTTCTATAAAAAAAAAAAAAAAAAAAAAAAAAAAAAAAGAGAGAAAAGAAAAGAAAAAAGCCTAGCCTTCAATTGGCAGTTCATAAAGGAATGAAATGATCATAAATGAATATAATTGAATTGAATGTATTTATGTAAGGAAAGGAATGAAAAAAAATTAATGAAATGGAATAAATAATCTTGTTTGGATGTTTTAAAATAAAAGTAATGTTACAGCCACAAGCTATTTTACAATATTTTTACAAAATTTTGATATGGCCAACCTCTTATTGGTTTTCATTTAAACATATCATTAATATCATTTTTTCATTTACCAATAATCACTCACCATATCAGCAATTTGTAAATTTTTTTGTAAAATAGTTTGTATCTCTAGCATTATTCTTAAAATAAAGGAATAGAAATAGATTAAAGTTAAGTTAATTTGTATTTGAGTACATGTAAGGAAAGAAATATTACTATTAGACCCATATTTTAAAACAAAAAGTTGACTATATAGGAGTATTTTGAGAGTTTTAGTAAAAACTTTATTAAATCTAATTTTATTTCCTCCAATTCCTCCTAATTTTGAGATGAATGAAAATTTAAGATTTTAAGGAAATAAAAAAGAATGGGTGTTCCCCTTTACCCAATCAATTCCCTCCCGTTTAAACTTAAAAAAAAAGGAATAAATTTTCTGCTCTCTCCATTAAAATTCTCAATTAAAGGAAAGGAAAATTATTATGAAAATATTATTTTAATTCCATTTCATTCACTCTTCCCAAATTAATAAGGAGTTAGTAACTAATCGGATATCTCCTAGAATTTTCAAAAGATCTAAACATTAGCTCGTCAAGGCAACAGAAAGGACATAATAGACCTCCTTCATATTCCTTAAATGTGCAAGACACTTTGATGTCATTCAATCAAGAAGACCGGGGTTATGGAAATTAGTGCTTTGCTTATCTATGACCGGCTTTGAGCCATTAGAAGAAAACCATTCCATTATTTCTATTCAAAGTAGAATCTTAACTGCATCATAAATTTATTAGTGTCTTAGCATGATGATAAAAAATAATTATCATGAAACAGACACACCATATATTCAATCATATGGAGCATCTGCCCTAGCATATTTTATAACTAAGGAATTAATAAATACTCAATTTGCATGGTTTACAATACCAAAAAAAAAAAAAAAAAAATCTGTAAGAATATGTTTGAATTTATTTAGTATTCCTTCTAATAATGAACAACCAAACCATACTCTTAAAAGTTTTGGAATCAACTATTACTCATTCCAAAAAGTAAAAACCCTAAAAATTATCATTCATGTCTAAATCTTCCCATTCAAACCAAAAATATAAAACATAAACTTCAATACTGTCCAAGTTCAAACCCATAGCCATGGCTATCAAATACAACACCATTATTGTTACCACCATTCAAATTGGGATTAACAAAATTATTATTCCCCACATCCACCTTCATATCCATTGAAGACATCAAAGAACTCTTCCCCATCCTCATACTCATTCGCTCATTCAACTTCGCCGCCACTTTCTTTCGCGCCTCTTGCAATGACCACAAATAGTGTTGCATCTCTTCCAACCCCATGTTCTCATCCAAGGGCTTGTCCCACCAAAACCCTCCACTCCCAGTCATCTTCTTCATCTTCACATCTTCCTCAATCTCCTTCAAACGATTCTTCTCCATCGCCAACTCCCTTTGAGCCTCATCATATTGCATATTGAACTCATTCACAGCCACATAATTTTGAGACGACTCGGCCAAGGTAGCGTCGTCTCCTCCGGTGAGATAGCGGCTGAGAATGGTTTCAACATCAGGGTGTCCGAAGCAGTATACCTTGTCTTTCTTAGAGATGACGATTACAGCGATTTCAGCACCGGACAACACGGAAAGCTCACCGGCTTTTTTGAAGAGACCAGCACGGCGCTTTGAGAAAGTGACTTGTCGCTGGTTGCCATCTAGTTCCTTCATCTCTACCTTTTGCCGGCCTTGGGTTTTCTTTGGCATAACCATGGTTGTAGTTGATTCTAACGTTAAACAACGACGTGAAGAAGGGGTTAGGTTAGACAAAGTTGTAAGAGACCATGAATGTAAGAGAAGGGTTTATTGTATATATATATAGGGTTTTTATATGTGAATGTTCGTTAATTTGAGGGTCAAAAAACCCTATACTTTTGTTTGGATACAATTAGTTCCTATTACATATTGAATAATCAATCGATAAAAAAAAAATATATATATATATATATATATATTATCTATTTTATTATTTAATTTTAATGAAATTAAGAAATATCTTTTTATTTTCTTTAGTTTACAAGTGATTCTTGATTTATCTGTGCATCTCCTTATGCTATATGGCTTAAAAAAAAATCTAGCAGCGTGTGCATAGAAGCCTTTTTTTTTTTTTTTTTTTTTCTTTTCTAAAGATTAATAATTTTCAACATGTGACAAATAAGTAAATTGCAAAAATGTACTAATAAAATATTGAAAAAATCTCCTGAAAAGAAAGCCTGAAAAGAATTTGAAGATGAAATTTTATTGCATCAACATTGTAAAATAGAAAGGAGAAACAAATCCAACAAAAAAAAAAAGGATATGAAAAAAAAAAATTCAAAAGTCTTGAAACTCAAACTATAAAATAATCATAAAATTTGAAGTAGCCACGCACAAAAATTGTTAAATCCCATTCTTTTCTTTTTTTTCCTGTTTGACATATCTATCACTCTCTTCTCATAGAGTACTTTTTTTTTTTTTTGTTAGAAGTTTGTGGTGGTTAGCGTTAATAATTATCACTATTTTTTTTTTTTGGTAATTTTTATAGCAAATAATTGTTGGAAGTTGTGAGAATAACACGTATATTCATAGTTTTTATGTTTAGAAAGACTTTCACTTAAACTTAACCGTACTGAAGTAGACTGAAATGCTATATTAATGTGACTCAATAAAAACGTAGCAACAATAAATGTTATGCTTAAGATTTTAGATATTATGAGTTTGTGATTTATATTATTTAAAATAAATTAGGATTTAGATTAAGTGATTTTAATCTAAACATGCCTTTTCCCATTATGTAAGTGCACACAAATAGATCAAAGTGGAACAAAATGAACTAAGTGATCCCAATGGACAGAATTGGATCAAATGGAACGAAGTGGACCATTGGACAGAATGGGACCGAATGAACCGTATAAGAATTAGGTGGACCGAATAGGACCGAATAAGAACGAAGGGACTAAATAAGACCGAAGTAGATAGAATGGACCGAAAGGTACTAAATTGGACTGCATAGGACCGAGATGGAAAAATGGACCGAATTGGACCAATATTGACTGGATAGGACCGAAGTGGATAGAATAGTCTGAATAGAACCTAAGTGGACAAAATGGACCGAATAGGACCAAAGTGAACTGAATGACCCGAATAGGACTGAAGTGGATCAAAGTGGACAAGATGGAGAATAAATTATACATTATATATATTGTAGTTGCACGATTTTCCTAGCCCAAATCTTATTGATCTGGCCTTGGCCCAAAGCGCAACCCACAATGAATATTTGTAGAGGATGGGTCAAAGAACTTCGCCTCAGTGAGCCTGTTCGGTCTGATACATGGACAATATAGTTGCAGAAAATAAAAACACAAGAATGGATCTCCCCGTGTGATTCTATTTCTTCCGTTCTTAATACAGTTTTTTCTCCCCCCTTTCTTTGAGGGACTCCATTACATTATATAGTTCCCCTCCTCTCATCTCAACCTTACACTTGTTGATCATCTAAGCATCTACTTGAGCACCTGTCCCATCAGACGCCCTCATCTCTCCCTTTGTGAGTTACAGAGGCCAAGGTGGTACTGTTCAGGGGTCTTTTCCTCATTAATGCGGCCAAGAGGATGGTTGGGGCGCAATTAATGTGGTGGTGGCAGCTTTCCATGAGATATTTTGGATTTTATTCATTTTATATGTTGGGAGGATGAACTGAAATGGATGGGGAGAGTTCCTCGTCTGGACTTCGTGATGTCCGAGGAGGAGTTACTCCTCGGACAGGTTTCCTTTGGCGTTATTGGAGTTGAGTAATGCTTCATATGTGGTTTCTCTTTGGAAAGGACGCTCCTCGGACGGGCCTGGATTTGGAATAGCCCATTATTTTTGGGCCGGGCCCCACAATAGCCCCTCAAAACTCCGGTTTTTATCTCCTTCCGAGGAGAAAAGCGGGGTTTTGATGTTAGTGAGAGGATGGAAATAAGGAGAGCTTGGGGCGCGCATGCGGACCGTTACTTTTGACGCGTTACAATTTACGAGGCGTGGTCATTAACTTCTGGAGGCGTTATGTTCCCTTCATCCAACGGTGTGGCGTGGATCGAACGGCCATCGTTTCTTCTCGTATTTTTAGGCAGGAATGATCTTTTCTCTCTCCTCCCGGCTATATAAGACGTCAGAGGGGTTCAGTTCCTTTTATCTGCATTTCATAAACCTCAGAGGCTTCCAGAGAACTCCATCGAACCCCAGAGACATACGAATACTTGCGCCCGTTACGCCTCCGTAGCCGTCTTTCGTGAAGCGTTCCTTCCAGGAGAGATTTCCAAGCGCCCCATTGAGCGTTTTGTGAAGGTACCAGTACATTTCGTTCATCTCGCCGTTTCAATTCCCTCCTCGGACTCTACTTTTATTCTCAGTCCTTACTTTCGTTTCCCCAGTTCAGTTCAGATGGGTAGATTTGAGAAATTAGTAAACACTCCAGCCGCTATGGAGGCCTTTAGGGCTAAATACCACATTCCCCCGGGGGTCGGGTTGCAGTACTGTCCTCTTGAAGGAGTATTGACAGAGAGAGGTATGGGAGAAGTTGTTATCCCTATGATTGCTTTTATAGAGGGAAGGATGACACTTCCCATGCGTAGGATTACAAGGGAATACCTGTTCAACCATAGGTTGACGCCGTATCAGTGTGCCCCGAATATGTTCAAGCTACTAGGCTGTGTAGATGTCTTAGACGAGCGGATGAATCTAGGCCTTACTTGACACGATGTGGCTTATCTGTACGAATGTCACCGCCTCGGGGATGATGGGTATTATCTTAAATCCGGGAACGAGGACGTTAGGTTGATCTCTTGTCTCCCAGTATCCAATAAGACCGTGAAGAATGACTTCCTTATTGCCTCTGGGGAGTGGTCCGACGGTATTCATTGTCCAACTCAGGCAGGAACCCCAGGTGCGACGTTTTTAGGATCGGTCCTTTTTGGGAAAAGATTTAGTATTGAGGGTTTATTTTTCTTGCTCTCTTTGTAATTGGAAAATTTCATGAACTAACCCCACTTTTCTTGGTTGCTTGCAGATAAAGTTCACGTCGCTCCTCGGCTAAACTTTGTGAACGTGCCAGCGTTGAACTACCTTCTTAGGTCGGAGATTTACGTTTCCGAGGACAGACAGTTGCGTGCGGCCCATCTGGTTCTGGGCTATCAACCTCTGAGCAGCTCTTTCCAGGCTATCGGCCACGCTATAAGGGCTGGCAGTCCGAGGTTGGCTAGGATTGACGTGTCCAAGGACGGGTTCCTAGCTGAACACGATCTGCCACCAGTTGTGTTGCCTGGTGTTTGAAATCCCTACTTAGCAGAGCAGCTACCTCCGCCAAACGAGCCTGGTGTTGCCGTTCAGGTTGAAGAGGAAATTGAATCATCTCGTCTTTCCCTTGAGGAAGAGATAGACGAGTTTTATTTTGAGGAGGAAGTTCAGCAAACCCCTTTGGTGGAACTTTCCGGTCCTGAAGGAGAGCGGGATCGACATTCTGCAGTTGGCGCTCCTTCCATTGTTATCTGCTCGGTAGATACTTCGGACGAAGAGACAGAGCCCATGGCAGGAAAGGGAAAGTCTCTGAAGGAGCTGATGGCCTCCCGAGGGAAAGGCCAGTCATCGAAGGGACCACCTCCATCACAAGTCAAAACCCTTCCTCCTGTTGTCCCTCAGGGCATTTCGGAACCTGGCCTTAAGGCTAATCCGGACCTGAAGAAGAAGAGGCCGGTTGACACCCCTGAGGAGGGTGAGGCGGCTGCTCAGCCGACCAAGCAGCAAAAGACTGCTCGTGCACCAAGGAGCAGAAGGGGCAACTCCTCGGAGAATCGGGACGAGGAGAGCCTTGCGGAGGTACGAGCTGCCCCGCGTGTATGGAGCCCCAAGTTGGAGCTGGATGGGGTTGCCATCCCCTATAATGCTTCGGTCCGAGAGTACAACCGAGGCCGGGCAGGGTATGTGGCCGAGGCTTTAGAGCAGCCCCTACTCCGTCCTCGGGATATGGAGGCTTATCGGCGGTTCTCTCAGCCCGAGATCTTCCTATCCCTTAAAAGGGACCTCGCGATGGTAAGTAACCCTTCTACTGTTTCATTAAAAATGACTTTTTTTTTTTTTTTTTTAATCTTGTTTCGTTCGTAGATCACTCAGCAGGTATTTGTGGCTGAGGAATTCTGCCGAGGTAATCGTAGTCGGGCTGAGGCTGAGACCCAGGCTCGGACGGAGATGGAGAAGGCCTTGGGGTCCCTTAAGCACGATCACCTTAAACTCACGGACGAGTTCAAGGAGTCGGAGAAACGGCGCAAAAGTGCAGAGGCTGGTTTGAAGAGTGCCGAGACCCAGGCGGAGGACCAGCGCAAAGAGCTGTACTCGACACAGATTAACCTCGCCACCGAGAGGCAGGCAGTGCAGGATCTCAAGACTGCCCTGCAAAAAGTCGAGGATGAGCTGAGGCGGGTCAAAGAGGAGGCCCAGCTGATCCGAGAGGCTGCAGAGGCTGAGAAGAATGCTGCTCGCCAGCTCGGGGCCGCAGAAACGGAGGTGAGGCTATCCGAGGAGATCCCCGAGGTGTGCAGGGATTACTGCAATAGTTCATGGGCTCATGCTCTCGATGCTGCAGGAGTTCCTGCGGATTCGGCACTAAGACTGCCCGAGAACATCTTCTATCATTCGGAGATCCGAGAGAATCATGATGACGCCCAAGTGGCCTCAGAGCAGGACCTGGCGGTGTCTGATGCCGTCCTTGTGCCTGATATGGCGAAGGATCCCGCCGCAGACTCTACCATCGAGGTTCCTCCCCCTCAGCCCGAGCAGAAAGAAGATCCTCCTGTTAAGGCTTAGCCCTTTAGGCTTTTGATCTTTTTTTTTTTTTTTTTTTTTTTTGAATGTGAGTCGTCCTATTTTTCCATTCTTCTGTAAGGACATCTCTTTCTAATGTACTCGGAATATTAATATAAAATGCCCGCTTTGCTTATTATGGATGTATGTCAGTAGCGCTCTCTTTTTAGGCATTCGCAACGATGTAGATATAGGCAAATAGTCAAAATAAAATGGGTTTTTGGGCTGCGCATTTGAGGGTTGCGATGGTGCCAGGCTGCGCGCACGTATTAAAACGATTTCCTTTAAGTAATAATCCCCCAGTCTATCATAAGTAATAATTTCCCCTAAGTTTGTGGTCCGAGGAGCCATGCAGGACTTAGGTTCTGTTTAAAACTATGAATAGTTGCCTTGAGTATTAATTTCCCCTAAGTCTGTGGTCCGAGGATCCATGCAGGACTTAGGTTCTGTTTAAAACTTATAAAAATTGTCATGAGTAATAATTTCCCCTAAGTCTGTGGTCCGAGGAGCCATGCAGGACTTAGGTTCTGTTTAAAATTCTGAATAGTTGTCATGAGTAATAATTTCCCCTAAGTCTGTGGTCCGAGGAGCCATGCAGGACTTAGGTTCTGTTTAAAACTTATAAAAATTGTCATGAGTAATAATTTCCCCTAAGTCTGTGGTCCGAGGAGCCATGCAGGACTTAGGTTCTGTTTAAAACTATGAATAGTTGCCTTAAGTATTAATTTCCCCTAAGTCTGTGGTCCGAGGATCCATGCAGGACTTAGGTTCTGTTTAAAACTTATAAAAATTGTCATGAGTAATAATTTCCCCTAAGTCTGTGGTCCGAGGAGCCATGCAGGACTTAGGTTCTGTTTAAAACTATGAATAGTTGCCTTAAGTATTAATTTCCCCTAAGTCTGTGGTCCGAGGAGCCATGCAGGACTTAGGTTCTGTTTAAAACTATGAATAGTTGCCTTAAGTATTAATTTCCCCTAAGTCTGTGGTCCGAGGATCCATGCAGGACTTAGGTTCTGTTTAAAACTTATAAAAATTGTCATGAGTAATAATTTCCTCTAAGTCTGTGGTCCGAGGAGCCATTCAGGACTTAGGTTCTGTTTAAAACTATGAATAGTTGTCAGTGGACCAGCAAGCAACGGATAGTCATGAAAGAAAACGTATGCTAAGCCATTCTTATTAATAATAATATCTTCTGAGGTTATTTACATTCCATGGTCGAGGTACAGGCTTTTCATCCAAATCTTCTAGGTAGTAGGCGCCTATTCCGGCCACGGATGTGACACGGTATGGTCCCTCCCAATTGGGCCCCAACTTGCCCCAAGAGGGGTTCTTCGCGCTGTCAAGAATCTTCCTCATCACGAGGTCACCTGGACCCAGAGGCCGCAGTTTGACATTAGCATCGTACCCTTGTCTCAGCTTCTGGTGATAATAAGCCATATGAATCATCGCTTTTTCTCTTCTTTCTTCGGCTAGGTCCAGACTCCGTTCCAATAAACCGTCGTTATCGTTTGGGGTAAACGATGTAGACCTCAGTGTGGGAAAGTTGTTCTCGATCGGGAGCACGGCCTCAGCCCCATAAGTCATCGAGAAGGGGGTCTCACCGGTCGATCGTCGCGGCGTCGTCCGATAGGTCCATAAGACGTGGGGGAGTTCCTCTACCCATCTCCCCTTTGCCTCGTCTAGTCTCTTCTTCAGTCCGTTCACTATGACCTTGTTCACGGCCTCGACCTGCCCATTTCCTTGAAGGTAGGCGGGGGTGGAATATCGATTAATGATTCCAAACTCGCGGCAATACTCCCTAAAGTTCTTACTGTCGAACTGCAGACCATTGTCGGAAATGAGTGTCCGCGGAGTCCCGAAGCGGGTGATGATGTTCCTCCAGATGAATTTTTGGGCGTCCACGTCCCTAATGTTGGCTAAGGGTTCAGCTTCCACCCATTTAGTGAAGTAATCAGTTCCGACTATTATGTATCGCTTGTTCCCCGCAGCTTTGGGGAAAGGTCCGACTATATCAAGGCCCCATTGTGCGAACGGCCATGGGCTAGAGAGGGGGTTGAGAACCCCTCCGGGTTGGTGGATATTTGGGGCGAATCTTTGGCACTGGTCGCACTTCTTAGCGTATTCTTGGGCCTCTCTTTGCATGTTCGGCCACCAGTACCCTTGGGAGAGTGCCCTGTGCGCCAGCGACCTTCCTCCGGTGTGGCTTCCGCAAATCCCCTCGTGCAACTCCTCGAGTAAAGATACGGACTCTTCTGGATGCACGCAGAGTAGGTACGGCCCAGAGTAAGAGCGTCGATATAGTTTGTGGTCCTCTGATAGCCAGAACCGAGGAGCATTCCTGCGTATCTTCTCGGCTTCCAGTTTTTCCTCCGGTAAGAGGTCGTTTTGGAGGAAGCTCTTTATGGGGTCCATCCAGCTGGGACTTTTCCTGATCTGATGGACCTGAGCCGGGTTTCTGCCGACGGGACTTGCCTGTGCCAGATCTTCAACAAGGATCATACGCGGCAGATTATGCGCCGAGGACGTGGCGAGAGTGGCCAGCGAGTCTGCATGGGTGTTTACGCTCCTGGAAATGTGCGTCAGACTGAAGTATTCAAAACTCGTCTGTAGCCGTTTGACTTGTCCCAGATACTCTTGCATCCTAGTATCTCGAGCTTCCAGCTCACCCATCACTTGTCCGACAACCAGTCTGGAGTCCGAGAACGCTTCTATTATTCTTCCGCCCAATCTCTGAACCATCGTCATCCCTTGAAGTAAGGCTTCGTATTCGGCTTCATTGTTCGTAGCCGAGAATCCGAGCCTCAATGATTTTTCAATGGCGGCACCGTCCGGGGATATTAAAACTATCCCAACTCCTGACCCCCTCTGGTTAGCTGCGCCATCTACATAGACCTTCCAATGCATGTTCCTCCCTGTCGAAATCGCACCAACCGACTTTCCATCCATGTCTTTCTTCTCGGTTATTGTTTCTATGGAGGGCTCAGCAAACTCCGCTACCAAGTCTGCGAGGACCTGTCCTTTGATAGAGGATCTGGGCATATATTTAATATCAAAGGCCCCCAAAAGCGCACTCCACATGGCGATCCTTCCGGTGTAGTCAGCGCTTCGAAGCACTGCTCGAAGGGGAAGCTGAGTTAGAACGATGACCGTGTGCGCCTGAAAGTAATGAGGAAGTTTTCGGGTTGCATGCACTATCGCCGGAATTGCCTTTTCTAAAGGTAGGTATCGCACCTCGGCCTCATGTAGTGATTTGCTCACATAGTACACCGGTCGCTGCACCCCATTATCATCCCGTATCAGTACCAGGCTTACAGCATGGGGGGCTACGGCGATGTAGGCAAACAGCACCTCATCTGCCTCAGGGCTGGACATGATGGGTGGTCGGGACAGGTAGTCTTTAAGCTGTTGGAAAGCCTGAACGCAATCCTCCGACCATTCGAACTCTTTCCACTTGTTTATCAGGAGGTAGAAAGGCCGACATCGATCCGCCGATCGCGATATGAACCGGTTCAACGCCGCAATCATGCCAGTGAGCTTCTGTACTTCTTTCGGATTCCGAGGAGCCTGTAGGCTGTTAATGGCTTTGATTTGGTCGGGACTTACTTCTATTCCCCTGTGGGTGACCATATACCCTAGGAATTTCCCAGACCCGACCCCGAATGAACATTTGGAGGCATTCAGCCGCAACCGGTGCTTCCTTAATATAGTGAAGATTGTTACGAGGTCCTTCACGTGCTCGGACACCCTTTTACTCTTCACAACCATATCGTCTATATAAACCTCAATGATCTTGCCCAGTTGTGGTTCAAACATCCGAGTCATCATCCTTTGGTAGGTTGAGCCTGCGTTCTTTAGCCCAAACGGCATCACCTTATAATGATAATTTCCGATGGGCGTCATGAAAGCCGTTTTCTCTTGGTCCTCTAGCGCAAGGGGTATCTGATGGTAGCCCTAGAAGGCGTCCAGGAAGCTCATTCGAGAGTGCCCCACGGTTGCATCCACCAATCGATCAATTCGGGGTAGGGGGAATGGGTCCTTTGGGCACGCCTTGTTCAGGTCCGTGAAGTCCACGCAGACCCTCCATTTCCCTGTCTTCTTTTTTACCACCACAGTGTTTGCCAACCACTCCGGGTAAAAGACCTCTTTAATAGCCCCTGCTCTTTTTAGTTTTGCCACTTCGTCTTTTACGGCACCAGCATGTTCCTTTGAAGGGCGTCGGGGTGGCTGCTTCTTCGGAGTGGAAGAGGGGTTGACGTTCAGGTGGTGACAAATAAGGCTAGGATCAACGCCCGGGGCGTCGTAGGCGTCCCATGCGAACACGTCGACATTTTCTCTAAGAAATCTGACCAGTTCCTCCTTTTCTTGAGAAGGCAATTCAGAGCCGACCAGAAAGAACTTCTCCGGGTCGTCGTTGACAGCGATTTTATCTAAACTTTCACACCTTATCTCCTCGGCTGGTCCATCGTCTTGTTCTGCCGAGGCGGCTGATTGCTATAAACTTTCAGGGGCCGAGGACTCGGCATGGGACCGATGTAAGACGGCGGCCACCATACACTGCCTGGATATGGCCTGATCTCCTCGGATCTCTTCTACTTGCCCTCTGGATGGGTATTTTACTTTTTGGTGAAGTGTGGAGGCCACGGCCTCTAGGGCATGGATCCACGGCCTTGCAACTATTGCGGTGTAAGGTGAATAAGCGTCGACCACAATAAAATTTACCTCCACTATCTCCGCCCCAGTCTGCACGGGTAGTCGGATTTGCCCTTTTGGCGTAACAGTCCTTCCCTCGAAACTGAGAAGGGGAGAGTCGTAAGCTGTCAAATCTTCCGGCTTCAGGTTCAGCCCCTTGTATAGATCGGGGTACATTATCTCTACTGCACTTCCCGAATCCACCAACACCCTTTTCACGTCGAAGCCCCCAATCCTCAGCGTGACCACCAAGGCATCATCGTGAGGTTGAATAGTTCCTCTCTTATCCTCATCCGAGAATCCCAGTATCAAAGAGCTTCCCTTTTTTGACCTCTTGGGTTCCCTTTGCCTGCCCTCGGAGAGGAGCCGATCCACAGCTAACACCCTGGGGATGGGTGGCCCCGTTCTTCCTGGTGCAGCGAGAATGACATGTATCGTCCCGGTGGGGGGTCTTAAGGGCACGTCCTTTCGAGGCTTTTGTGTTGCTTGGCCGGGATGGCCACTCGATGGGTGCAGCAAGTGGCGCAACTTTCCTTCTCGGACCAACTGATCTAGGTGATTCCATAGATTCCTGCAGTCCTCAGTAGTATGCCCGTTGTCCTGATGATAGTGGCAGTACAGGTTCTGGTTACGTTTGGAAGGGTCTCCAGCCATCTTCCCCGGCCATCTGAAATAGGGCTCATTCCTTACTTTCTCCAGTACCTGTTGTACTGGTTCTCTGAATACGGCATTCACTGTTTGCGGGATGCTCTGCCCTGCCTGTCGCGAAAAATCTCTCCTCGGCTGACCAGGGTTGTGTCGTTCTGACCTGAAATCAGTCGCTTTGGGGGGGATAACCTTCTCCTTTCCCCTCCCTTGCAGCTGATCTTCCTCCACCCTTTTGTATTTGTCGATCCTATCCCTCAACTGATCAACATTGGCAACCGGTTTACCAGTGAGGGACTTCCTTAAGCCATGGTCGGTGGGGAGCCCGCTTTTGAATGTGCTGATAGCGACAGCATCATGGTTGTCATCCAGGTCGTTATACACTTCCCAGTATCTATCCGAATATGCTTTCAGAGTCTCTCCCTCGTACATGGATAAGGACAATAGCGAACCGAGGGGCTTGGGGACTCTGGTGTTGGTGATATAGCGGGAGCAGAAATCCTGAGTGAGCTGCTTGTATGAACTTACGGAATTTGTCTTCAGGCCGTTGAACCACCTCATCGGCATTGATCCCAAGCTGGACGGGAAGATTTTACACATAAGGGCTTCATTTTGCGAGTAGATCGCCATCTTTTGGTTAAATTGGCTCACATGCTCTACCGGGTCTGTTCGACCGTTATAGATGGCGAATGCCGGTTGGTTGAACCGTCGAGGCAGCTTAGCCCCTTCAATTCTGTACGTGAAGGGGGACCTTGAAACCTGATCCAACACCTTCTTCATGGCATCGTTTCCCGAACCCTTGCTGGATGTGCTCTCGTATTTCCGCACAGGGCGTGGTTCCTCTTCGTAGGAAAAGGTTTCACTTGGAGGGGTCCTTGATCTCCGTCGGTAACTCGCATCCTCCGTATTAGAAGACTTGTCTGAGTCTGAAGGAGATCGCTTTCGCTGTACCCGTCGTAGCTTCCTCTTCAGATCGTCTATCTCTCGCTGCATGGCCTGGTGACTATTTCGCCTTTAGGACACGTGACTACCTATCTGAGTGTGACTCTGGCTTGTCCGGATAGTATGCATACTTCCCTCATGATTCCCCTTGTGGCCTGGGTTGACGGGGTTATTTTGCCTCTGGGACTCGGCGGGTTGTGCCTGTTGGGGGTTAGCCTGGTGAGGATTCTCCTGGTGCGGACCTAGTTCTTCCATGCTCGACCGTTGTGCTAGCTGATGCCCTAGTTCTTCCCACAGACGGCGCCAATTGTAGTTGCACGATTTTCCTGGCCCAAATCTTATTGATCTGGCCTTGGCCCAAAGCGTAACCCACAATGAATATTTGTAGAGGATGGGTCAAAGAACTTCGCCTCAGTGAGCCTGTTCGGTCTGATACATGGACAATATAGTTGCAGAAAATAAAAACACAAGAATGGATCTCCCCGTGTGATTCTATTTCTTCCGTTCTTAATACAGTTTTTTCTCCCCCCTTTCTTTGAGGGACTCCATTACATTATATAGTTCCCCTCCTCTCATCTCAACCTTACACTTGTTGATCATCTAAGCATCTACTTGAGCACCTGTCCCATCAGACGCCCTCATCTCTCCCTTTGTGAGTTGCAGAGGCCAAGGTGGTACTGTTCAGGGGTCTTTTCCTCATTAATGCGGCCAAGAGGATGGTTGGGGCGCAATTAATGTGGTGGTGGCAGCTTTCCATGAGATATTTTGGATTTTATTCATTTTATATGTTGGGAGGATGAACTGAAATGGATGGGGAGAGTTCCTCGTCTGGACTTCGTGATGTCCGAGGAGGAGTTACTCCTCGGACAGGTTTCCTTTGGCGTTATTGGGGTTGAGTAATGCTTCATATGTGGTTTCTCTTTGGAAAGGACGCTCCTCGGACGGGCCTGGATTTGGAATAGCCCATTATTTTTGGGCCGGGCCCCACATATATTATATTACAAAATAATTATTTATTCCCACACATCATATGGGTCTACAACTAGTTTAGAGTAAAAGTGCTAACCAATGCTTAATATTTATTGAATGGTAATTTGCACGATTAATTTTAGGTTAACTCAACTTTATCTTATTCATTTTACCTAACAAATGATCAGATTTTTTTAAGAGAACAAATTATAAGATAAATGAACAAGTTTGGTATGGGTTTGCGATTTCAAATTAAATGGGATTGATTTGGGAAGGAATTTCCAAAATTTAATAGGATTTTGGTACATAAAATAGTAAAAGGGTTTCGTTTGGAGATATTGCAAGTTTACAATTGTACCATTGTGAAGAGCTAGTGCAAATTTCATTTAGTTAATAAATTTTTCCTGAATAAACTTTTTAGTGGTTACTTTATTACAAAAAAACCCTAAAAGAAAAATCGGATAAATGTGGACTTTTTGGAGGCCAGAAAATAGTGTTATTTTTGCCCCGCAGAACAGCAGAAGTGTTAGATCATTTGTGGTCAAAGTGTCGAACTGTTGATGGATTCCTTACCTCAAAATTTCAAAGTTTGTCCCTTTCAATTTTGTTTTTTTGTTCTTAATTTCTGTTGGATAAATCCATAGTTTTTTTTTATCAGAATGAATTCTTCTTTGAGTAGGGGTGATTCTAATTGGAATAGGGTCTTTCAACTTTTCCAATCATCGATATCATTATTTATTTTTGAAATAATCAACCTATTTATATATATTTTTTTTTGGTAAAGAAAACCTATTTATATTCACATGTGTAAAATTAGAAATGACTATTTTATCTTACTAATGCTAGAGACACATAAAATGATACAATTTTATGCTATAACTCGCCACATAGCAGGTTGTGAGTAGTAGAAGAATGATGGTAAATTCATGTTAGATACATCTTTATTACTTACAACTCACCATGTAGTAAGTTGTGATATAAAATTGTGTCATTTTATATATTCCTAACCTTACTCATTTGACCTCTATAGATATTTTTGTAGACAAAAGGGTTCATGCTTTTCATTGTTGTTCTATTGTTTCTCAAAAAAAAAAAAGGGTTCATGCTCATGACACATTCTACACATGTTTCTTTTCTGAGTCATCAACTCATCATAAACATTATCTTTTTCTTTTTCTTTTCTTTTTAAATGATAATCCATCATACTCATTACCCTACACATAAGTGATTGAAGCTCAAATATTCTCATTCGAAAGAAAAAGTACCACTAAAAAATAAAAATAAAAGTAATAAAGCTATTGGCTGGTGCTGGTGCTGGTTTCTGATCCAAAAGTTATGATGGCTATAAAATAAGGGCCCCCAATTAAAACAAACTTTATATGTAACTTTCAATCTTTTTGATAAATTCCATATTGGCCACAGAGGGTTAATGTGTACACAAGTAAATTTCCCATATCTTAAAAAAAGTTAAAATACAACCTTTGATATTTAATGTATTTAAAAGTAAATTGTTAAAATAGATAAAATAATTTTCTAAATTATTAAAAATTATATTTTTAAATATTTTGGTTGTGAATGCTCTTATAGCTTTACGGTCGTATATATGTCAGCAACAATACTGCCACGTATATACCTCTTCAGCTTGTGGCCCGTCAATTATGTCTATGTGGACCTGTTTAGAAGATGTTTCATCATCACTCAAGCATGTTCCAGTTTCCCCTCCTTTTTGGATAAAATATTCGATTCCTTTCACGGTAGCTGACTAGCTGTTAGTGTATTATAAATAGAAAATGTATTGTCAGAAATGATATTACGTATAGAATTCTCACAAACATAGTACACACAATTTTGTTAGGGGCATATGCAGTTATTATTGTGTCATGTAATGTAGGTTATTATTATTATTTTTTTAGATATGATTAGGCCAAAATTTGAATTTATACCAAATTTCATAGGAATACATCAACTTAATAAAAATTATAAATCGTTTTAATCATTATTAGACACGTGGGTTCCAGTTAGCTCAACTGGTAAAGTCTCTAGCTAATAGTTGAATAAGAGATCTGGGGTTCAATCCCCACCTACACCAAAAATCGATTGGTGTCTTAGTCTGATGATAAAGAGTATCATTATTAGACACATTTTTTTGAGACAGTAGCTCTAATAACATATCGGCATTATTCCATATGGATTATACAGACTTAAGGGTAAGATTCAATTTGAGTTTTGCCATTTATTTTATTGGATGAATAAATTAGTCCACATTTTTTTATTGGTAGTTGGTCAAATGGTGTGTCAATTTTTATCAACATGTGTACCAAATTGGATTAAGATGCACTCCTTAACAGTAATGATTAACAATAGGATGAATCAGCACGGTTAACAATTGGATGAATCTGCGAGCGGGATGAATCTGCGAGCATGCCAGCGATGACTCCTCTCGAAGCCTTTGATTTTCAGAACTGAGAAGACCCTCCCATGACCCACTTTTGAGTCCACATTCATTTTTGTCGTTCATTTCACTTTCCTTGTCAATGTACATGCATTATTGTCCTTGCCAATGTTATATGATTCATGCCTGTTGTCTTGAACTCATTCAATTCCCATCTTACCCACTCTTTTAATTATTCAAACCAATCACATTTCACTTACACCAAGGACATTCTGGTAAATTTTCCCACCCCACCAATTACCAGACCATATTATATAAACATTAAAGCGTATTCACGTAGGAGAAGACAACAATCTCAAACCAAAAAAAAAAGGGTCTTATTTCAAAGCTAGTCGGAAAAAACTATTGCCGGGATGTCACTGGCTGCCAGAATAAACGTGCCACTCCTACCGGAACACAAGCCGAAGATAGAGATAAAGCATGCAACGCTACCGGGGGCGGTGTTTAATGTGGCAACGAGTATAATTGGTGCTGGAATTATGTCCATTCCGGCCACCCTTAAGGTGCTAGGTGTAATTCCAGCTTTTTTGCTAATAGTGATTATTGCTATGCTGGCTGATGTGTCAGTGGAGTTTTTGATGAGGTTTACACATTCGGGTCACTCAAGAACTTATGCTGGTGTCATGAGGGAGTCTTTTGGTCGTGGAGGAGCTGTGGCTGCACAAGTTTGTGTCATGGTTACAAATCTTGGGTGTTTGATCATGTACCTTATTATTATTGGTAAGCATCGAAATTTACCAAGATTTTATTCTGTGTTTGTGTGTGTGTTTTTTTAACAAAGCATTAGACATTTTGAGGAGTCTAGTAAGGCTATTGAATTGTCATCGAATTAAATGGACGGTATGTTTTCTTTGATAACCATATAGAAACAAGTCTAAGAATATTGTGGTGGTTGGCGTCAGATTGTGCTAAGGTTAATGGATGGGGGAGAAGCAAAGGTTTCTACAAGTAATTTTACTATTAAAAAAAGTTACAAACTATGTGACAATAAATTTGATTGATGTTATTTTAATGACATAATAAATAAATTTGGTTTTTTTTTTTTTTTTTTTTTTTTTTGGGTGCGTGATTGATGATTCATGGTATAACACAATTAGTAGTTTCAATTTCATGTTTGTATGGTATCAAAAAAAAAAAAAAAAAAAAAAATCATTGTCTATAAGAATTTTTTTTAAAGGAACTACTTTAGTTAATTTTAAACATGATTTGATCCAATTGGAATAAAACGCGCGTTTGATGCATAAATGTGATCATGTGAGTTATGATTATGAACCCAAATGTTGTGGCCATTTGAGGACTAAGGATTGGCAACTTCTAAGAATATGGGCAAAAGAGTCTTAGTTCATATAGATCATTCATGATGAGTACAATTGTACAAATTCACATTTCACATTTGTATTTGTTTGACTTTCCTCAGGGGATGTCCTCTCTGGAAACCAGCCTGAAGGAGTAGTGCACTTGGGCATTTTACAACAATGGTTTGGCATTCACTGGTGGAACTCGCGTGAATTTGCTTTGCTAGTCACCGTTGTCTTCATTATGCTTCCATTAGTACTGTTTCGGCGAGTAGGTCAGTAATTTCCATATTTGATGTTTCACATTTATATTTTGCATTAGCAACAAATTTATTAGTTGAAAAGATATTAACTTTGATATTTAAACACAACCAGGACATCCAAATTCCTAGGAAATGATGCTCAGGGATATGAATGATTTATGTTTGATTTAATTCTAGGAAGTCTAAAGGATCACTTTTCACCCTGAATACCTCTGCACAAGATGTGCTCGAAATATTTTGTCTTAATTTTTCTTGAAGTATCTTGTGTTTTCATATGCAAAGTGGTTAGAAGCTTGGGATTGTAAATCTTGAAATTTCATAGCATAGATGTTTACTGACAATTACTTCATCACACTGGTGTTTGTCTCCAGAATCATTGAAGTTCAGTTCAGCAATATCGGTTCTACTAGCAGTAGTGTTTGTTGGCATAAGTTCTGCAATGGCAATCTCTGCACTCCTGGAAGGGAAGACAGAGACCCCGAGAATGCTACCTCACTTGGACAACCAAGTCTCATTCTTTGACCTTTTCACTGCTGTCCCAGTCATAGTGACAGCCTTCACATTTCATTTTAATGGTAAGAACAGACTAGAGAGCATTAATATTTGCAACGAATATAGGGATTAGGGACACAACATTTTTCATAACTCTTGATATGGTTTATTGTGATGAGTGCTATTTAAAAGTGGTGTTCATAGTGAACCCAGGTAAAAAGTAATATTGCTCTAACACAATAAGTCCTATCAGCAATTGTGAAAAAAGTTGTGTCCTAGCATTGATCTTAGTATTAGCAGCCTTTTACACCTGTAAATAAGCACTAAATTTCCTAACTTTCTAAAAAAGGCTTTTGATGAATGCATGCAGTTCATCCAATTGGCTTTGAGCTTGGCAAGCCTTCTGATATGATCACAGCATGTCGAATATCACTAGCACTTTGTGCTGCCATATACTTTGCCATTGGTCTATTTGGGTACCTATTATTTGGGGATTCAATCATGCCAGACATACTTGTCAATTTTGATCAAAATGCTGGTTCAGCATTCGGTTCTTTACTTAATCAAATAGTTCGGTTAAGCTATGCATTACACATTATGCTGGTGTTTCCTCTTTTGAACTTCTCGTTGAGGGTCAACATAGATGAATTCCTTTTCCCTAAGAAGCCTCTCTTGGCCACAGACACAAAAAGATTTTTGTTCCTCACCCTTGTTCTATTAGCCATCTCCTACCTAGCTGCAATTGCCATCCCAAATATATGGTACTTTTTTCAATTTCTTGGATCAACCTCTGCAGTCTGCCTAGCCTTCATTTTCCCTGGTGCAATTGTTATCAGGTACTTTTTCTCACTCTCTCTCCCCAAAAAGGCGAAAAAAATTGATGCTTAATAATTTTTTATACTTTTTTCCAATGACAGGGATGTTCATGGTATATCAACATCAAGGGATAGGATTGTGGCAGCAGTAATGATTATTCTGGCAGTAGTAACAAGCACAATTGCCATTTCCACAAATATATTCAGTTTATTTTGAAACAAGTTATATTTCACCCTCAACCATTTTGAGTACGGTAGAGGTGTTTGTATATTTGTGTGTATTCTTCAAATTTTGTGGCATGAGATTTTAGAATCCAATAGCAAGAAGGTGCAGATTATGTTAAGCACATTTATTCAATCTAAAATTATTTATCAGGCAGAAGAAGCACTATAGTGGCATCTATAGATTCTATAGATGCATCCGGTTATTTCAATTGATTGAAAATTTTGTCAATTATTGACAAAGGACAAGTAATTGTCCCATCTTTGGCTGTACAAAAACTAAAATCACATTCTCCAACGACAAATCTAGGCTATTTAATCTAAAAAATTAACATTATTATAAAATAAAATAAAAATATTGAACATTGCAAACATGGTACAAAATAAACAACTTCATATTAATGTATTTATATAAAAGTAAATAATCCAAGAGTCTTTTAACTTAATTAGCACATTCTCGTGCATGCTTGGGATCTAGAGGGATTCGAACTGCAAGGTTAGTTTCATTGCCACTTTGAGATGAGCTCATAAACTGAAAGAAAAAGAAAAATGTTGTTATAATTAATTGATTGCACAAGATTAATAGAAAGATATTCTTGGAGCACATTACGCTAAAACGAAATTGTATAGAGATGCAATTTTGACTACCTTCTAACTCATCATACGTCAACTCAAAATTATCTGGCACAGGAGGAAAATTGGCTCCAAGGGGTCCTGAGTCTGCAAACAACTCCACCACAATAGAAACAATCAAACTCATGAAGAGTAAAAATTATATAGCAACAGCATGAGAGAAATTCAAACTTGGTCATATAAAGGCTATGAAAATGTAAGTATTTATTAAAATTTGGATCAAAATTATTTACATGTCAATGATGCAGGATAAAGATCCATCAGAATAGCTTCAAAGGCTTTAAAATATAGCCAGAATAACAGAATCTTCATAAAAAAAAAAAAATAATTAAAAAAAAAAACTTACATTTTAGAAATTATTGTAACTTCTACTTTTTCTTTTTTAAATTGTCTTACTGAATTGATTGTTGATTAAATCAATTTGGATTCATGATGTTTCTCAAGAATGCCACATAATAGTATTAAATGCTATTTTACTCAAAATCCACTACAATCAACTAAACTGAAAGTAAATTGGTATAAGAGCTTTTACAATCTTAACAAATAGAGTAAACACTATGCGAATGATATCTCAAATATTATCACAACTCACCCGTAGATAACACATCTGATGTCGGCTGTGGCAAGGGATAATCCCAAAGATATTCAGTATCTAAATCCCCATTATCTTGTGCGAGCTTCAGCCCTTGTGAGCTTGCTCTGGATGAAGCATTTACAATCCCTTGTGAACTGGCTCTAGATGAAGCATTTGAAATCATTTTGGATGTGGATGATGTAGAACTGATTGGTGGGACAAACTGAACCATACTAGCTGCAGAGCTCTCCATCAACACACTTCATTTTAAGGACAAAAAGTAACTATCATTAGTAAACTTGGCAAGCCAGATATTCAAAGAAAGATAAGATAGTCTCTTCATTAATCTAGGAACTTTTTTTATACACAGACAAAACTTAATCGTCCCAAAAATTAGTGAATTTAATCAATTAACCAATATGCCAACAATAACATGCTATTTGAGCTCTTTCATTATATTAAAGCCAGCTACCTAACTTCTAATTGGAATCAGAATGAAAGGCTTTCCATCATGTATACGTCCATATATTCATAAATATATCAGGAACTAAGTAGCTGCTAGTCAGGTTATTATTAATTTCAAAGCATTTACAAGCTAATAGACATGTATGAACGATTATGTGACAAGTCGCACAAACATAAATCAAATAGAAGTGATGGCTTAGCAAAGAACAAAAGAGTATGAAATCTCACTTGTTTTCCACATTAAAGGGATAATGCATATGGTTGGGTATTCCATGGCTTGTGGAGTTGAAATGAGGTTGATTATAAGCAGGGTAAGGAAACTGTTCTTGAGCCGAGTACCCCATCAGAGAATCGTTTACTACATGATAAGAAATATGTAAATCAAACAGCAGCTGATAAAACAAGTATTAATATATCTAAAAAGCTATTGTCATAAATTAGAGTGGTGCTTTTTCATGGCCATGAAAGAAAAACTGAGAAATTACCTGTAGGAGGAAAAGTTGGATGTTCACGATGTTGTATTCCTTTGTAATAGTTATAAAAAAACTCAGGATTCTCCTTCTCCAACCTTTCCCACACTGAATTACAAAATGCAAAATGCAAAATGCAAAATGCAAAATGCAAAAAAAAAAAAAAAAAAAAAAAACTAAGATCCATCTTAATTTGACAAAGAAGGAATATAATAATTTGTACATTTCTAATGATTTTAGAAGATTATTAATTGGTTACAAAATCCACATACATAATTACTTGATTTTTAGCTGGTTCCAAAAAAAAAAAAAAAATTGTTTATTTAATTTTATTTCTAAGCTGAACAAGTTTGACCTTATTCATGAAAACAACTTAATTAACCTATTCTTTTTTTAATATATCATAATCACCACCACAAATTTTTTACCCATTCACAAATCTATATAAATAACTAATAGCTAAATTGTAGTTAAAATTATATTATTTGAGTTAAATAGATAGAATTATTTTTGTTTAAAACTTATAAAATTACCACCGCACACCCTTGGTGTGATGGTCACTTCACAAGTATAAGAGCTTATGGGGTGTGGGGGGCAAGAGCTGGGGTTTAAGTCTCCAAGAGGGAGTTTCACACACATATACACTTAGATTAGGCTAAAATAGAATTTCTATTTTGTATTAAAATAAAATAAAAAAAATAAAAAACTTATAAAGTTTGATTTACTGCCCTAGAATTGTGAAAAATCATATATGCTTATACTTGAGCTTAAGCTTTACTTGTTTACTAAGGTAATGTGCATGAACAAATTTTTCTCAGAGTTGAGCTCAATATGTTCATACTTATTTGCTTCATTTATTACAACTCTTCATATCATACGTTATAGTTGGAGCATCTAGACTTCATCATTCAATAAATAGAGATCCTCACACCACCCTTGCTTCGTAATTTATATATATATATATATATATATATATATATATGAGAAATAATTGATTAGATATAAACTAATTAATAGGTATAAGAAGATGCCTACCAGTTTTTACATAAGCAGGATGTATTTGTATATCTCTTTGAGTTGAGATGTACTCTATTGCTTCATCTTTACTCTTATTCAGTCCCAAACACCGACGAATCTCAACTAAGATCTGACAGTCATTTCACAAAAATTAGCACTTTCGAAATAAGCATTTTAGAGATCGAAGAATGCACAATCTAAGGGAGAGAGAGCTATGAACATTTACATAATCAGTTAGTGAGTTTAAATATTCTCGATTAGCAGAAGTTGAATCTGAGATTGCAATGGGAGCCCTTGTGCTGTTGTTTTGTGGTACCTCGTCACGTTTCATCCTTATACAATATTTAAAATGTTAGCAAAATAATAAATCGGGATAAATTGAATAGCAAAATTATTTTAGGTTTAGGCTAAAGTTTTTTCTTTTTTTTTTTTTTTTTGAGAAAGTTTAGGCTAAAGTTTTTAAATAGAGTTTTTAAAATAATTTTATTTAAACCTTCCCTCCAATATTCTAAAACTTATATATAAAAAAATATTTGAAGTCTAAAATAGATGTACTATGTATTAATGTACTATGTATTAATTCAATAGCATTTTTGAAAATTTTTTTTCTTTAAATAATGCGGTAACAATACAATAGACTAATAGAGTTATCTAGTATCTATTGAACTAACCAAACTTCTTATATAATTTTATTTCAACCTTAAGAAGATAACAACAACGATTACGATATCAACAAGAATAGCAACAACACTAACATAAGATATAAAGTTATACCATTAAACCTCACATCACTAGCTTACTCAAAAAAAAAAAAAAGGATCACGTCAAGATTCGGAGTCTTGGACCCTTGTTTACTGATTGCCATGATCAATATTATATATCATGAATTGAATATATGAGAAAGAAAGAAAGATATAAGTATATAACCCTTAAAATTTATTGTCCTAGGATTTTAAAATATATATTTAATTTCAAATCTTTTTACTAAATAATATGTGTGTTGACAAGATTTGTAAAACCTAATATATTGAAGGAGGATTTTGAAAGTATTTCACGGAGTTTATTAACAAAAAGTACAGGAAAATAAAAAGTATGTCTTGGAGGGAAAAAAAAAATACTGTAATATTACAAGTGAATAATTTGTGAGATATGCTAACTTATTAAACCACAACAAGAAGTAAAAATAAATAAAACAACAACAAAGATTCTTACTTATGAGTCTTCAAAGATTTGAAGGCCGAATCTCCAAGAAACTCAATTATGAATGAGACTAGCTAGTGATAACCTATGTGCATATATATAAGACAGTCAAGAATATTGTCGGTTTCTTTTTTTTTCTTTTTTTGGATTAAAAAAGAGAGAACATTGTCGATTTCGGTTTGTGTAATCCCTATTATTTTGGTGTGTGGACTGGTTTCTAGGATTTAATTATAGAGATTTGCTTCTTAGAAAAAGCAACACGGCTTAAACCTTCTTTTTTTCCTTTTTAATTAAATATCAGGTACCTGTGTCATTATGTCATATAATTATCTCACCAAATCATCCAAGCCGATAGAGAAATACTACGCTAATCATAAATAGCAAACTTTAATACTTTTTTTTTTTTTTTGGTGTGACAAATAGCAAATTTTAATACTTTAGAAACCAAAAAATAACGATATTAATAAGTAGGTAAAAAAGAAGATAAAATTCCAAGTTCCAACCTGTGATTATTTTCAACAGAGGTCGGGTCTTTAACTCTTTACAAAGAATAAATAAAAGAGAGACAAAAATAAATAAATAACAAATATTCCTTAAATTACTCAGTCATATTTCTAACATATTTTTACATAAATTACTTGTTTGAATATTTTCACCATACCAACGTGAAAACTAGAAATAACAGAAAAAGAAGAAAAAGGGTATAAAAAGAGAATTAAAGAAAAAAAAAAAACTTTGAGTACCTGATGGCTGATTTTGCTTCTAGAATGAAGTTTTTTTATTTTTTTTGTTGAAAAATTCTCCAATGAAGTTGAGTAAGCAGAACGAGTTTGGGAATTTAGCTTTATTGTGATTATTATCATTGTGCTGTTTTCTTTTATAGAAGCTTGAGGCGGTGATCTCTCAAAAAAAAAAAAAAAAAGCTTGAGGCGGTGATCGACTTTGGTTATGAAATTCGAGTAGGATTAGGATTAGGAAATTCCAATGCTCAATGAGGGATCCTTTGAAGGTAACTTGGGTTAAAAAAAAAATACTAAATCATCAGAAAATACCTTTATTCATCACTCATCGGGAAAAAAATCCCTAGTCACCATAACTTAGTAAAATTTTCTACTATGAATAAGTGAAGTGTAAAATTCAGTAATTGTCTTATACATAGAATTGAACACAACCAGATGGCTCATCGGAGAATATATATCAGTTACCAATATATCACAAAATGAGATTAGCTATTAGAACTTTAAATTCCTCGATTTACAATCATCAAAGAAGAGGGGCGAGGGGAAAGACTAGAGAGGGATGCTCTAATTCCATGGAGACACTTCAAATGTCCCACCGTCACCATTAATAAATATAGTTAGCATGAAAGATCTCCCATTTTGGTACTTCAATGCATAAATTACAACAATCTAGATTAGTCCCTTTCTACTTGATATATTATTATTTATAACTCGCCAACCTCATATCCCCACATAGACACTTAACTACATCAATAAAAATCAAATTACAAAGAAAGTAACATACCCAATAAGGTCAAAACTAAATGAAACACAAAAGCACATATCTTAACTATAATTTATTAACAAGATTGTAACTTGGCAAAAGAATCAGACAGAAAACTACAAATGCCACGTTTGACCAAAATATCTAGCAGAAAACGAGGTTGTGAAACAAAAAACCTTAAACTTACCGAAATGAAAACCCAATGAGCTCATTACTTTTTAGGTGTGGATGGAGCAGACATCACCTATGCTTGTGCTTGTGCACAAACTTTCTAATCAGAGCTTCTAAAAAAAAATCTTTGGACTGGATGATTATTCATAAAATTATACTGATTTTTCTTCTTCAGCTTTTTGAGTTTATTTTAGCTTATGTATGATTTTTAAATATATTATTTTTCTAGGTATAACAATACATTTGAGTTGTATTTTTAAGCTCAATGGACCAATGAAAATAAGCTCTTCCAAACACACTTTAATTTCAACAATAAATAGAGTAAAAGTTAATATAATATAAATACTTGTGTGATGTTTTTGGCCAACAAAAAAAAAATTGAGACAATACCATGGGTCTTCAGCTTTTTGAAGGGATGTTAAGGTGCTTTAAGAATCTTAAAAGCTTTTTTTTATAAAAAGTTGTCAAATGTTTATCAGAGCCTTATAGTTTAATTGACATCTCTAAGTATTTTCAATATAAATGTCTAGGGTTTAAATTCTTTCCACCCCATTATAATTGTAACTATTGAATTATATATAAAAAAATAATAATAATAATAAGCATTTGGTCATTTTTTTTAAAGAGTTTTAAGGAGATTCTAAGTAAAATTGAATTTTTGAATATTTTTGTAAAAAAAAAAAAAAAAAACACTCAACAATTCATTATTCTCTATATAAATTCATAATTTTAGTGCTTTATTCATTGTAATTTGTCTCTCACACACACACTTATATGTATATATATATTTTTAGAATCATGTAATTTGTCACACTTCAAACACTAAAAGAGTTTTTTAGTTAAGCCTTTATATTACAAAAAAAACTCTTTAGTTAAAATCCAACTTTAAAAAGTAATGTCAAACGACGGACATTTGTAGATGCCGTTATAATACTATGAATTAGTTTTGTGGGGACTGGCCCAGAATAACAGGCTGGGCCCAAGCCCGTCCAAGGATGCAGACCATTCGAGGAGCCAGTGTGACTCAAGTAATCCTTATTCAGGCCCACTGGGGGCAAAGAAAACATGTCCGAGGAGTAATTTCTCCTCGGATACTGAAAATCAGGAGCAAAGGCACGTCCAAGCCACTATAGCCCATCTTCTAAATACGTAAAAAGGAAGGAAACTCGAAATATCTCAGCAAAGGCTGCCACCACCACATTAAATGCATTACAACTACTCCCCTGGCCGTATTAATGTGGAGAAGACCCCTAAACAGTGCTACCTTGGCTACCGCAACTCACAAAGAACTGAGAGAGGTGTCTGATGGGACAGGTGCTCAAGTGAGGGTTTGGATGATCAACAAGTGTGAAACCCAGATGACTGGAGAGGGCCTATATAATATGTAGAAGTCCCCCAAGAGAAGGGGACAAGAAAAAAGAGGAGAATACTATAGCATTAAGAGGAATCTTATTGTACCGATCTGTATCCATTAATCAAGTCTTTAGCCCTATCATTCTTGGGGACTTTCCGGCACAGTGGCGTTTGTTCTTGTTCATGTATTCCCTTAACCCATGCAACAAACTGTTTAAACTTACTTAAACAAAGTTCTTTAACCCATACTCTACAACATTCATTGTGTTGGGATTCTTGGGTCAAGACTTCGAACGACAAGGGTTTGGGCCCCAAAAAATTGTGTCCCTACAAGTTTAATTATTTATATATAAACTATAGAGAGCGGTGTGTATCTAAGTTAGAGAGAGAGAGATAAGAGTGTTTCCCCGCCTCTTTCAAAACCCAAACAACCCCTTTCTCTCTTTCAAGAATACCTTTCTCTTTTGTTTCAGAAGTCTCTATCCCTCAAGAATGTCTTCCTCCTTAGCCCCAAGAATCAGAGATAGAGATAAAGATGGTGCTAGGGAAACCTCAAACTTACATTTCGGCATCCCTTTTCAGAGAACCCCATAAAGTATGATGTCTATGGTCGAGGGTCCAAGAAGTCGTTCTGTGAAATTGGCAATGGCAATGAAACAAAGGTTCCTTACTGCATCAATGAAAATAATAGATATGATCATTATGTAGTCCGCATTGAGAAATACAATCTTTCTCTTAGAGATTGGCTTTCACAGAATGAAAAGAACCTTCTCAAAAGCGTATCAGAGCTGGGAGGTGTATCGACCTTCAAAAAGGTCCCTGCAGCTGGTTAGAGCACTGTTGAAAGAGGTATGTTTTGGCATGCACATGGTAAGAGCTGTGGAAATCTTTTAGATTTTGATTCCATTTTAGTTTTTGATGAAGCAGTTGATCCTTATAATCGTGAGGTTGGGAGAAACATTGAGAGAATAGTATTTATTATGGATCCTAACAAATGGGATGGGGGAAAAGCAGCCATCAAGAATGATATGAAGGAGTTATTTGATCTGATATTTAGAGTAATTCTTAAAATAGAAAATGTTCGTTCTCTCTTGGATGATTTCCTTCATTTCTATCACGTTCTTGAAAACTCAGATGGAACGCTGGCTAATTGGAAAATTCTGTTTGACCATAAAGAAGCTAATTGGAAAATTCTGTTTAACCATCCTTCTTTATGGTCTTGGAGGGAACGATTTAACTTTTTTATCCAGTTCGATGGAGTGTATAGAAGTGCAGCTAGATCTCTATTTTCTGGACTTTAAAGAATACAAGAAGTGGTCCTTTCTCATACCCAAAGATGGTCCCCTAGCGAAAATGTTCAAGCACTCGTTGTATGAATCATCACCACGGGGTTTTATCAGGTTCATCAGGGTGATTCATACCCATTTTAACGGTACTTACGTAAGTCGAAAAAGGAATATAAGAAAAGCTTATCTTGCACAGCCTAATTCCGATTACATGAAAGCTAAATTTGTTGAACTAAAGACGTCCCAGTTCTACAGCTGTCTGTTAGTCTCCATGTCCTTGATCGCAGCTCAGCTAAAACTTAGGGTTTAAGGGAATATCGGTTTTGCCTAAAGGTAATGTGAGACAATCCTTCTCTTGTGTCCTTGGCATTTTTACAGTTGTATCCTTTTAACTACAACTTTCCTGTCTGGCCCTCTAAGTAGTTTGCTTAAATCGTATCTGATTACTGTTCTTAGCCCTTAGAGTAGTGCAACTTAACTCTTAACTTCCCTTATTTTGCCATGTATAAAGGGGATAAATTTAGCTTAATTAAGGTATTTTGTTGCATCTCTCTTCACGAAAAAGTATTAACACTGTGTGGCAAATATTAGAGTGTTGAACTATTGTTTTTTTTTTTTTTATGATGGGGTGTTGTACTATTGTTACATGCTGCATATGCCATGTATTAATGTGTCTCTGAAACTCTTGCTTGTTATGCATTTTCATCTTAAATCAGATTTTAATAAGATCCTACATCAATAGATATTTACCTAAACTTTGTATTGGCTTGTGATGTTTCTGCAGAGGCAACGTTGTGTGAATATTTTAGATTACACCTTGCCTGATGAATTCATAAGACAGCAGAAGGATTGAAGAGGAGGTTGTTGAGTTACTTAATCAGTTAGAGTAGATGGATGAGAGCTCTGGCTGATCATTTCAGATGAGTATTCAAGGCAACCTAACCCCTTAACCATGTACCTGCTAGTGCTAGATTTCTCTTTTGAATACTCTAATATACTGGATTACCATATTCTTTTAGTACTGGAAGGTAGAGATTTGTTTCTTTTTTTTCCTTAAATCAGTGGAAACTACAGTGGTAGTATTTTTGTGATAAATCTTATTCTGTGGACAACAGTATCATACACTGTATTGATGTCTTTGCAATTGTGGTGGTTGATCACGTGTTATTGTTTGATTTGATCATTAAACAGGAAAACAGTGACTACAAAGAAGTTTATTAAATTTAGTAAAACTTGAAACACACTGAACAAATGGTTTATTTGTACGCATAAACCAGGTGTTTACTGATACAGATGGTCACTTGTCAAGGCGAAGATAAACTGCACACAATTCTCAAAATAAACTTGTAGCTTAATGCATCTACATATACCCATACTTCTAAATACATTTGCATATTTCTCAAATGACTTTCCTGCAATTTATATAGTACAAATAAACCACAGCTTAAAATTGCTCATAGCTTAAGATTACGTATTGTAGAACTATGTTTTTGTTTGACAGACCATTTTTTTTTTTTTTGTGTGTGTGTGGTTTTGTACATAATTTCATATGTTGTTATGTTGATTTTGTTCTTAAGTTTTAGAATTTTTAGACATACTCTATAGCGGGTGATTTGGGTCAATATATAACCGATTGTAGGTTTGGTTGTGGAGAAAATAGGTAGATTTAATGCTATGGGTTAGGGTAATAAGTGAAGGATAAGGTTTAATTGGAGTTATAGGCTTAGGTTGCTGCATTTGCCATATAAAAATTGCTGCAGAAGTCTCAAGTTAATGAAATCACATTTGTTTGGAGATATTAAAGGTTGGGTCGTGTCGGGTTCGTGTTGGGTTCGCAGGTTGGGTCGAACATTGACACCCCTATAATGTTATACGATTCTCAAAAAAAAAAAAAAAAAAAAAAGTATAATACAAATTGATGACTGAAATAATTTTTAAAATGTCAATCACATGTGATTATAATATTATTATAATTAATTAAATTTATTAAGTAAAATTATTTCTTAAATTGGGATGTCCTTGATATACTCAATTCCAGTAAATCATGCAGTTGGCAATTGGATTTTCATAATTAAATGTTGATTTCTTCACGATTCATCTTTTTTTTATATATATATATATATATATATATATATATATATATATATATATATAATTATTTTGAAGATTTCTTATTATATATAATATCTATTTATTATTTTGCTATCACATCTATTTGTGATATTACTTATAGTTAAATAAGTATAATCACAAAAAGGAAGTTGTTTCTATTATATTCCCAACAAAAAGAAGATTATCTTCAAGGGTTTTCATTTTAGGATCATCTTCGTCTAAGACAATTGATTGAATACGAATACGATAGAGCCATTCGAAGCTGCAGGAGCTCACACTAAATAAAAATGGGCTCTTATATAGAGAAAAAATAAAAAAGGGCTAAGCTCTTATTAATGAGGCCCATATAGCGGAACTTTTTCCCTACCCATAACCCATTCGCTGTACTTTACCTCATGGGAAGCTTATAGTTATAGGCCTAATTTATTTATGGAAGGAAAAGGCCCATTTTGTTGGGACATGTGCAGAGCTAAAAATTTATCCCACTTTCGTTTTGTTTTACGCCGGCAAGCAAGCCCAACAAGTATTTCAATAACACTCAAACTCAAACTCAAACACCGCCCTGAAAATTGAACAATACGATTCCTATATATATATATATATATATATATATATATATATATAGTGTGAGATTCTGAATTTGGTACCAGCCCTCGCTAGTCGCAACTGCGAATTTGAAATTGCTAAACTCCCTTCAGAATCATCAGAACCGCCCTTCAGAATCAAAACCCTAGTGCTTCATCGATGGCTTCGGAAAAGAGAGAAGTGGAGGATTATGTAGCAAGAGCAGAGGATTGTGCGCCCAAAGCATCAGCGGCAAAACTGTACGTATATTTAAGCCATACCTATGGCCCTGTTATATATTCAATATATGAAATTACTGTACCAAACCCTATCCCATTCCCTCCTCCCCCAACCAAATCCGAAGTACTTCCCACCCCAAACCCAATCCTCCAACTCAAAAGTGTAGAATACCCTGTTGACATGTGTTGCGTTCAGTTGGGTTCTAAGTTTTACTTGTTTGGTGGCAAATACCATGAATTGGATCAGGATGTCGATAGAAAATACCAGCATGTAAAACGCTTCATATATCCGCTAGACCTCTATATTTTTGATCCCACCACCAAAAAGTTGATAAATGGTACACCCATGAACACTGGAAAGGCTCACCCCTTGGCCTTTGTGATCGATCACAAGATTTACGTGCTTGGAAGCACTTACGAATTGCCAGACCGATCCCATTTTGACTTACTGTACCAAAAAAAACCACCCCGCAAACCATATATCAAGAATGACATAGAAACCCATGCTTTGTTTGAAGTCTATGATCCTGTAGTTGATAAGTGGACAGTGTTGCCAAATCAACCTCCAATTAGGGACAACACTGAATGGAGCTGGCATTCTATCGTGGGAACAAAGGTTCTTCTTGTAGCTTGTGAGATTTGCCGTCGTTACTGCCTCTACTGTTTTGATTTTGATACAAATCAATGGGCAAATTACCTAAACCTCCCTTTCTTCTCCCGCTTATCATTCTTTGGCGGGACTGAGTTTGTAGAAGGTACTCTTTATGGATGTCAACGCACCATTGTAGCTGCAATAAAAGACCCATTAGCTGACCTATTAGCTGAGGAGGGGACCCTTTACCATCCCTCCATCTCCAAGGAGATGGATGCTATTTACCATAATCTTCCTCCATTGGTTGACTCCTACACCTCATCAAGCTTGCTTCACTTGGGGAATGGGTTCTTTTGTTTTCTCGTGTCTGGGAATCCCGAGCTTCCTAATGATCACTTTCAATATATTGATAATTATCCAGTCGGAGATGACAAAAAGCGTGTTATTAGGATTGTAATTTTTCAGGCCCTTGGGGAGACATATGGAGTGAAGAAGGACTATGATGTTGAGTATGCCCGTGGATTATTCACAGCAAAATTCATGTATTCTGCTCATTGTGTCATCAATACCCCCTTCCCTAATCAAGGTCGCATCGAAGGCTTCTTCTCTCTTGGCTTGGTATATATCTCCATTCCATATTATTACTTGGGTTGTGTAAATAACATTCGTTCTAACTAGAAATAACCTGCATTTAGTAGGGAAAATGACAACTCAATTATTGAATCAACCTAGTTTAAGACTTTCTTTTCAAACTATTTCTGATTTTATTTTTTAGTATTTACATTCCTGGTTTGTCGTTATGAGCCCCGCGTCTTAATATTCTTCACTTTTTGTATAGGTGTTTGGCTTTGGAGATGGGACTCACCCTATGTCTGCTAATCATGGGAAGGCACCTGTTTCGAACTTGCCATCCAATCCACTTCTTGTTCCCCCATCTGTCCCCGATGTCAATCCACTCCTTGTTCCCCAGTCTGTCCCCGATGTGCTGCAGCTTTTGATGAATGACGCAATGGCTTTGATTATTCAATCTATGGAGGATGCCCATGAAGCCACTACCCAATCTTTGCCTCCCATCTCTGTGGAGGCTGACGGGGTTAAGGAAGCGGGGAGTATAGTAATTGGTACCGCTAGTGCTGAGGCAGCAGGAGTTGATGATGCTGCTGATGACAACAGTATACATACTAATGATGATTTCATTACCACTGCAAGGTCTTGGTTGCTAGGTAAGAGAAAGCGCACTGATCACCCACATCCTAGATGGCATCCATTGGCGACAGATGTAGAGAGTATTAGGCTCACTAGGTCGTGTGATGTGTTTGAAATTACCAAGAAGCATGACGTGTACTCTCTAGAGTTCACAGTTGTACAGTCTGAGATGGCCTCTCTTAAAAACGTTTGGGATGCTGCAAACAGAGCTTTGAGTGAGGAGAGACAGAGCATATTTGGTCGCCTGGAATATCTTTACCAATCATTGATTTCTAAACTTTTCGATATCCGAAGCTCTCAAGATGTTGCTCATTGTTTTGTGCCTCAACCGATTACATCTTTTGTTCCCTCATCTTCCCAGCCTACTGTGCCATTTGCTAGCAAACCATTAGGAGATACCAGCTTTAGGATGGAGACGCTCGACTTCTCTAAGTCAATGCGTTTGTCTAGATGCCACATAACCAGAACTGATGATGCCAATGACAAGTAAACTCAGGGATTTCTTTTTGTTTTTCCGAATTGATGGCATTTGATGTAGGGATTTCTTTTTGTTTTGCCAAATTGATGGCATTTGATGTAGGGAAATTTTCATGAATGTACCTCAAACTCTCATGATATATGTATATTTATTTATATCAGACAACTGATTTGTGGATTTGAGTTGTACATATTGATTATGGTTTTTATTGATTAATGCTCTCTTTCTAATGCGTGACCTATTGTTATTTGTAACCTTTGTTATTTGCTTTACTGTTGTTTGCTAGAGATAGTCCTTATTTATTATTTTTAAATCTACATTTTTTTATACAGTAATCATTACATACCACCTTAACAGTTGTGAAATACTTGTTGAAAAGAAACATCTCATTAGTTGGTGCTCATGTTTGCCCCCACTGAAGCCTTTTCGGATTTGATTCGGGAGCCTGGTTTCTGACCCACATTCTATCTCATCTATTCATTGAAAGTAATTTTTTGGGTGATTCCGATTCTGTTTATTTTTGTAGATGAGAGAAGTCTTTTTGTTAGAGGGAGAGCTAGCATAGAATATACTAAATAGGAGGAGAATACTTTGAGGGATGTAGTGAGGTTTTAATGTATCTTTTCTCACTTCATGTACTTTAGTCTTGTGACCACTTTTACATACATTTTATTATTTGCATGTTTTTTCTTGTATACAACTTGTCTATATTTCACACTTGATGCCTTGATGAATCTTGTTTAAGTGTTTAAGCTAAGACAAGTTGCAAGTTTACCATGCTATGATTGCTTTTCTTGCAAATTGCAAAGTTTTTCAAGAGTTCGTAATATGGTTAGACTTATGTATTTTTGTAAGTTATGTTAGACTTCTCTCATAATTGTTGTTTGTAGTTTTGTCATGGATTGCCAAATTAGGAGATTTTTAGGGTCATATTTTATTGTAATTGGCTAATCATTTGATAAAATGCAATTTATTTGTAATTGGATAAATCTAAAATGGATTTAGTACTTCAAGAAACATGTTTTTCAAGTCAAGTATTAAAGACATGAAGATTGATCTAAGAAACAAGTAAAGAAAGGTTGTTCATTAAGTCTCAACAGATAGTTCAACAGATGCCAGCTATTGAGACTTAGTGTGAAACTCAATAGATAGCTCGACAGCAACTCGATCTATCAAGAATTACGATTGCAAAATTTTCAGATCTGAAATTCAACCTAGGCTTGTGTAATTGTTTAGGGTTTTTTTTTTCACAACCCTAGACATGTATAAAGCTTATTTTAAGAGCCGTTACATACAGATACAGAGACCAATAGACTTATTTTTTCTGTGAGAAGCTATTGCGTTTGTACATCATAAGGTTTTGCAACCAAGTATTTACTGATCTTCATTATTGATGAAGTGAAGAACTTTGCAACCAACAACGTCCATTCAAGTTGTTGGAATTAGTCATGACTCACGTACTGGGATCCGTGCAAAATACGTTAGTAACAAATTAGAGATTGGTGCATCAAAAGAAAGAATGCTACTACAAGATTAAATCCAATTGGGTATTGAAGCAAAGTTTCAACTGTAAGTTGGTATTTTGGGATAGGTAAGGGTAATTGGTAAGATTTTTTATACTTATAACCGCTTGATTGTTGATTAATAGATTCTTAGAAGTAGTGACCTTAAAATCATCCGATAGAGTTTTTGTCTTGCAAAGTTTTTCCCATTTGTCAACAAATCACCGTATCAATTTATTTTCCGTTACATTTAGTTTATTCGGTGATTTGTTGGTGCCTTCACAATGTCCATGCAATTGAACTTAATTAATCAACTTGGGTAATTGAATTAATTAACCGGGGTCAAGCTATCTTAACCCAACAACAACATTATAATAAATTTTGATAAGAAGATGATGCTTACCTCTCTTAGCAACATGATTCTATATTGCGCTCGTGCACACGCGCACAGAAAGAATCTAGAGGTGGTTGCGTAGAGAACTAGTAAATTATGTGCACCTCTGTGAAGGAAGTCTGAATCAAACACATTTTAAACTACCCAGATAAAGAACTAAGCTGTATAATATAAGCATATATCAAACAAGTTGGCCACTAAAATTTGAGATTTATGAACATGCACTAATGCCATTGTGGCCTGCTGTCAGAGTTTTCTACAAGGAATCACCCACAACATAAATAAAGCACAGAAAATGAAGTGAATAAAAAGAATCGTTTAGCCGAGAAACAAAGCCAATTTTAAAAAGAACAAAATTTTGAAACTCTTCTTATTAGATTAAACAAAAAGATAGAGGAGGCATTCTAACTTATCTTTACAAAACAGAGTTCCTTGCACATGCAGACATACTTTTTTTTTATTTTACTATTGGTGTTTGAAGACACATCTCAAGATGAAACATCATATCTCAGGTCTTGGAATCTCTTCAGCAAGCTTGACTTGTATTTTTCAACATCTGCATCCTCAACGGAATGTGGGGCAGACCTGATAACTGAGATAGCCCCAGCAAGGTGTAAAGCTCTAACAGCTTCATCTGAAAAATGAGAGTAAATTTAGCAACCTAGAGGGAAATGCAACAGTAACTGAAATCCTGAAGCTGTTCTTAAAATACACCATATTGTCTGAGACAGTAAATTTTCCCTTATACAAAGCACAAGGCTTTTGAATATTCCATATTAAAGCATCTTGCCTTTCCTTAATGTTAGTATCACATATTGGACTAACCAACATATCAACTTCTTACCCATATTCTGTTACAAGCATTAGTTAAAGTCTATTTCACACACACACAAGTTTCTGTATCTCATAATAGTCATAATTTTGTATCAAAATGTGAATGTAGGGGTATATGGCTCATGCATCTAGTGATTTTAAAGCTATATTTGGTTTGTTGGAAATGAATGAAATGAGACTTATGATTTCATCCTGTGACAGAGGCAAGGTGGTGGTGATAATGATTTCTTATTTGAACAGGCATGGGGATGAGCATCCCACTTTTGGTGTAAAATTCTATTTCCTCATTTGAATGGTCGTTCCCATTCCCTGCCCAAACCAAGCACCTGAATTCCAGCAAGACAAATGTTGTAAGCCCCTTATCTAACGCCTTCCTCTTCCCAAATGGTTTTAACTAGTTACAACACAATGGAACTGTTCCGATAGAGTCCAGTTTTAATTGTGATTGTACAAGCTGAATATTCTTTCCACAATATGTTCCAAATTTAGAAAAACCATAGTTAATCACCAAGAAAAACCGCTCACCGGTAAGACAATATGCACATAAAGAAACAATTTTTTTCCCCTTGATAAGTATGAAGAAACAGGTTTTCATAGGAAGTGCTAACATGAATATAGACATTTAAACTATTGAATGTAACTATGAAATTAACCTGAGTGTGAGAGGGCTGTAAGGGCCTTCAAAGCTTCCTTCCGTGTGCGGTCATCTTTAGCAGCCCCCAACATATTTACGAGCTCTTGAGCCCCACCAGTCTCTACTATTTTCATCCTCCTTTCATCTATAAATTGAAAGGAAAGCAACAGTTATATATGAGGCAATAGGCAGTAATCAGTTATAAGACTTCAGCTTCTACCGCATCAATTTCATGTGCCTGCTATCCGTAGATTAAGATTGAAAACCAATAGGAAAAAATTAACAAAAGTATTGACAACCAGAGTTTCAGACAGTTGAAGAGTCAAGAACTAGTTACTTAACATATTACCCAGCTCAACCACACAGAAGTTTGTATGAACAGAATTCCAGAATTCATTATTGTTGCCCTTAAAACATGGTGAGTATAATTTATTGGTCGATTCAACTCACTGTGGCTCTGCTAATATAAGACCCGTGCAGGGCATGAGGAAAAGGAAAAACTGGAGAATCTAATCCCAGAACCAACTACTCTAAGTTTTTAGTCTTTGAAGCAAGGCAAGTTGCAGTTTTACATGATATCATTTCAAGACTGAATCACAACTCTCCTCTAGCAAAAAGCCAAAGCAGCCACGTTTCACAAGAAAAATAAGATACTCTATCCAGCACAACTTATGACATATGACATGTAACACTCACACATACACATTACTAATTTAAAAATAAAACCAAAAAAACAAAGATTTACACTTTGTTGATAAAGTAACAATGAGTGAAGTTTCTTAAGAAAAACTGACATCAAAAGCATAGAGAAACTAAAGTTACCATCTATTGCAAAACGAGCTAACCGAGATGCTCCCATTCTCTTAAACAAAGGATCCTTGACATGTAACAGCGACACGGACTGTTGCATCAAATTATCACCTGGAAATGTAAATTACAACAATCTTGTCAGCCTAGAACTGCAAAGACCGTAAATTTTGACTAAATAAGCCATTTCAAGATTGTGTATTAAACCAATTGACAGACCCAAATACGGAAATAACTGGTAAGCAACAGCTGATGCAGTCCCAGCAAAGATTAGTTTCAATAACCACCCTATCTTTCTTTCAGCATCCTTCTCAATGGAGAGCTCATCTGCAAGTAAAATTGAAACCCAATTGAGAAATGAGTTTCTTTTTTCAATCAAAAGAAAATTGAAAAACTTTGCCGTGCTTTTCTTCATATAAATCACATTCTAACCAAAATCCTCATGAAGTACATGTTTAAATTTAAAAAAAAACACACACACACAAATTGGGTAAGCGTAATTAGAGAAAAGGGTAATTGGAAAAAAGGGAAAGCAGTGACCTTTTAAGTTGAATGATGAGGAATTGCGAGACTGTACATTGCATCCAAGTTTTCTTCTACACAAATACTGCATATATATATAAAACCCATAAACCCCAAGTTACATCAAGCTAAACTAAATGATGAATTAAAAAAAAAAAAAAAAAAAAAATCAAAGCAAGTATGAAGAAGAAGAAGAAGAAAGTTTTACAGATGTGAGGTGGGAGGCTAACGTGCGCATGGTACGAAGCAGATCTTCTCAAGTCTGCGGTGGTTACCTTTGTACACCCCCTACTCGGAGTGTAACGTTAGAGGTCTTTGGAATTCCAGTTCAAACGGCACTAGTTGATGTAGCCTGTTGCAGGTAAGTTAATGGACTCGGCTTCTTACTTTAGTGGGCTTTTTGGGTTTTTTCTTTTTTTTTTTTTTTAAATTTTTTAATTTTTAGGAACAGGTCAGGGATGTTAAGTCCTCTTAAAAATTTTAAAAAATAAATAATTAAATTATAAAAAATAAAAAAATAAAAATGAAAGAGATAAGAAAAGATAAGAAGTTGTTGCACTTCAAATCTGCAAGTCAATTTGTTGGAAATAACTGGACAAATGGTAATTAATGGAGAGGGTGGTGGGTTTTGTTGACATGTATTTTTTATTTTTTTTATAATAAAAACGATTGTCACATCACTAAAAAAAAAGACACATAATTACTCTATTAGACACATAATCAAGAAAACTAAAACTAACAATAATGTGTGATTATAATGGTTAGTTATTTTATCAACTTAATTAAACAATTTAAATGCAAAATATCACCAATTGACCAACATTTACTGTGGAAGGAGATTCTACTTGCCCAATTTCAATGGGCAATCATTGTGATCAGTAGTCTCAAACAGGGGTTGCAATTCGTATTTGTGTGTCGGGTTCGTGTCGTATCAATTCATGAGTATTTAACTATATAGGTTAACATTAACCCGACATGTTTATTAAACGGGTTAAGATTCCTCAACCCTAACACGACCCATTTATTAAATGGGTCAGTCGTATCAACCTGTTTATAAGATTTTATCAAAAAAAAAAATTATAAAAAACAAACAAATAAATATTTTTAATATAAAATTCAGAACTAACAAGTAACCGCATCACAAATAATCATTCAAAACTAAAGTATATTCCAATATCACAAATAATCAATCACAATATGTTAAAGAAGATAAACCCCAACAACTAATAAGTTTATATACTTAGAGTTTGAAAGGTATATTTGTAAAATGTCATTTAATTAAACGAGTCAAATGGGTTCTATGTGTTCAACACTAACCCAACCCGTTTATGAAAAGGGTCAGTTGTGTCAACCCATATATGACACGAACCCGTTAAGTCTCAACCTATAACTTGCTAATTTCATGTCGTGTCCTGTTGGGTTCACGGGTCGTGTCCAATTTTGCCACCCTAATCTCAAATTCTAAATGATAACTTCTAATTAATATTGTTTCAATCACGACTTTGTTATTTACTTCTTTTTAATGAGGTATAACCTTGACAAGGCCTTTTAGACCAATTGCCAAAACTTATAATCTAAGGAAACTCTTAGGGGACATTTGGTTCGTTGTGATGTTACATTACACCATAATATTATATTATTATAATCTTACATTAATATAATCTCAATACAAGAATACAACATTACATTATTTAGTAAGATAATGAGATTAAGTTGATTTGATATATTTTGTAATTTTAAATTATGGTAATGTTAGATAAAATAAAATAAACCAAAAATTTTAATGTTATATCATAGTAATGTGCATTACATCAAGAACATATCACAGCAAACCAAACGCCCCTAGTGGAAATCAAACCCAAAATGTTTAGGTTTACAACTCATCTCAAAAGTCTATTTGAGAACAGTTTATTTAGCTGAAACTGAAAATTTTTTACTGAAAGTATTATAAATAAAACTAAAAATTAGCTGAAATAGCATAGTTAGACTCATAAATAATACCAAAAAGTGCAGTAAAATCCATGAATAATAACAAGAACAAGCTAAATAGTAAAAGAAGTTATATGATATAAGTTATCCCAAACACAACCCAAGTCTGGAAAATCAGAAAATACCACCATATGACTGGCGTAGCCCCGCATCATATTGGGTCATCATTCAAAGGTTTAATAGTTTCGAGTTTTTTAGCTTTATAGATGTTTCTAAACCATCGATAATGAATACATCACAGCAAAATCTTTCATACAATAGCTTCAGAAAAATGAGCTACAAACTGCCACAAAATTTAATTGCTAATAGACACCAATTAAAAAAAAAAAACCCTTCAAGAGACGTGTTCATGTTCCACATAAAAAGGGCCTTAAACAAACACCTTTATCTATCGTTGGCTGTGATATAACATTGGCCTAAATACATATTAAGCATAATCAGTATGTTGCACTTCCTTTGATTAAACCTTATGTGAATAAAAGTATAAAACTGAATTTTTTTTTTACCAGAAGCTTGGTAAAGTTAAGAAACCACCACAAAACTGAGGACGATATAAGAAAACATGAAAAACAGCAAATCTCTGCTGCATGTATAGATGATTCCACCATAGTGTAGTCCTCCATCAAACACTCTGTTTTTAAAGATCACCAGTCTTGTGAAGACTGTAATGATCTCCTTCATCAACAACTAGGCACTGCTGTCTGTCCAAGTGAAACCACTCTACTTCCTGTTCAAGTACACATTAAGGAGCAATGAGGAACTGCAAAGTGTATAGAACCACTCCAAAATGCATGGAAATTAAAATTCATCACAGAAAATAGTACGAAGCTTCATGCCACGCGTACATCCACTCATTCTAAGTTTGTAACCATCTTACACACGGAAACTCAACTTGCTAAGAAAACAGGATTGTGGATACTAAAATTAGGATCTTAATCGAAGGGATACTTTCAGTTCCATCTGAAACCGAGGTATAACCTGACAAAGTTGCAACTGAAAAATGGAATTGCACCATAATCACCAAAAACTTATATAATAATGTGGTGTACATAGAGGGAGTTGGGGGGAAGGAGGGTCTCACATATGAAGACATTGAAAACAATGAAAAGCAACCTTAAGATTCCAAACAAAATCTGATGAATTCCTAAGCAGCCTGTATTTGTGTCCGTCCTAAGATGAATGATAAGATACAGTATAAAAAGGATAATCAACTGACCTGCTGCTCTTGACTGTTGGGATAATCAATCCTCTTTTTTCCAGGCTCTTATACCGGTCCTTCGCAAGTGTGCAACACGCCTTAAGACAAATAAGAAATCAGGAATGCTTTTAACGCACATCTAAACCGTAAAACGAATTGCAGATCTAATTGTGACATGGGATGTTTTGGAAACTACAGGGAAATTATCATTGTACCTTCAATTTGCGAAGTGATCCAGTTATTTCTTCAGATAATAGGACCTGAACTGGGGCAGGCTCAAATCTGAAATGAAGATGACCAGTTAATTCTGCTGTATTCACAGTATTTAAGTCAGAGTTCATCTAAATTTTTTCCATAAAAATCAATTAAGTACCATCAATAAATATAGCATGCAAACTTTATGTTGAGATTCAACCAACAGACACGTATACAATAAAACATAAATATTGGAACTTTTTTTCCCCAATTACTTAAGTTAACTTTCCACTTCCAAGCTAGACACATAAAATCATAATGAATAAGATATATTAGATAGACACATAAGAGACATACTTGTACTTCCCCAAGCGCGGTGGACATGATTTTAGTCTTTCTTGTTTGGCTACAACTCGCCGGAGATGTTTTTTCTGCTTCTGCTCATCCTCTTTAGCTATTTCCTGAAGGATATCAGGTATGCTGCAAGCAGGAGGACCAAACGATGGTTAGAATGTACCTCTGTGCAGAAATGATTGTTTGTAGAAGCAAAATATCATCTTACCTATCAATTTCTTTAGAAACTCCCTCCATCTTTCTAGCCTCTGCTTCCTTTTTCATCTTTTCTTTACGTCTAGCTCTCTTATTTAACTCAACTCGGGTCACCCTCTTTATTTTGCTAGATCTGCAAAAAAATATTTAAACCATATCTTTTCAACAATAGTTACACCATAAAATGGGGCACGACAAGAAATATAAGTCAGAAAATTCATCCTAATACAAACAAACATGCAACAATAACTACATGGAACGTACCAAGTACCAACACACACAAACCAACATTTAGAATAAAAAGGACACAATCAAGTCACTTAATAACAACTTTTCATTCAACTTGATGGATTATGCATCTTCTCACCATTAAAACTTTGAGCAAAAAAGCATACATTAAAGATAAATAAAAATGATGCATAACAAGCTAACCTTTTCTCTTGTGCAGTATCCTCATTTTCATTTTCCACATTCATCTCATCATCATCATCACTTGCATTATCCGCATCAATAAAATACATCTAAAGAAAATAGCTGGTTAATCATAAAGCCCTCCTTGAAGTAAACAATTCAAAAGCAATATTTACAATCGTGAAAGAGATACCTAGCAGATCAATTTTTTTCATAAATAAATCAGCATTTATACATAAATAAACAGTCACAGCACCCAAGTTATATGTACAAAAAATCCCAATGGCTCCCCTACTCCTTAAGGCAAAGAGGACTCCTAGAAGAGACTCACCTCTTCTTCATCAATAACTTTGCCAGGAACAGTTAATGGGACTGGCTGAGGTCCCAACTCATTCTGATAGACTTTCTGCATTTCTTCCGCAACAGCATGAGCCAAAACATCCTGACTTGACATAAGAAGAACAAATTAAAATGCCATGTGACTTACAACTCCCAGGCAGTCTAAATATGTATAAAAAACCAGTGTTACCTTATGACTTTCTTCTGAGGGATTGAATGAACAACCTGGATGCTCAACTTCTACCGCTGGAATAACTGAATGTTTCAATTTCTGTCAAAAGAGAATAAGATATCAACAATCAGATCATCAACTAAGGTCCATTAAAGACCAATTAACATAACGTCCTCAATATGCACTCATAAAATCAAACATCACATAGAGAACATCCAGCGCGATTGCATGGCTCCAAAATAACCAAAGAGACACCTTGCACCAGTTCTTACAGCTCAGCAAACAGAACTAATGTATCAAGGAGTTCATATCATCCCCTTATCAGTATTGCAAAAAATTTACACAAGAGGACTCGAGACATACAAGGGTGCCATAAAAATTTTGAATTTAAATTCTAAGCTATAATATTTACCTTTTTGGACTTGCGGTTGTCTTCACCTGCAAAAGAGTCCAAAAGAGCCTATGTAATGCATGTCATCTCATAATCACAAGCCAGTGAAAACATGACCACAATAGTTTAACATAGAACAAACCTTTGTCATCCCAAATGTCAACCATAGCTGAATCATCCTGAGATATGTCAACAATAGAAAAGATAAGCACATAAACTTAACAAAAGAATTTCAAAAAAGATCATGCGTCCATTTCTATACTCATTATATAAACTGCCGACCTTGGTACCCACTTGAGTAGCATCACTTGCTTTTGAAACCCCTATCTGCTTTCTCTTGGGTTTCTTCAGTGTTGAAGACGGCACTGCTTGAACAAAAGGGTTCTTCTGTAGCACGCTGTCGCAGCGGAGTACTTTCTCCCTATGTTTTTCAATCTTCCGCTTCACCGAAAGATCTGTTCAGACAAAAGTACATAACTTCTAATCACTTCCCATCAAAGGAGAAGACTTCCCATTCATAATAGACGAAATTAGTCCATCCATACTAAAACATTATTTTGTATGCTTATTTTACCGTAAATTCAGTCAGATTGTTTAACTGGAATCGGAATCACCCCAAAAATTACTTTTCAATGAATAGATGAGATAGAATGTGGGTCGGAAACCAGGCCCCCGAATCAAAGCCGAAAAGGCATCAGCAGGGGCAGACATGAGGACCCATTAATTCAATCTCTGTGCACACTACCATGCTTCCTTCATCCATTAATCCAGAGCATCGGCTTATCGTACACAGAAAAAATCCAAACACTAACACAAATGGGCAATACAACAACAACAATAATAACCAAGCCTTAGTCCCAAACTAATCAAGGTCGACCACATGTATTCGTTTAGGCCAAATCGAACAAATGGGCAATACCATTTAAAGTGATTACATTCAAATTTAATCAAATTAATCCTCATAATGTTGAAATATCAAGCTGGAACATTAAATAATATATATATATATAAAAATAAATAAACTTTGTGAAGCAGAAATTTAAAATACAAATAAGTAAATACCAGTGGACTTGTCGACAAAGAAGAGAGAGTCGCTGGGAGCGGAGGAGAGAGAGCCACCGGAGAGAGCGTCTTTTGTGGATTTCTCATAGTAGTCTTCGATGTCTGCACTGCTTATGTTTGCTCTCCATGCTTTCTTTCCCTTTCGCGAACCCTTTGCTTTCTTCCCCATCTCTCTGTCTCTGTCTCTGTCTCTGTGTGTCTCTGTTTTTTCTTCTCTCTTTCTGAGTTGTGTGTGTGCGAGAGACCAAAAGAATGCAGATTTTGAGGGGAAGCGTTTTTAAAACCCTAGCTGCCTTTCAGAAGAAGAGCGAGATGAAAACGACTAATAAAACTGATTTTAGTTAACAAGCCCCAAAAATATTATATACTTCACAAACGACTTGTAGTATTTTGTTTTAGCTAAATTACAAATTTGACCTTTTAATTTTGCTTAAAATTCAATTTAATCACCTAACTTTACTTTTTATTAATTTAGTCCTCTATCTTTCAACTTTATTCAATTTAATTTTTCGGTTAATATCCTGAGAATTCAGTAAATGATGAATGCATTTAATGAATTTTGAACTCAAAAAAATTCACTTGACAACAACATTGGAGTGAAATTTGAATTTAAGTTTTTTCATATAAAAAAATCGAGTAATATCACTAATATACAAGACGACTGACATGAACTAAAACTTTATTGACAATATAAAAAATGCTAAAATGCTAAAGATGTTATAACTTTCTTTTTCTTTTTCTTTTTCTTTTTTTATAAAACCTAATCCAAAGCCACATCATTTTTTATATTATGTTTACTTTCTAGGTGACAAATTTTTATAATCACAGTAGAATTTATATTTATTACCTTTGTTTCATTATAATTGCTCTATATTGTAGAGTCAAGACAAAATATCAATTAGTTTTTTTCATGTTAACTATGGTAGTCCTTTCCCAACAACTTTGGGCTCGTTAGCCCTGAACCCCAAATTAATTTGTATTTCATACTGGATCTAGCCCATAATGGGAGATTCTAGAAGATGCTTTACTGATAACAAATGGTGTAGGACCGGTGGGATGGTGAATGATGGTTTATAACAACTATGCAATGGTTACTTGTTAGAGATATGGCTGACCAAAGAGACTCTTGGACAGTCAAGGTATCCCTATGGGTATTCGAGCTGGATCACCTTACCCCAGTGTAGTGTTCTAATTTTTCTCGTGTTTCTCCCTCTAGAATTAAGTTCCAACCCTTTCCCTCGTCCCTATGGTTTCTTTTTATAGGCATGCTCTAGTGGGCTTGTCACGATGAGAGATTCTTCTGCATGTTTGTGGGTCCCTTCACCTATAGGGTTTGGGTGGCTTCCTAAATCTGTGTTACTATTCTCCAGTATGTCTAATCGCATATTAGGGATAAGACCCACAACCTTGCAGTTGAAATGATTTTCTAGTAACTTGCGCCCGACGCCGAATCCCATGCTCAGTGGGGTGGATTCTCCCAAAGCACTACTATTCTTCCTTGGGGATAGTGGGATCTATTTGGATATTAGCGCCGCGGACTCGCATGCTTACTTTCTAATTTGGTGTTTATTAAGTTTGGGCCAAACCTAAATTAACATTGCTCGGCTTGGGCCTAGTATGGGCTGGACCTTTGCCCTCCTACAATAACCATACCTTATTAGTCCAAAAAAAATCAATTGAGAAAGGGAGATATGAAGATGGACTTACTTTGAGAGATATGATGAAAGAGCAAGGCGTGAAGAAGGAACCAGGATATAGTTGGATTTCTGTCAAAGGTAGAATCCATAAATTTTATGCAGATGATCAACAACATCCTCAAAAAGAGGCCATATATGCAAAGTTAGAAGAGTTGAGGGTGAGAATCAAATCCATGGGTTATGTCCAAGACTTCAACTCTGTATTGTGAGATGTGGATTACAGATAAAAGCTTTGTGTGACTGGTGGAAGCCCATTAAAAGATATAAATTTCCACATGCCAATATTTTTAGTATATATAAACATATAAATGGGCTCACATCTTTCACAAATACATGTATCTCTTTGAGTAGGAGTCGTAGGACTTCCACATTTAGAGATGCCGAGGAGAACTTACAAATGTGGCTGATGAATTCCTGTTGATGAATGTTTAGTGATAGGTCTAAGTGTCGTGCTTAACCTATGACTCCTACAGCCTTGTCTACTTAAAAAACAGAGAGCCAAAGGGAAATATTTTTGAGAAAAATGGTACTGTTAATTCTAGTGCTGAACATCGTTAATTTGTTGATGCAGTTATGGCTCCTGAATAGGTTTAGAATACTAAGGCTAATGTGACTGATTTGTTTAACAGGAAACTGTTGTGGGCATGGATGCCACTATTGATAGTACTTTTGAGAATAAAGGTCTCCCCACAGACTTTGTGATCCATATGCTTATTATGAAGGATTTGAGAGAGCAACTTGTGGGTATTATTTTCTGTCATTGAGGGGCAATCGTTGCATTATATTTGCAATCAAAGAGGGTGTTTTAGAACATCCTCAACCGGGTCATCCACCATTGCAAAGCAGTTGAAAACAGTATGGAACAATGGCTCAAGGTGTACAAAGACAAGGTAATGGTTTCCTGCCTTAAATTATGTAATTGCAGATCTGAATAATGAGTTGCACTTTGTTCGTGTGACTGATTAAATAAATAAATAAATCATGCTTCTTTTGATAATCAAAAGAAGCATGATTATTGAATGCTTTTTTGCACATATGGAGCTTGCAGTCATTTCTTGCTGCTGTAATTAATTTGCTTCTTTTACCACCTTAGAAGAACTTTGTCTTCGGATGAATATAGACTTTATTCAACCAGAACAACCAACCTGCTAGAAGCAGAACCAAAAACAACCAGCAGCGAAGCTGCACTAAATGCACCCTTCTAACCATACACACCTACAACAGAACAACAAAGTCCCATGCACTCAAAAAACAAAACAAAAAACAAAAAATCCAGAAACTACTGGGTCTACAGTACATATACAACAAAGGGAAACAGAAGATAACCTAAAACCATTTAATAAGAATAGAATAGGGAATCCAACAAAAGCAACATTTAACTCAATTTAAAACTGAAATTTTCATCTGTTCCAGCAGCCAATCTACCCCACATAGATTAACCATTACTGCAGCTAGGGTCCCTTCTTCACTTCTTTCACTCTAAACATGATAAATTGTAGCTTACCAAGCCACTTTGCAGAATCTTGATCTCAAACTTGCACCTTTTAATCTATTGATAATCCAATAAGATAGCTGATAATCCTGATCTTGAATTTGCCTATAGCAAACACTTCAAAAGTATCTACTTCCAACTTCTGAGTGTTACTGTTAAGTCATTCAAAATAAAGATGGTCTCTGGACTCAATCCTATACCTGCATAAAAAAACCCATCTTTCATTTCTCACCAATCTCTCCTTAATGGTAAGAATGAAAGCATGTTTAGGAACAAAACCAGAAACCAAAGACTTTTTCACCACTTAACCACATGCTGTTTAGATCTGATAGCTTCCCAAGTATTTGAATAGCTGCTTTTATCATTGGTAGCAGGAATCACTCAACTGTCTCCTCATTTCCACTGATTTGCACTTCAAACAACCTGCTCTGAATAAACGTAAGCTGATCAGAACGAGCTGGATTCCACTTATATGCACTTTATAAATTGCAGGCTATTTTGAACAGATTATGTAACAAGCACACTCCACCTGCACTGTTAATGGAGTGAAATTTGGCTTGGTTTCGATGTTATGAATTGATATTAATAAGCTTGATTTCTGTTAGGGGTTATCAAGTTAACATACACCCAAAAACAAAAAATGTTGCTTTCACATTCTGTGGTGCAGAATCAACACTTTTGAGGTTAAACTAATTGATTTACATTAAGGGATGTAATTTTAACCCTAAAATTGTTGCTTCTGTTACTTCTGTACCTTTCTCTTATTGGTTAAAAAAAGTGAGCTTGGCTATGTCATATCACTTTGATTTAATTTTGTACTTGCAGCATTAAAATATTAACCAGCTCTTGTGATTGGAAAATGATTTTGCTTTCTGAAAATAGAAATGTGAAGGACAGATTTTTTCACAACTTGTTAACGTGGTAAATTATAATTGGAACATGATCATTTTTATAAGAACATATCACTAACACCCTTTTTATTTTGAATTAATCACAATCAGCTATGTTAATAGTAGTGAAAAATTTGGTATCACTAGACTTATTAAGAGTGTGTTTGGATACCGCTTATTTGCTGAAAACTGAAAACTTATTGCTGAAAACACTATAGCAAAATAATTTTTAAATGTGTGAATAGTATTGTAGGACCCAAATTTATATTGAAATCTGTGTTTGGATGACTTTTGTGGGTTCGTGAATAGTGCCATAGGACCCACATTTTTTCAGTAAAACGCACAAACGCGACACGGAACACTTCCCAAACGCACACTAATTGTTTGGGTCTATTTGGATACCGCTTATTGTTAAAAACTGAAAATTGAAAACTGAAAACACTGTAACGAAATAATTTTTAAATGTGTTAATAGTATTGTGGGACCGAGTTTTAAAGTTAGATTTGTGTTTTCTGTGCTTGCGGGTCCCGTGAACAGTGCACATGACCTAGCCAAAAAACGCAGACGCGCAAAGTAATTCACTCTGCCACTATCCAAACTTACACTTAAGGCCTATTTGGATATCGTTTATTGTTGAAAACTGAAAAAACTGTAGTAAAATAATTTTTAAATGTGTGAATAGTGTGTGGGACCTAGTTTTAAAGTTGATTTTGCCAGATCTGTACTTGCGGGTCCCGTGAACAATGCATGGGACCCAGAGACAAAAACGCAGACGCGGGTCCCGTGAACAATGCACGGGACCCAGGGACAAAAACACAAATGCGCAAAACGTCTTGCTGTGCTGCTATCCAAACTCACACTTAGACTGGGTTTGGATTGCGATAAAAAGGAAAAAAATGCGCGTCTGCGTTTTATCTGTGGGTCCCGTGCACTATTCACGGGACTCACAAGTACGGATTTCAGCAAATTTTTCTTTAAAATTAGGTCCCATGGCACTATTCACACATTTAAAAATTATTTTGTTACAATATTTTCAATTTTCAATAATAAGTGGTATCCAACCACCCTTAGAAATGAATGGCGTTTTTTTTTTTTGTTGGGCAACAACCTTCAATCACGGATCCAATGATAGGTTTCAAAGGGTTTGAGAAGCCCATCAGCAACACCATTACTGCGGGCCCCAGGTTTTGTATTAGAAAAAGTCATCTAAAATCTACTGAACCCGTTTGAAAGTCATCTGGAATCCAATTAAGACTGCAGAACTAGGTGCTACTATTTATAACCAATTTGCACGTTGAGTACGCTTATCTTCCATAACGCATCAAACAAAAGAGTGCAAGTACTACTTATTATTTTCCCCGTGAAGAGATAGTAGAATCTCACTCCAATCCATAAAATCAAGTGAATCAGTACATGAACAGTGTTCAAGTATTATGCTTATAACATGACAGTAAAATTATAGCTGTAACCAATTGCACAAAACTTTCACATTTTTTTCAAGAGTTTGTACTTTTTAGGCGAAAATAGACAAATAGCATTTTTTTTTGCAAATTATATTACAATTTATTATTGTTTTGGAAATATGTAGGGATTTACCACTTTTTGGGTACTCAAATTTGATGAAATCAAGTTTTCTATGATACTCGAGTACCATAGAAAAATTTTGAAAATTTTTTTTGGTACTCGAGTTTCATATTTTTTCAAAGAATTCGAGTTTTTGGAATTCGAGTTTCGCGGTAAACTCGAGTTTCATAAACTTGAGTTTCAAAAAGGTAATATAACATTATATATTTCCAAAACAATGGTAGATTGATAATTTTTTTGCTAAATAATGGTAGTGCATTTTCGCCTACTTTTTACATTTGGTAAACAGTAAAGTGATCGACAATGTCTTGTAAAAATCAACGTGCATCTAATATCGTCATGACAATCTGAGACCTTAACCATGGAAAAGAGCCATTCAAATTACAGACAGATCTTATTTGTTGGGAGTCAAAGTAGCCTTTCTCCATCTAAGTGATTGCATGTCCTTTTTGGCATACTGCTGTAACCCTACATATTATAAGACCTATTGTACACAAATCAGAGAAGAGGTCATTTTCAAAATGCTAGGAAGTCTAAAAACTCTTCCTCCTCATTCCAAGAAAATCAAAAGCTTCTCCTATATTTTAGTGGGGGACCTAAAGAAAATTGTTGCACTTGCATACCAACCAGACATCAAGCAGAAATGCAACAATCTCTGGCCTCTCATACACTATCCAGAAATCAACAAAGAGACGCAAAAACTGAAAACACACCCTTCTGATATGTCTAATAGATATGGCCTCTGCAGGGTACATATCTCTCTCTCTCTCTCTTGTGCAACTGTGGTTTTTTGGTTGTTTTCACTGGTGGATTTTGCTATGGTTCCGCTTACATGTGAAGAATAAGGGACAAGCTAGGCTAGCGTGGTGTGATATGCTCCAAATATTATATAATATTCCATATTATCCTTCTGTCCTTTGTAATTGAAATAATTTCATGTTCTACAGCTGCAAACCGACCCCGTGACCTACATGGTAGCAATCTCTGAACAACAGCTACAACCATTTTTGCTTCTATCATGCATATTCATGATGTTGCTAGACAATTATTCTTTTTTAATAGTTCACCTCCAAAGATGTGGGCTATGTAACCAAATCATGAAGCTGAGTATATCAATAACTATGCAACTTAGCAGCTTTATTTATTTATTTATCAAACTGCATATTTGGTTTTCAAACTTTAAATTTTATTTCAAAAATTGTTTTTATATTTTAAAATATTTCACAAGTTTCTATACTTTTAAAAGTGTTCAAAAGTCATTCTATAGAGGGAAAATAGTAACATAACAAACAAAATATATACTACAATATAGGCTTCATGTTATTGAAGTGGTTTCATTTTCTTTATGTCTATTTTACTTTGTCAACATTTTCCATATATTTTATAAATAAATAAATAAATAAATAAATAAAACATTTTCCATCTATTAGACGGTGGTAAGGATTTCTTAAAAATATTTTAAAGTATAAAAATGTTTCATTTGAAATAAAACTAAAAGCTTGGGATCCAAACATGTAAGAGCATCTCCAATGATGTAGCTAAATGCATAAAAATCTCTATAATAGAGAATGATACCATAAAAATAGTCTCCAATGGATTTTCTATACTTGAAATTTTTTTTGGCTCATGAACAGTAGCTCATCAAGTCTGATGGGCTACTGTTCATTCTTCAAATGTTTTTATTTATTTTTTTATTTTTTTATTATTATAATAATTAGGTATTGAATAAAAAAATGTTGGAAGATGTGTAGTTTTTAAGAAAAAAATGATAATGAATAAAGAAATAATATTTAAATGAAATAGAGAATGGGATAAATAATCTGTTGGAAAGTATATTTGAAAAAGTTAGTAGTTAAAAGGTAAAAATCACTGTTCATTCTCCAAATAGTACAAAAATTTGTCTATTCTGCTAGAGATGCTCTAATTTAATGGAATCGACGATTGTAGGTTTAATTCATCATAAATATATAGTAGTATGAGATTTGTAAAATTAGATTTTTTGTTATTTAAATATTAAAAAATACACATGCATAATCTGTGTGTTTATCTAAGAGGGGAGAAGAAAATGAATACCATAATTAAGTTTTTTTTTTTTTGCCGAAGAAATACCATAATATTAAGTTTACTTCGTGGGCCCGAAATCGAGTATAGTTATTAAGCAAGGGCTTCGAGAATGGTGCAAAAGGAATGTCATTTTCACACTTATTACAGACTTACAGTCCTAAGAGATTGGACAACTGACCAATAAGCTCTCATTATACGGATAGTCCAGTCCACGTCTTGCATTTATTATGAGGGAAAATATTCATGTAATTTTCTTCGGATGAATAACCCCTATGCACGTAGTTTCCCGTGAATTACCGAGAACAATCAGAATTGGAGGGAATATATGAAGGGCAGTGACATCTTTTAGTTTATTCTTTTACCACCTTGAACAAGAAAGCCAAACATCTCATATTGGTGGAGGTTAACTTTTCTAGAGTTGATTTGCATGTATATATAGCAGAAATTTTTAGTATATATAGATAGTAATACTAGATAAGAAAACAATAGATGCTTGAGATAATGTGCAGTGATCAATTCGGAAGGGAAAAAAAAAAGTTTTACCAAAGAAGAGACAATGTAGAAATCCAAAAAGAGACAATGTAATATAGCTGTCCAATGTATGAGAATTTATTTGTTAATTTGCATAAGGCATCTAGTCCTCTTTGACTACAAAGGAAAAAACTTAGTTGCTGTATAAGCAATGTTCCCTCCTCTCACATGAGGGGTGAGCCCCACGTGTGTCCCACCATAAGACCCACCTCTCATGTGAGATGGGGGAATATTGCTCCTAGAGCATGTAAAAATTATCCAACCACAAAAAGCTCATAACAGCAAAGTATGGCTAAAATTCCAATGGGAAGTGACCTCTTTATTCTTCTAACGTGTGTATGCGGGTGTCTGAAGAGAGAGAGTGTGTTTGTTTGCATCGTGAAAATGACTTCTCTACTTCAATAAAAAAACACACTTTTCATACATATATAATTTTGATGTTGAATATTAATAATTTGATGTTGTATTTATACATTTTCTATCACTCCAATTTTTTTTTTTTTTTTTTTTGATAGGATCTATCACTCCTTTTTTTTTTTTTTTTTGAGAAGGATCTATCACTCCAATTGAATGCACATATATAGAGCGAAACATCTTGTTTTGTTTTCATATCTCATAACTTCATATTATATCCTCGCAGATTCTTTAATTAATTGCCATCAAGTATACGGCCAAATGGTTTTTTTTTTAAATGCGAACAAGAACTCTCTCTCTCAACAGAGGCTTCTCACTCAAAACTTTTTACTTTTATTAGATTTGTTAAGTTCACATGTGCATGTGAATGTACCTTCCCGAAGTGCGACTCACGTGAGTTTTGTTAGCAAGTCACAAGAATCCTAAAATGCTTCTCTCTGCAAAAGGATAAAATATATAGTATATATTATGAGAAATAAAGAAAGCAAAATATTGATGATAATGATGATGAACTTGTTTAGATAACTAGCTTCATAAGTTTGTCATCTTATGATGGACTTGAAATTCATTTTCAAATAATATGGAATGCCGCGAGAATGATTCTCAAAAAAAAAAAAAAAAAAAAAAAAAAGGAATGCCACGAGAAGTATTTCTTAACTTAATGTTACTTTAATTGCATGATTAGGCAATAAAATATAACACTTCGGTTTGTTTTGGGTGCGCATGATATAATTAATAATTGATATAAGTAGACAGAAAAACGCATACACGTAAGCAATGGATTACTATAACTCACATCACTTGCTAATGATAGTACTAATTACCAAACCCTAGGTCTAGGTGTTTCTATAACTTTGAACCTAAGGTTTAGAATATATACTTTATAGTAAAAGCCCTTCCTAAAATTTTTATTAAAAAAAGTTATAGTAAAAGCATTAATTCTCCATCCGTTCAATTCTTAATTATAATACATGTGAATTAAAACAATGAATTTCGGAAAAAGAATCTTCTTAATCTCCAACCTTTTTGCATGTAACAAACCATCAACAGCTTAGTGACTCCTATCCAAAAAAAAAAAAAATAATAATAATAATAATTACAAGCTTAGTTATGTGATAGTGAGTGGTGTAAACTAATTAATGAACCCATTTGTTCTTGGTATACAATTTCCTGCCTCCCCATTAATTTTTTACCATTTTTTTTTCCTTTCGTATAAAGCATGAGGTAGCTATCTATAATAGTTGAAAATTTCTCCTTTAATTTGTGACACTTACGATATATTCTTGTATATAACGTTTGTATTTTTTTTTTTTCAATCTCAATTTTTATTTTTTTAATACTCAGTGATTGGTTTATGAAAGATATTTAGTTGAAGGGAAGCAAATAGAAAAACTATTAATTTCAAGAAGTGCCAAGACAAATTGCTTATCTGTTTTAACTTGTATTTTTCCCACTTTTTCTCAATATATCATCTTCTCGATAAGCATCCAGTCACGCTCATTTGACAAAATGCTGAAGTTCAGTATTATGCCATTTAGCGTTTCAAAAGTTGGATCCTTCCTGAAGATAAAACAAACTCAATTGTATAGCATTGAAGAAATTAAAGAACGCTGAGGCTGTCAAGATTGAAAAGAAAACTACATCAATAATTGATACATTCACTTTAAAAAAATAAATAAATAAAGAGTATTTTTTTGTAATAATGATTACAACTCTAATGAAAAATCAAGAGCAAGTAAAAAATCAATCGATTCTCAACAAATTGAAAATGAAATCCCCATATATAACTCATGCACTATACAGCTTGATTGAAAACAAGTTGTTATTATTATTATTATTAATTAAGAAAAATTACATTTTAAACCATATGGTTTAAGTAAATGACAAACTAAACATTATAACTTCTAAAGTAACAAATTAAATCATATGATTTCAAAAATATAACAAACTAAATCTCAAGTACACGTTTAAATGAATAATATTGTATTGGTTAAGGATTTAATTTGTTACTTTTAAAACTATATGATTTAATTTATTACATAGGTTTAAATTTTCTATTATTATTATTATCAATTTAGATCTAAAACTGTATAGGAGTGTATAGGAACAGTATGTATTTTTATAATGGAAGGTGGCAAGAGACAAGGTTGGGGCAGGGGTATATGTATGGAGAGCGTTGTTGTGTTGTAATGATTAATGGGCACACATGTGAATAGGGGTGGGTACGTGATTTGTCCGTGTTGAATGGAGACAATGTTGCAAGCAATAAGGAGCTGTTCTCTAAAACTTTGCGTATCAACTGTTTGATAACACATCTCGTGATACACTCATCGATCAGAGATAGCCTAGCTATAACAAAAGCTAAATCAGTCTCTGGAGACTTCGGAAAATTAGCTAGGTTCAAGCCTTCTATTGCCACTCGGACGCCACTTGATCTTCACATCAATGGTTTCTGGTACATAACCTGTCCCTAGTTTCTGGCAATTGAGTTGTCATTTCATTTGGTAAGCTAAAATTAACTAGTGGTTGATGTGATTAATTTGCACTTATTCATGATTAATATTAAATTTAATTGTGTTTAGGAAAAGACAATGAGGGCGTTTGGATTCCCCGTTTTCCTGCGTCCACGTTTTGGTTTTGCGTTTTCTTTGTTTTTTTTTTTTTTTTTTTCTTTTGCCCGCATATGTTGACTTTGGTGGACAAAAATAACTGTTTTGCACTGTAGCAGTACTGTTTAATACTGTAGCAATACTGTTCACGCATTAAAAAATATTAAAAATAGATCCCACGGTACTTTTCACACATTTAAAAATTATTTTGCTACAGTGTTTTCAGTTTTCAGTTTCAGCAACAATAAGCTCAATCCAAACGGACCCATTATTGTTTAGATTTTAGAGTAATGTTATATTTACAAACTATTTTATAATATTTTTATAAATTATTGACGTGGCCAATCTTTTATTGGTTTTCATTTAAACTCACTATTAATATCACTTTTTCATTTACCAATAATCACTCACCACATCAGCCGTTATAAAAAATTTTGTAAAATAGTTTATATTTCTAGCATTATTCTATTGTTTATATAGACATTGTAAATTTGCCTGTAATACAATATGTACCAAATGTATTGCCAAGTACACGTAGAACAACCAGTTTATTAGCATCAAATGTATTTGAGTATATATTTTAGTACAACAAAGTAAAAATGCCGTAAAATAAGTCAAAGTCAAATGCATTTTGCATGGTCTCTCTCTCTATCTCTAAATTAGGGCTCCTCAATAATGTACACATATTATATTGCAAAACTACTGTTGCTCTTCCAATAAGTTTTAAAGAAAAATGTTAAAATTTAAAACTATTATAAATTTTAATATAGAAGACAATTACATTCAATTTGATCAACGGTACATTAACATAATAAATAAATAATTTAATTGTGGTTAAAGATCAACATTAGTAATTTATACTACTCATAAAATTTATGATATTCCTACCACCCCTCAACTTACCCCATGTACGTTGTAAATGAGGTGGTTTTGATGAACTTTTATTATCTCAAAACTTTAAACATGACAAACAAACTAATACTTACTAATCACTATTAGATCATTATGGAAAGTGTGCATATATATGCATGCTGACTTTATTCTTTACATGGTAGGAAAATACTTTTCACAAATTCCGAGAGGAAGGATTTATAAATCTCAATATCTCATTAGATGAGAAGTTGTAGCAGAGTGGCATACATATGAGAGAGAGAGAGAGGGGACAAAATGCCGGCTGGTGAGAGAGGAGGGGAAAGAGGCTAAAAAAAAAAAAAAAAAAAGTCCCCCCGTGAGGAGTGTTTGGAGGCATTCCAAAATCACAACTAAAAATCCTTTTGTTGCTTCCTCTACACTTCTTTCGATGGCCAATTTTCACTCCCTACCTCCCCTCACCATCACGAGCTTATGATTCCCTCCGTTCCCTCCTCGCGTTAAGTTATATGCCAACTCTCATTTACTCTTTACCATTCTGTCCTTGTGCCCCTCCTTTTCGGAGTGAAATAATATTATAGAAATAAGGTAAAAGTAATGCTGAGAACACTAATTTTGACATAATTTTGTACCACAACTCATTACATGATGAGTTTTAATTAGTAAAAATGTGTCCATACATGGCTCACATGGCGAGTTACTCATAAGGTATTTCTCATTTCTTTTGGATGTAACTTTTTATTGAAAATTTTATTTAAAAATGATTACATATAATTATTCTTGAGTGAAATTTAAAATTAAAAAAAAAAAAAAAAAAAACTAGACAACTTAAAAAACTAATTATACGCATATTATTTAGCAAATTATTTATTCATCCTAAAAACTTGGCTGTGTAGAAAGTCATATTATAATGATAATAACAAATTATTAAATCTTTTATTAAACTTGCTTTGAAACTTTTCTGGAATAGACAATTTTTTTTACAGTAGCTATCATTTAACAACTTAGTTGATCTGTTTATTAGTTTATTTAGGAAAATGCGCTTCTTATTTCTTTTTGGAGATGAGGAAAATTCTTTCATTCTTAATGAATTGTTTGTTTCCAAATCCTACACAAAGTAGCTAGAAAAATGCTATTTTTTACTTCTTTTTTTTAAATGGGGAAAAATAAATATTATATATATATATATATATATTTGAATGATCAAAAGGGCAGTTTGGTAAGTTGAGCTCCACTTTGTATTGTATTTTGTTGTGAAGAAACTGAGGCAGTCATGTGGAAGCTAGCAAACAGAAGATCATATCGATTTGAGAGCTCATCCCTTCTTTTAAACAGCCTAAGAGCCTCACAGAAGAGTTCATAGGAAGAGAAAGAGAAAGCTGAAGAAAAAGAAGATAAAGAGAAACAATATCCCATGGTTTCTAGGGAGCACAAGAGGGAAGCACTGCATGAGAAGCTGCAACTACTTCGTTCCATTACTAACTCTCATGCTGTAATTCCCTGCTTTATTTCCTGAGGCTTTTGCTTCCATTGGCTTTCTTCTTACATATATTCTCATGGATTAGGTCATTTTACATAAGAATGTTCCATTAAGCAAAATTGTCACTCTCACTTTTAATTTCACCTCCTCTTTCAGTTCATCCTTCTTCTTTTGTTTTGTTTTGTTATTAGAATACTTTGTTTTCCAGATTTGTTCTTCTTTCATGTTTTTCCTAACTCTATATTTGGATGGAGATTTTAGTATACCATGATCATCTTCCTCTTTACCCTCCACTCAACTCCCTCTGTTCCAAACATATCCTAAACTCTTATAGATGCACCTCAGTCCAATATATTCATCTCCTATTCTCTCTCTCTCTCTCTCTCTCTCTCTCTCTCTCTCATTCCATGATGACACAATTTAGAATAAATTAATAAACATAAGTTACTAGACCTATAATTAAATGAGAGGGTGATATCTCAATGACCCAGATACAATGTTCTTGTTCTTTTTCTCTTTTTTATGAATATTGGTAACCTAGATGCAACTTAGTTTGCAATTGCCAATAAGCATTGGCTTAGTTGGCACGTCCCTGTCTAAGATTTAATCCCCCACCCCTAACTTAATGTTGAAAAAAATTCTGTGGTCCTTATTTAAGGATAGAATATAAAATATGCACAATTGGATTCTAACTCACAGCTACTTATTTTGTGCATGTTTGGCAGCTAAACGAGAACTCAATCATAATAGACGCATCAAAGTATATTCAAGAGCTAAAGCAGAAAGTAGAAAGACTGAATCAAGATATAGCAACTTCAAGAACCTCAAGTGATCAAAATCCATTGCCTGTGGTACATACATAGTCCAACATCTATTCTATCTTCTCTCCCACCATCAATGCAATTCTAAATGTTTAAGTTAATTTTCTTATTTTCCTTATTTTTCACAAATAACATTTCTATTAGTCGTATTAACCTATAGCTAGTAAATTTTCCACAGGTTTCTGTAACAACCCTAGAGAAGGGCTACCTAATAAATGTGTTATCAGAGAAGAGTTGCCCAGGCCTGCTTGTCTCCATATTGGAAGCCTTCGAAGAACTGGGTCTTACTGTTCTTGAAGCTAGGGTTTCTTGTACTGATAATTTCCGGTTACAAGCAGTTGGAGGAGAAGTAAGATCATTTAAATTTTTTTTTTTTTTTTAATTTCTATAACAAAATACCAACAATGAAGAAGATACATACATACATATGTAGAACTAGCGGTAAGAATGTTGAAATGTTTCTTTCAGGATGAAGAACAAGGCGAAAGCATTAATGCTCAAGTGGTGAAACAAGCAGTGGTGCAGGCTATTAAGAACTGGAGTAAGAGTTCTGAATAAGTGTAATCAAATATCCGCGGTGTTATATTTATCTTTTGCTTCTGTTATCTTTGTTGTTGTGGGTGGGCATTGTTGCTAATCAAGAACCCCTGCTTCAAAAATTATGAAGTAGATTGAAGATCACAAACAAGTACCAATAAAACAAATAACTTTAGGTTTACCAGAATTTATTAGGCAGTGGGCACGTGCATTTCTTGGCTTTTAATATATATTGCACAACAACAACAAAATTTCTTGAGCTGAGAGATGATTCCTTATCATATATGCTTATCGTTTTGTTTTGTGGAAGTGTTTATTGCTTAAATTCCATGGAATTTCAATCTGTTTTCCACTCAATGCCTCGGTACATTTTCATTCAACTTTTTGTTAGTTGCATGAATTACGTATATAATTCTATCTGTGCCTTTGGAAAAGTTCAATGAATTAAATGGTTTGGAGTATTGGGTTTGAATTACAGTGCGGTATCCTATAAAACCAGAGCCACTAGCTACGAGCAATTACACAAAGAGGAACAAAACAAATTGTCTCTTCATGGAGTTGCACATAATGTGGAAGTACATGTGATACCTTCCTGACCAAGTAGAACTAATATTCGCTACGTGTAAGAGTCATGTGACTAAACAAGCAGTGATCGTATAACATGAACTACTGGCACAACAACAAAGCCATATATAAGACTACTTTCTTTGTTTTTTATTCCTCTGATGTTTATGCAGTGAGGAAGTTTGTAGATTCTGCAATGGATGTTTTTATTGTGTATGTCTGCTTTAAGCCTCAAACTGGTCAGACCAAAAGTAAAAAGTCTCAGTACGTAAATTTTTCATCACTACATAATTTTGAATCTATGGCTAATAGTTTGAAATAATTGAGAAGATAGAGGGAAAAACAAACAAGGAATTTAATGATCACAATTTTTTTTTTTTTTTTTTTTTTTTATATAAGATAAAATTTTACTCTAACATAATCTAAGTGTATATGTGTGTAAAGCTCACTTCTGGAGACTTGAACCCCGGCTCTTACCCCCCACACTTCACAAGCATTTATATTTGTGGAGTGACCACCGCACCAAGGGTGCGCGGTGGTAATGATCACAATTTATTGACCTATAGGATACTTATCCGGACCTTAATTATCACTTGAGGACTATATTCAACATTTCATAACTCATAACTAATCATCACGGCCATAGGAATTTGTTATGGGCTTATAGCTCGCTCGTATCTTATGTGTTGGTAATAAGAACAAAGGAACTTTTGATATTGAAAAAATATTTCAGGAACAAAATTTTTGTACAAGTATGATCTATAAACTGCTATGGATATGGTAAGTAAAAACATGTAACATAAGGCATGAGTATTTGACGTGCATAGCATGCAAATTATCAATTATCATATTGATATAATATAATTTCATCTACGATGTTTCAATCTTGACCAAAAAAGAAACTTTGATCTTTTAGCTTATTAATAAAAAACATATCTAATATTATATATAAAAGCGGAAACATTTTTTCTGCAATTAAGACGGTACTGCCACATAGAAAAAAATGCCCATCTAACTTTCAACCACGTTCACAATTAAAAAAACGATAAATTATATTGTTTCACAATCTTAATACCATTTGATAATTTCTCAGTATATAAAAGAAAAATAATCGGTTAAAATACAATGGACACGGAGATAGAAATAGAGAGTTTGAAGTAAAAGACCAAGCAAGCTTAAAATTTAAGTTTGACCTTAAATTTCAAATAAAGTTACCTTTTGATTTCTTTTCTTTTTTTGAGAAGTTACCTTTTGATTTCAATAGTGATAAAACAGGGACTTTGGTTATGACCATATGGCGGGGAAAGCAATTCCAAGAAACTTAGAATACTACCACAATGGATTAAAAGATAGTATATCTTCCATGAGAAGATCTTTAGAAGAATTTACTGTTTTAGGTGACCATTATAATAGCCATAGCTAGGGCATATATAAAATTAATTAGTTGATATCAAATGGTGTATTAAACAAATAAATGATGTGTTGTATTCGGAGACATTAGTGATTTTCATGTCACAGGCATATAAAAAACCAATACAAATTTACTAATAGTTTATATAAATCTCATCTACAAAGAATCCCTTATGGTGCTTGACTACTTGTTCAATATGTAAGTTGATTTTATAAAGAAATTTCAACAGCTCCATGCATAACCTAGCTATTTTTGCCTGGAAAAAAGTATGCACATTATGCCCTTACAATGAACTCAATTTTTCCTGGCTTCCATCAACGATGCCCTTGTAATCTGAACACAAAGATGTGGATTCTTGAGTGCAAATTCATCATATCTATCTGAGAAGGCTATATCCTCAATGTTTTTGACAATGAATTTTAAAGCTGTCTCTTTCAAAGATAGGTAGGAACAAACATCTGAGATCTCTAGTACATTAAGAGCATTGGATGACTTCAAAGACCTTAGCATGTGTCGCTCACAAAACTTCTGTAAGTATGGGATTTCGTACTTATCGGCTGCTAGTGATAGTGAGTAGACATGCTTCTCCATTTTCTCTTCAGGCAAGCTCCCAGTGTAGAGGAATTGCAGAAGAGACTCCAGCTCTTCATGGTCCAACTCAGACAATGTAATTATATTGTCCTTTGGTGGCGCTTTACATACATCTGAGTCTAGCATATTCTTAAATATTTGTGATCTTGTTGCCTGTAACATAATACATTACATTAATATGATTTCATTACTATTCCAGTGAATAAATACTAAAGGTACTATTAGTTTTATTATAAAAAACTTATAAACAAATGTAATAATATATGTGATTAGTTCTACTTGAACTACATCCTAAATAAATGACTAAAATCTTTTTTTGTGATTTGCTACACATTAGTTTGTAAGATTATTTTTTATATACTTACCATCTAATAGTTTATAATTAAGGTAGAAAATACAATCATTATTGAAGAATATTAATTTGCAACAAAACCTTAAAAACAAGTGAGTTAATCAAACTACTTCTGGCTACAGATTTTTCTATAGAGATTATAAATTATTAGAGGACCCACTTTATATACATAATTATATATAAAAGACAAGGAGAGACAAAGAGAGACTAACCAGTAAGGCCCTATGTGCAGGTATGGAAGGCCCATTATTGCCTGGCTTGAGTTCCATATCAGTGTGCATTTGATCTTTAAGCGCAGTAAAGAAACCCCCCTTAAGAAAGCTTACCTCCTCTTTCTGTACATTTTCCATATCCTTCATATCACATACCCATCTTGAAACATCTAGGAGTGTCTGCAGGGGGGTAACATGAAGAACATATCAAATTATCAATATAAATATTAAATACTAATCATTAGTAAGGTTTTTTTAGCACTGTAACTTCTTTTTTTTTTCTTGATGTAATGAAACAATATAACTTCTTTACCTGAGATTAACATGTTTAATTAACATCTAATTTCACATAAGATTTTTCAAGTCTAAGCAAGTATTGTCATTTTATTTTTTCCAAAATGATATTTGGAATTTTTTTTTCCCCTCTAATTTGATTTTTGCTAAACTACATAAATAAATTCCTCTTTGTGGCCATATAAAAAAAAATCCTCTTGGTGGCTTAAAAATTAAAATACTTCACATACATAAGGTTTGTACCTGAGAATAGGGGTGTGCATGGGTCGGGTTGAGGGGATTTTTTGACCCAACCCAACCCATCAAATAAGTCCAATATTAAATTGAGTAGAAAAAAAAATATATATATATATATTAATATATTAAAAAAACCTAAAGATTAGTATCAATGTAACTCCTTAAAGGCAAACAACACTAATGACTAAACAACAATAGTAATTTATTAGGATTTGTGTGAACTAATTGGCTTTTATATAGGATAGGAAGAACTGGCTATTTAAAAAAATTTATTAATTATATAATATATTATATATATATATATATATATATATATAAAATTAGTATTAACAGAAGGAACTGAGAAAATGCTGCTCTAGAGCTGGTTTTTTTTTTTTAAAATGATTAAATATATAATATATATTTATATATATATATATATATATATATTTATATAAAAGTGCCCTACAATTGATTTTAAAAAAAATTATTAAATATAAAATATATTTTAAATATATATTAAATATGGGTGGGTCGGATCGGGTCGTGTTTGGTGGGTTTGTAATTTTATGACTCAAATCCAACCCGACCCGTCATAAAATTTTTTTTGTAACCCAACCCAACCCACCAAGCCTTAAAAACCGACCCAACCCGAAGGATCGGGTTGGGTTGAGTTAGGTTTGACGGGTCGGTGGGTTTTCTGCACATCCTTACCTGAGAAAATGGAAAAATTAAAAAGGAAAAACTCCTAATAAGGTTAGGCTGGATTCAGGCCTCAATAAATGTAATCAGCCCATTTTAGAAAAGTGTACTTAGTCCCATTGAATGGGGACTAGCTGGGCTAGAATGAGCTTTTCTGGCCCAATTCTCCAATAGTCCAAAGGACAATATTTCCTTCTTTTGCTCCAAACATCCAATGGGCTAATTCCGCACCAAGAAACTATATGAAACCATATTAAGCCCACCGTGCACAATATTTACTTCTTTTCTCTTTCTAAATTTTTTTAGTCTTTTTTTTTTGATAAATTTCAAAAAATACTACCAACTTTGAGAGGAAGATTTTAACCATGAATGTTTTTATTAGAAATACTAAGAGATAAAAGGTTCCAATTAAGTTACAAAACTCTTGACAAATTAATATATAAATAAATATAGCAAATTAGTCATTTTATAATCTTGCCATTATAGTGATAGTGTGTCAAATTCCACCACGTATAAGTAAGAATTATAACAACAAAGCTACAAAATGACTTAATTGATACATTTACAAGTTTTTTTTTTTTAAATACTAAACATAAACTTTTCAAATTTTATAAATTAAAATAGAGCTTGACCCAGATTTTAGGAACCATTTTAAAAAAATAAATTCTGTTCAAACAAATATCCTCGAACGATTTTTTTTTTTTAAATACCATCTCCTATGAATGAATAGCCTGTTTGCAGGAATATTTTCACCATTTGATCCAACCATACTCGATCAAACTACTAGAATGGCAAGACGACTAAAGTGCCATCAAGATTTCCATCAAATTAATCGATATATCATATGGCTTTATATACTTAAAATATACGTAAATTATGACTAATTAAGGGAACTAATCATGAAAATAATCAAATGCACCAACTAATAATTCAAGCAATACATTCTCAAAAAAAAATAATTCAAGCAACAATAAGAAACATGAATTTAGAGCTTGCCTTACACGAATTTGGTGGACCATTCCTTGCCTTTTCACTTTCAAGCTTGTTTATCAGGTTGATTATGCTCCTAGCTCCCTCATAGCAAGCCCCACATATTGTATTCCTTGGAGGCCTTAATATAACTGGCATTGATGTGCAAATTGAACAGTCCATCAGCCCTTTTTTTTCTAGGCTTCCCTGTGTGTGGCAAAGTTTGATGAACCACAACAAGGAAGAAGAGGAAGAAATGAAGAATGAAAAGTAGAAGCTGTTTCGTCTTTTGAACTCAATATAAAAGGGTGGCCTTCGGCCATCCTAACTTTCTAAGTAATTGTTTATATGGCGGTTGTTGGACCTTTTTCTATACCTTGTGTTAATTAAAAAATTGAAAAAGGAACAAAGCATAATTGCCTTGTGTTGGGACTTAGGAGTACATAATTTTAATTCGGTGAAATGTCCAAACTAGTGTTTAAAGGGATGTATATTCACTTTGTTTGAAGAGGGTATCTATAGATAAATTATCAATTATCTCAAAAGTTTAAATTATTATGGTACATTATTGTTAAATCATTTTAACCAATATATATTTTTTAATATAAATAAGAGTATCCAAACCTCTTCAAGTATTTGAATATTTTTTTGAATGTATGTAGTCCTCCTCCTGTTCTACACGCACCAGATTATTACAGGGAAGAATATTATGTGCATTATTGGTGATATAATTATAGAATATTAAAAAAAAAAAAAACCTTCAAATTGTAAAAGCAAATTCAGTGATATTCTTCATTTAACCTTTTGATAATCTATCTAATTAAGGCCTATAATTTTGGTTTAATAATTATTGAAACAAAAGGGTACTAAGATAAGGTAGAGGGCATAATGGTCAACCAAAGAAAAATGGGAAGTTGGCGGCCATGTCTTTTTGAGTGTGTTTTAGAGAAACCAAATAAACAATGGGTTCATAAGTGGAGGGAATCAAAAAGTTAGGAAGAAGAAAGGGACTTTCCAACCTAACAACAGCAAATATGTGCAAGGCAGGCACGTCCTAATAATCACTTTCTCAACACCAATATTTCTAATAGCTAAGAAGAGCTTCACAAATAGACATTAGTTTGTACTTTGTACAGGCCAGCCAGCCTGGTCAATATTTCATACTTGTAGCCTGTTACTTATATGATGATCGGGCCTATTAATTAATTATGATGTCTTCGAGTTAGATTGTGAGGCATTTGGGTGCAACATATATAACTCCTACTAGACCACCTTGCCTATGATGAACAGAGATACTTCACTAGTTGAAAAGAAATAGATTAGCAGCTAAAGAAATAGATAACAATAGAATGAGTCAGTTAAAAGGTAAGGAAAAGGGAGTGAAATTTTCCATTATACAAGGCCAAAGAGGATTAAATTACTAATACATCCTTTAGGATGGTTAATCGGCTGGAATTAGGAGGAGAATTAAGGTGGAAAAGAGAGAATCCATGGTTTATTAACCATATTGAAGAGGTTATTGATCCTAGGGTCCATAGAAGGTACCTGTGACGTATTTTTTGCAATAATTTATAATTTATTTTTCTTTTTTATTTTCCCATAGTTATGCACTCAAATTAGCTATAAATTAATATTATATATATAAATTAATTATACACAAAATCAACTTCTAAGATTATTAAATAGTTTAAGGACCCGTTTAATTAGTCTTCCATGAAAATTGTATATATTTTTGTCGGGGAATAAGTTCCTAGGCCCACCATTCAGATTTGTTTGGACCCTTAAGCCCATTGATTCAACTCGCACCTAAACCATATGTCAGGTTGATCGCTCAAACTTATTCCCTACACCGAAGGCAAAGAACACTTTTTGCGGATCAAACAAGCCTGATCGGTTAGAATGACAACCGACTATCGATTAGGAAGACCGGTTATAAGAGGAGAGCTCAAGCAGGCCTACTAAGCCCAACAATGTGAGCAATATAGTTGGCACCTAATGTTAAAAGAATATGGATAATGGTGTATTATGAACAATGGCCCAAGAGACCTAGTTTAGTCTAAAACCCACGTAAAACAAATCCTAATTCTTATAGAGGGTTCATTGTAAGAAATAATTGATAATATGATGCTATTTTGTTAGATCGATGAATTCATCAATGTTTTTATACCAAAAAATTTAGTCATCAATGGTTTTATACAACTTTCTATGTTCTCACTTCTACTTTCTCTAGAATATATTCTATGTTTCATTTTAATTTCAACACCTAACTAATGGGATATCACTTTTCAAACATTCAGCCAATGCCTTCTTGCTCATTTTAACATTAGGATCAATTAAACATTAATATGCCCTTCATTAAGTACTAACATTAGAATCAAGTAATTGATCCGTACATTTTGCTTTGTCCATGCGTAGCAACATAATGGTTTTTTTTTTTACTCTCAATTTCATGTTTTAGATTGAATATTACAAATCAATGACATCATATACACAGTTAGATATAAGAAATAAAATGTGGTCTCTTCATTTCCCTTACATGATTATTGATAGATATATTGGTATTGTATTCAAATTTTGCTCAGGACCAAAAGGAAATACACCTTTTTATATGAACATAAAACCAAATATGATTGATATTAAGGTAAGTTTCCAGGATTAATAATTACAATAGAACATCATGATCCACTTAAAAATGGAACTCGGAATAGGAAACATCTCCCTTCTACATAAAATTCCAGAATATAAATAAATTTGAAAGGGAAAGGGAACCCTTTAGATCCACAGATCAGATACAATTAATACAACTTTCACTTTGGAGAATCATGAGTACTCTCTCCATGCTCCATGGTACTCTTCTCGTAGTAGTGATAGACTGCGGCACCAGAGAGCACCGCCAGTGTTAAAGCTTGTGCGTGCATCCTAGCAACAAAGAAGGCACACAATTTTTATTAGTATCTTACTCACGCAAACACACACTTCTTAGAACTTAAAAAACAGTTTGAGACAATATATGAGGCCTATGTACGTACCTGGCATGAATAAGCTTTAGGCTTGGCTTGAGGGGAGATCTTGTACGTGAATTATAAGCTAGTGATGCTCCAATTCCTGATGCCCACAATGCCCCTATAGTAACCATTTCATGATGATGAGGATATTGATAATTCACACAATTATTCTGATGTTTCAATTATCACAAATTATATTATACATAGAACTTACATGTTAGGGTCTTAGTATTTTTACTACATATATAGATTTAAGAAGAAGAAGAAAAAGAAGAAGAAGAAGAAAGGATCATATTAATTGAGAAAGAGGGTTTACTATACTGACCAATGGAGGTGAGCTTGTTCTTGGAGACCCAGGTTTGAATTGCTTCCATTTTCTTGTTTTACAAAGTATATTCAGTAGTGTACTAGTGAATGAATCAGTGGGGTGGAGGTGGTTGGCTTAATGCATAGGAAGGTAGGTATTTATAAGTGGTCTATGTTGAAAAATGTGCTTTCGTGTTTAGTGTGGCCCATTGTTTTACTTTGTTCTCTCTTTTCACTGAACCAGTCTTGGTCTTGGAGCTTAAACTAGAGGCTTTCATATCCGGTTTTGTTTTATATTGATTCTTGCTTTGCTAACCTGTGTGACTTGTCTAATACTGTGAGCCGTTGGATTTGGATTTAGGAGAAATTCTAGGAGCTGAAGATGTACAAATCTCGGTCTATATTAAGAGTTCACTTTTACCAGGTACTATTGCCCGTGGTATAGTGGATTTTCATCAGAAAAACGCTCATTTCTTCCATTCCTTTTTATTAAAGTAGTTGTCTACTTTTGATGATCTACTTTTATTGAGTTAGCTAATAATAATAGAACAATGTCAGAAAACAATGTGTCATAGATTTTAGAAAATAGTAATGATATCTCCTCAAAAATCTAAACTTTCGGGCCGGGCAAACAAATTAGGAGGGACAACGTAATCGTAGTTTGTTCAATATTCATCGTAAAAAAAAAAAACCTTTTAACTTATTTCAATTTTCTAGCATTACAAGTTGAGTACTGTTTACTTTGATGCAATTTTATATTCTTGCGAGTTTTCTAAGGTAATAGAACAGTCTTCGGGCACAAAATCTGTGTCATAGATTATGATGCTCTTAATTAGTGGCACAAAATTTGTGTCATAGACTCTCTCTTTAACAAAAGTATGGGATCTGCAGATGTGCACGTGTATCAGCATGATCAAGGAGCTACATTGTATTATTGTAAACAAGGAAAAAAAAAAAAAAAAAAAAAAACTGCCGACGAATTCTTTTTAGCCGTTGGATTTTATGGTTAAATGTGAAGATAACCGACATAACAGAGCTGTAAGTTTTTTCAATAAAGAAAGACATTTTATTCATTCATATTACATTTTGACTAATATATGTAACCATTTTTCTACCAACACAATGGTTGTCACAATTTCATAAATTATGAATAGTAAAGTACCACTTTTACTCGATCACTAAAGGGCTGTTTGGTCAAGGTTTTTTCATCACTCAATTTCCATCACTCATCACTCAATTTTTCACACCCGTTTGGCATCATCACCCAATTTTCATCGCTCAATATTTTTCACACTATTTGTGGGCCCATACCTGTCAGCCGGTGTAGCTTTTTCTCTCTCTTTTTTTTTTTTTTTTTTTTTTCAGTACCCAAACTCACCGAAGCTAAAAAAAAAAAAAAAAAAAAAAAACCAAAAACGAATTGAAGACCGAACCAGTGAAAAAAAAAAAAAAAAAACCAGAACTGAAGATCGAACAAGTGAAAAAAAAAAAAAAGAGTCAAAAGGTGGTCAAGTTGCGGCTGTGGGTCCCTCCATGTGTGTTTATTTACGGAAATGCCATTGAGTTATGAGTTATGGAAACTGAAAACAGTCTTTGGTTGTTTTCAGTTTCCATAACTCATAACTCAAAAATCAGAGAATTGAGTGATGGAAACAGAGTTATGGAAATAGAGTTATCGTTTGCCAAACAACCTTTTTGCTATGGGTCCCACCATTTTTGAGTTATGAGTTATGGAAATTGAGAATTGAGTTATGGAAACTTGCAATCCAAACAGCCCCTAAAGTTGCGTTCCTTTCTTTTACTAAAGTTAGGAGTAGGGGTGTTCGCGGTGCGGTGTGGTGCGGTTTTTGGGCAATTTTTAGCACCGCACTTTGCGGTGCGGTTTAGCTAAAACCATAACTGCACCACACCTTGTTTTTGCGGTCATATATGCGGTGTGGTGCGGTTTAGAGTTTAGCCAAAACCATAACCGCACCGCACCTCATTTTTACGGTCACATGTGCGATACTAAGTATAAGATGCGGTTTGAAGTCTGTATATTTTTCAAATTTTAGGCTTTTCCTACTCAGCCCAAAACTAATTTTTCCCTTTTTTTGGGCCAAGTTTTAAATTATTGAGCTAGTTTTTTTTTTTTGGGTTAGCTTTTCTAGTCAACACTTGCTAGGGTTATTAAATTTTTTTTTTTTTTTTTTTGAAAACTAGGGTTATTAAACTATTAATAATATATTTAATATTAAAAATAAATAAATATATTAATATATAGAGAGGTTGCAGTGCGGTGCGGTTTATGCAGTTTTCTTATTATAAAACCGCAAACCGCACTGCACCATGCGGTGTGGTGCGGTGCGGTGTACTATTACTTGCGGTGCGGTGTAGTTATGCCATTTTACGGGCGATTTTGGTGCAGTTTTTGCGGTTTGTGCGGTTTATGCGGTTTGGTGAACACCCCTAGTTAGGAGTATTAGAGAATCTTGCTAAAGTTATATAATATATTGAGCAGTATTATTTAATATTTACTATTTAGGCACTATTTAGAAAGTTGAAGTATTATGCTGAAGTGCTAATTAATCTGAGCTAGATTTAAACAACTTGATTTGTAATAATTAAAAATAAAGAAAGAGGCAAAAGGAGAAACAAATGTCAATTCATGTCAACCAAAAAGGTGAATGAAGAGCCATTGATTTTAGGGAGCCCAACTCGTTTCATTGAACAGTAAGATCGCCCTCTTTTTTTTTTTTTTTTTTTTTGGTGCTAAATAGTTTTTTTTTTTTGAGAAACTTTGTGCTAAATAGTTGATATTGCATTATTGCTATTTGAGGAGCATAGTACAATAATGACTTATATAGTTTTGTGAGAAACAAGGGGTACTAATAATGCTTTTTACTCTCAAGAGTCATGTACTGCTTCTAATTTTCAATTAAAAAAAAACAAAAAACAAATGAAGGATCTGTCGTCTTGTGGCTTCTTCCATTTGCTCAAGAATATCTAACTCTTCTTGAACCCATTAACGCCAAAAAACTATTTGTTAACGATTTGAATTTTGACCTTGTGGAAATAGAAATAATTAGCTAAGGCCAGGAGGCAAGAGTATCTGCTCTTAGTGTAGCAGCGTATATTGCCAATGATGAACAGCATCCAAAAGAGCCAGGGACCTTGAATTACTATACCAGATGTGATTCTTATCCCACCGTTTTGGATCATATCATAAATACATATTTGTTGGGATATTACATAAAGTAATGTAATAATGGAAGCTCAAAGTTAAGACAAAGGTAAACAGAAAATAGATAACTTGGAGACACAATATTATTTTCCTTAGACAATATTTGCCCCCCACATTATTGTTGCTAAAGGGTCATTGCAAATTTGTCCCTAAGAAACAATCAAGATGTTGGGTTCTACAGATAGCAATTCTGGAGAATGTCCACAGGATTTCTTGTGTTTTTTCCTAACTTACTATTTTTCAAGTGAACATAAGCCTTTATTTATACTTATAGGGTTATATTTCATCAAAAGGCACGTATAGAGAGTTAAAATGTTTTATAAAACCGTTAATAAGGCTTGAACCTTTTCAACCTTTCTGAACAGTCACCTGAAAATTCTGCAGAAAATCCTGTTTTACGACTTTTAATCAGTCGAAAGTTCCTCTTGATCGATCGAGTGATCTTTTTGATCGATCGAATAGCGATCGATTCATCCAGAGGCTCCAGGATTATTTTTTTACCATTTCGATCGATCGAGCCAAAGTTTCAACCGATCGAAAATGTTGTATTTCGAATTTTCACTTAGAAAATTCTAGAACTTGAATTTTTACTTTATAAAACAAAATTCTCCAAATTCAAACATCATTATTACAACCTATCCATGTATATACCTATATATACAACAATATTTATTAGACCATGATTGTAGAAAAGGTCTTGATCAAAGTTGAATATGATTATGACACAGGCACACAGCCATTTCTAAAATGTCCGAAACCTAAATGCAAGAGCCGCTTCTATAGTTCCATAATCCACTTGGGATTGTTGTTTAACTTTCACATTTAACAAAAGAAATTAAATTATCTATTGATGAGAATATAAAAATTATCCATAAGCAGTAATTCACATTCATTTATTGGCTTAATAATATTGTTTCACATGATCTTGTGATGGCAAAATTTGCCATGCCACTTGACCTATCCTACCCCGCACAAGTTTTCCTTGTTTTGAAGAGGTGACGGGGTGTGGATGGATTTAAAGAGGTTCCCTCTTTAAATTTAAGCCACGTGTCCAATAAAGACAACTCAACAAACGGTGTTAAAAGATAAGTGCATTATCTCCCTCCTTGCTTTAGTTTTTGTGTTTTTCCTCACTAGCCCACAATGGAGAACTAGATGACACTACTAAAAATGCTAGCTATAGGGGTTTTTTTTTAGCCACGTTTTTATAAACGCGGCTATAGATACCCTATAGCCGCGTTTTATAAAACGCAGCTATAGGAGAGTTCTGTAGCCACGCTTTTAGTATTTGCAGCAATGTTTTATTGGGTAGGGCCTATAGCCGCATTTTTCAAACGCGGCTATAGGTCCAGCCTTTTTTTAATTTTTAAAGAAGTACTATAGCCGCGTTTAGAAAACGTAGCCATAGGTACACTTAGGCTAGGTTTGGATTGCAATGAAAAGGAAAAAAATGCGCGTTTGCGTTTTTTCTGTGGGTCCCGTGTACTGTTCACGAGACCCGTAAGTACAAATTTCAGCAAATTTTTCTTTAAAACTCTGTCTCACGGCACTATTCACACATTTAAAAATTATTTTGCTACTATATTTTCAATTTTCAGTTTTTAGCAATAAGCGGTATCCAAACAAACCCTTAAAGCCGCGTTTTACAAAAATGCGGCCATAGTGTTGCCTGTAGCTGTGTGTTTTAATTGCGGCTATAGGTTGAACAAAATATATATATATTTTTAAAAAGGCCTATAGCCGCTTTTTGAAAACGCGGCTATAGCTTGCTTACAACTGCATTTCTTTGAAACGCGGCTTCAAGCATGTCTATAGCTGCGTTTCTTTAAACGCAGCTACAGGTTTGGTGTAAATTTTTTTTTTTAAAAAAACCCTCAGATTTCTCTCTCTCTAACCCGATCTCTCACCTTCTCTCTCACTCTCTCCCACCCCTCACCCTCTCTTCGATCTAAACAAGGCACAGCCTCCTAGCTTCGTCGTGAAGCCCAGCCGCCACCACCATGATGGTGGTTCCTAACCTCTCATCCTTTCTCTCTCTAAACTCGAGCCAAACACTTCATATTTATTCGATCTCTCTCTCTAAAACCTAGAACTCAACTTCTCGATCTACTAGATAGGAGAGCCCCAAACGGCGTGTGGAACATGAATCAGTGTTGTGGAGGTTAAAGGCTTCACAAATCTGCCAAGAATCGTGGCTGTGGTGACGCGTGAGATCACATGTGGTGGCGCGTGAGCCCGTGAACAACACAGGTGATAGACGCTAAGGTACTGGGATTTTTGTGCTCATGAGCTCTGTGTTTGTGAAGGGGGAAGGACCTTAAGAGATAAATTTCTTTTAGTTTTTTGTTGCATATCATAAATGTGTTTGGATTGGTATATGCAGGTCTTGCATTGCGATCGCTGGAGCCGATTACTGTGCGATCGCCGCCGATTCTCGCACGTCTTCCAGTTACAATATTCTCACCCGCGAGTACTCCAAAATCTGCAAATTGTAAGCCCCTCCCCTTTTTCTTTTGTTCTCTATTTATTTCTTTGAAGTGTGGTGTTGGGTTTTTTTCGTTTGATTAGAAAGTTTTAGGATTGGTGGTTTACTGTTTCCGGCTATTATAGTATTCTAGGTTTCGAGCATCAAATCAAATTTTAGGGCTTTTGCTTAAAAGAAAGAAAAAAATTGAAACTTGTTTGGTGTTTGTATTGACTCAGAATGTTACTCTTTGTATCTCATTGAAAGTGTAAGTTTTGGATTTGGGGTGGACAACTTAAGTGAATTTCTGTTTAAGGTGGAAAAAGTGTATTCAAAATTGAGAATTTTGGCCAAAATTCTGTGTCCTTATTTTTCATTGTCTATGTTTATTAAGTTAGTAAATTTTTTGGAGAAAAAGTTGGAAGTTTGAGATTGTTTTGGTTTTTAAAGGAGGTGGAAGTTAAGAAATTTTAACGAAATTAGGTTGGGCGAGAAGAAAAAGAATAAAGGAAGGCTATCACTTGAAAGCTACTTGCAAACCGTTCACATGGGTTGCCTTTTTGGCATAAAGAGCAAATCAGGAACCGGGTTTAACTTAAATTGTTTGGCCTTCTTGTTTGGCTAGACTCCTAGACATAATTATGACTTGAACATGTGTTTGCTTTAAAGAAACAATTATTTTAGTATCATATTGCTCAGTCACAGATTTTGTTGTGGATTTGTACTATCTAGGAGTTCATTTGTTTAGTATTGGAAGAAATTTGGTTGTTACTACTTTCACATAATTGATGTCTTGTACCAGTTCAATATAGAAGGTAATTGATGAGTCCTTAAGTTGATGGAAGAACAAAAAAATAAAAGAAATTTATCTCTGGGATTTTTGTGCTCATGTTAACATCCTGATGATCCTAAATCTGCTGAATGTGTAAAGCAATAGGAGCAGGTGGAAAAAAAATACAAAAAACAAAAAATGATGTCGTTTGTTCATCTTTATCTTTATCTTTATCGTCTCCCAAATCTTTCTCTTTCTTACTGAAAACCAAACCCTTGAGCTTCAATGGCGTCTTAGGCTCACCAATTACATATCGATTTAGAGCCTCCGCTGATGTTCCCGACTTTCTCTTTGCCGACTGGTACACTTTTGATTCTGCGTATTGAATTGTTGGATTTTTTATTTTTAGCTTTCTAAGTTGGACTTTTAAGATTATGTTACCAGTTACTAGAATTCTTAAGCCTCGTAAAACAATGATAGGACCTAGGTGAAACTGAATTCGTGCCAATCCCCACTTAATAATACTATGTAGCATTGAAATTGAATTGATGCATTGAAGTACAATGACCAGCCCCGTCAAGATTATGGAATCGAGGTTATGTACAGGGTAATTTACAAATACTCTTTTTTTCTTTGGCTGGTTTATATTGCTTGGAGATTAGTATTTAATGTTAATAATGTTATCTTTTACCATTACAGTTTGCTGGATTTGATCCTTTTGAAAGGTCCACCTATTTTGGGCCCTTCTTTGATTTGGGACAGGTAAGAAATTATAAATTTTGAGTAATTTTGCTACTAATACTATATTTGTTGATACCTTTTCTTGGTTTGCTGCTTCACTGTCAGTGCAGTTTGAATGGTTTAGGCGGATTTTCATTCAATTGGGAAAATTTGATATGTTAAAAAAAAATGAGGGAAAATTTGAATTTTGGGCATTCTTTAAAAGATTATAAGGAATACTTATTGTTCTGCTATATCTACCTAGTGGTCAGTAGAAACACATTGTTGGAGTAGTTTGGTTGCTTTTGTTAATGTGAATTTTCAGTGACTTGGATGATTGTGCTCTACAGGGATATCAAAGGTGCTAATTTGCTTGTTGATGCATCAGGCGTGGTTAAGCTAGCAGATTTTGGGGTAGCTAAGCATGTAAGTTTGAATTATTTATCCACACATTAGAATTTGATGGTGTTTAGGCTGTTGACATTGTTGAGGGGAAAAATTTTGATGTTTCCAAATAGAATATGGGGTAGCCAAGCCGAAACTCGACGATGGACCCTTGAAATAAAGCCCAAAGGCTATCGGTGTGGTGTAAGTCTGCCCAAGCAAGAGATAGAGGCTGCACCCTAACAAGAAGACAACAATAAAGCCTAATAAACACGTTAGTGTTGTTAGTTTGTTATATTATTAGTCTTTTTGCGGTGTCATAGTTCAGATTAGTCCTCTAGCAGTACGGTATTATCTCCAGTGGTAGAGGTGAAATTATACTTAAAGTCCAACAATCAATGATTAAATAAATTTAGGAAAGTCTTCACTCCTGGGGGTCCTTGTGTGTTTTGGTCAGGGGAATTTATAGTACTTTCAGCCATCATTACATCAATGTGAGGGAAAAATTCAATTGTCACAAATACATTATATCCTTCATCATAATAATAATAAACAATGAGTAAAGGCTCCATAGTTACAAATAAAAGAGGAAAAAAAAATGATGGAATGAAGGGAAAGAAAGATTCCCAACTCAGTGCAGCAAGTATTAAACTAAGATTTTGGTGAGTGTATAATTATAAGGCATGAATGAGGTGAATGTGGGCTATTTTGAGTGAGTGAGATGGGATTAACACTGAGATTGAAGCTTTTTGTGAGTAATGGGTTGTTTGTGTCTAGTTGGAAGACATTTTTGAGCTATGGTTGTGTAAAGGGGTGGGAAGAATATCTGGGATTAGATGAGTGTAGGTTGAAGATGATGAGTGGTGAGCTTAAGGAAAGCTAAACCACGAGCAAAGTAGTAAACAAACCAAGGGTTTCAGAGGGAGTGGCTGTCTTGGTCAGTTATGGGACGTTTATGGAGTAGGAAGGTGTAAGCAAGGTGGTGAATGTTGATGTTATGGTGACTATAGGCTGAGAAAGGTTGTGAGTGAGCTCAAGAGAGCTTGGGGAAGCTTAAAGAAAGCAAATAGTGATTGAATTTCTGCAGAGTGTAGTTAATGACAGAAATTTTTAGAGAGGCTTCCTCCTCCCCTATGGGCTGAGGTGTGTATGTTTTTATAATGGAGCTTTTAGAGAAGCATTGATTGACAAGAATCCAAAAATGCATAACTCATCAGGGGTGACGAATCAAGGTTAAGCTTCTTGAGAATTTTTGGTCAGAAGTAAGAGATTCACTTTAGGGGCTGCCTTGCTTCTTTGGGTAATGATGGGATTTTAGAGTGCTTTGCATTTAATGCCATGATTTCTGGGGTTGAGCTGAATCAATATGATTATGGCATGTATCAAGAACGAATCCTAATGCTGCAAACTGAGATTTGGTCCCCCAAGAAGTAAGATTCAACACCCCAAGCCAGGAATCAAACTCTAAGTCCACTTCAGGGGGTTCCGCTGGAGATCCTATTATGCCCTCCAAACCACATGTTCCCAACTTTTCCCCTTTAGGATTCATGGGCTTGGTACATGAATCATGTCTTGAACGTTTTTAACATTTATAGCATCAATTTGTTGAAGTTTGGATAATTTGGTTTCATCTCCTTTTCCGCTGGAGGTGCAGTCTTGAGGAAGACGATGGAGTCTCTTCATCCTTTTGACTTCAGCTGATATGATAGCCCTTGGGCACTATTCATGTCAGGCAAAGGGTGGCAGAAAACTGATGGGACAGCCCTTAGTCCATTCTCAAAGGCTTGGTTTCCTTGTATGAGTACCTAGTTGCTCTTTTTGGTTAGGAATGAACAAGGGCTGTTTGCCCACTCTCCTTTGCCTCCTGCTGGTGTTTTTTGCTTGGGCTTGCTCACATGGGCTTTCATTCCTCATGGACTTTTATTAGTAAATATTTTTGGATTTTTCATAAATACTTGCAATGGGCCTTTGGGCAATTAGTTGTAATGTTTGAAACAATAAGAGAAGTTTCAAAATACTTTTGTAAATAATATTTACTTTGATGAATTCCATGTTGCAATAATGTTCATGGTTTCTAATAATCGCATCATAACTTAAATGATGATCTTGTGGGTTTAAATGTTTACCATGAGTGTGGAAAGCGTATATTATGGATGTCGCGATGCAAATGATGTCCATGTATTTCATGGGTTTATAACATAAAATAAATGAATGTCATGGGTCTAACAATCATAACTTTCCATGGGCTTTTACAAGATGATTGCCGTGGATTTTGAAAATAGATAATTCATAAATTCCATGAGCTTGTAATATGTTTAAAAATTTAAAGTATCATTCATTATTGGACTTTTGAGTAAAATAATTATGATATAGTATTTTGCCAAGTATTAATAACCTTGGACTTTTGATAAAATAATGCCAAGTAGTTAGCTTGGGTTTTTAATAATGCCAACGTAAGTTGGGCTTTTGATATTACCAATGAAAATTGGGCTTTGATATTGCCAATGAGAATTGGGGTTTAAATATTGCCAGTGAGAACTGGGTTTTGATGTTACCAGTGAGAACTGAGTTTTGATATTGCCAATGAGAATTGGGCATTGATGTTGCCAATGAAAATTGGGCTTTGATGTTGCCAATAAGAATTGGGCTTTGGATAAATAAATTGCCATGGGTTTAAATCATGGGCTTTGATCATGGATTTGAATTCCATAGATAAAATTGTTTTGCCATGGACTTGAATCATGGGCTTTTCAAATATTGCCAAGCATAAGTATTCTTGGACTTTAAATAGAATAGGATGTGTTTATTGGGTTCATAGGGCCAGTTTTGGGTTTAGCTAAATAATGATGATAAAATTGGATAAAATATGAGTTTTTTGGGCTTTTTGTGATAGTTCATGACCTAATATGAAATATTTGTGATTAGTATAATAATAGAGCAAAAAATATTTGGGAAAACCCAATAACTTATAGGTGGTACTCGAAAAAAATTAGGTGTAAAAAAAAGTACCCTAACAGACATATGGAGTTTGGGCTATACCATTATTGAAATACTGAATGGAAAACCTCCTTGGAGTGATTTTACGGGGGTGAGGACATTGTTAACCTTGTTATGCTTCATTGATCATAATCTAGGCATGTAAAATATCATCTACATGCTATTGTTTCATGTGCTCAAAATGAATTCAACCCATCTCTAATTTATATGGACCTATTAAAGAATCACACTTCTTTTGAGAAATTTCTTGTGGCTAATTTTTTGATGTACAACTGGTACTTATTTGTAATATCCTGTTTTGAAGGAGGAAATTTTAAAAAATTAATCATTATTATTATTAATACTATCCTTGTGAAAATGATGTAAAATGTAACTTCCACCCATGTCATTTCTTGAATTTTCGCTTAACAAAAATTGTTCCTTACACATTTAAGCCTACAACAATTTAAGCTAATTAAGAATGAAGTGTCAATCACTTCATCCTCATCTAAGTAAAAAGAAAAATCTTTGAATTAGAAGTAAAGGAATGACGTAATTTTTGTATATATATATATATATATATATATGCCTATATTAGTAAAACTAGGAGGAAGGTGGTCCTACTTTTACTTTATGTTATGATCATATTTATTATGGTTCCATATATATGCTGCTAGCTTTTATGTTGGTCTATTAAAAGTATTTTCATTTACTATATTTATGGAAGTGTGGACACATTTTCAACCCCATAAAGAATTGCGGACACAATTGAGAGGGGAAGTTGGAGGTCCTTATCTATGAATGCAACTAGTAAGATGTGTTTGGTTTGCCTTATGTAACATCTTTATTTTTTTTTTTTTTTTGAGATAGGTAGAAAGTTAAGAAGGTGAAGTTAGTATTCAAATTAAATACATGAGATACTATAAAAAAAATACCATTAAAAAATTGAGCTATTAATATAACCCATGTAACATCTATTTTTATTATGTAGATAATAAAAATATTTAAATTATATTGTAGAATCAGTGTCATGTGTCATGTGTATAAGTTTTATATAATGAAAATTATAATATCTAGAAATTTATAATCTGTGTGGCTGTCTTTTTTTTTAGTTAATTATTATTAGGAATTACATTGTTTTTTTTTTTTTACTGAAGGAATTACATTGTTTGAATAAGTCTATGATACAACTTTTTTTTTTTCACAACTTATTAATTAATGGTTTTTTTTTTTTTTGGATAATTAGTAAGGAATCTCTTTATTAACTTACTGTGAAAGCCCCAGTAGAGGGAATAAGGAATCCCATCATTAACTCTTGGATTGTAGTTGTGTTGAGTGGCTTAGAAACTTTGTTTGTAGTTATAAAGTCTTTCCGACCCACAACATATCTCTTATCTCTCTTTTGTCTCTCACTCTTCAAAATCACCGTCCTCCTTCTATTTGGTATCTTCTTGTTCTTCTTCCTATTAGATTGTTTTCTATTGCTTAATCAAGTTTTTATTTTTATAGCCTGCCTTATTTGATTTTATGTGCTGCATATATTTACACACGTCTTTGTGTTTGTTAACTTATCATGTTCCATAATTCTATCTATATAATTCTTTACTCTTATTTTTTTCATTTTAGTGCATAGTATTGATTTTTATAAATCTCATGTCATTCCTGGTTTCTTTTGGATAAAGGGTATTCTGTATTGGTTTTTTTTTTTTTTTTTTGGTTTTGTTTGTGTCACAGGCAGGATTAGGAACCTATGAGTACTTAAAAAAAAAAAGAGTATTTTGGTTTCTTGGGATATTTTATATTTGATTATATATTGATTGTGTGGTTTCTTAATTAGTTTAAGTGGTGTTTTTGTGTTTGATGCAATGGTTGATTGTCTAGTTGGTTATGTCAAATAAGTATGAAGGGTTACTTTTTACTTAGCATGTGTTAATTTCATTGCTATTCCTGGAATTTCAAGGTTGTGAATTTTAATAGTTTTTGGCTGTATGCTTGATAAAACTTGTAGATTTGGAGATTCAACAGCTCATATATGGACAATAGCAGAGTTGCAAATGGTAGCTTGAGATCTACTTCTAATGGTCCTTTGAACGTGCTGGTGCTGAAACATGTTAAGGGTAGAATAAATGAGAAGAGTAAAAATGTCACCACACTTGATTGGAATGTGAGTTTTATCTCACTATTCTGACTTAAGTTCATGATAGTTGCTAATTATGCTCTAGATGAACCTGCACTATTGTTTAGTTATACTATCAAAGTTTGCATGTCATAAGCTTCTTCTTTTTTCAAGCTTAGCTTTCAACTTGTTGGCTTTTATTCTTCTGTAGAATATGGTGCTTTATTTTTAGGGCTGATACTTGGTTTGGATTGGAATTATCTCCTGAGACTTACTTCTAAAGCTTAGAATGAAATAGTCCAATGCTAAAAGAGTGCCCAGCTGCCAAGAATTTAGTATGGTCCATGTTTTTAAAAACATGGAAAAAAAAACCCTATATAGCCGCGTTTTTAAAAACGCGACTGTAGACAAAAATCCTATAGGAGGCTTTAGCCGCATTTCTTAAATGCAGCCCAAACATGGTCTATAGGCGCGTTTTTAAAAACGCAACTATAGGTCTCAGCCTATAGCCGCATTTTTAAAAACGTAGCTATAAACCAAACGGGCCTATAGCCACATTTTTTGGGTCTATAGCCGCATTTTAGAAACGCGGCTATAGGCCTCATTTTTTGTAGTGGGATTTTAGTTTTAGATTTCAGATCTTTCCCCAGCTAACTTCTTCCACTAAATCTTTATTTTTTGGTTTGGTACTTTAGTTTGATCTGCTCCCATCGACTTCTTCCAAGTCTCCTCCTTCAAATTTCTTCCACTAAAGTCTCCTCCTTTAGAGACATCAGGTTTCTTTTCTTTTCTTTTTAATATTTCTTTGGCTTTTTTTTTTTTTTTTTTTCCAAATCCTCTTCTCTTTTTATGGCTTACCCAGCAATAGCAATTGAAACTTCCTCTCTCAAAAAAAGTTTCTTCTCATTATTGTTTAGGAACAAATCAAAGAAAATAAGGGGAAAATCCATGGACCAAAAATTCTTACTAGATTCAAGGAAATCAAGGTCCATCGTGAATCCCTATTTAGCCACCATGCCTTGTTGTCTTCTTCATCACTCTCTTAGGCTGGTTCTTTCTTAAAGCTTCTATTATGGGTTTTCATGTGGGTGAAAACCAATCTGCCTCCTCACATGGTGGCCAGAATGAATGTGTGGTGTGGTTGTGAAGGGATCTTGCCAAAAATTTGTTGAGTTTCAGCCAAAATTTTTGTTTGGAATTTGTTTGTTTATTGGGAAAATGAGGATGAAAGCGTTTGAAGCCATATGGCTTTTCTCGCAGGGAAAAGATAAGTGTAAAAAGAACGAAAAAAAAAGACGGTGTTATCACTTCAAACGTTGTTTGTTCAGTTGCCCATTTTATACATGTGGTTAAAATTTAAAGAGGAAACTTAACGAAAAGTACCAAAAATATTGTACCTAAGTTTTGCCCATATAGTTAAATTATTGTTTTGGTACAAATTCTATTATAATCCCCCATATCGCTTACTTTCTCTCTCCCGTAGCAATCAAACAATTGCCATTTCCTTTTTTATTTCATCTCTACCTTATTAATGTTAAAACTACCTTATTAAAAAATGCAAAATACCTCCTAACTCACTCCATTCATATCTCTCATGCGAGTTTTCCCCACTCCAAAAAAATGATGTGACAGAAATGGGTCACCCTTGATTTGACCTCACCCGTCCGGTTGCAATTCTACTAATAATTTATCAGCTCAACAAATTTTGAAGAAAAAAAATATATTACAAAAATAGGGGGAGGTTTTGGTGGACTTGGGCTTCTATGAGGCACTGTTTGAGTTCGGTTAAAGAAAAATGTTAACAAGTCCATATCATTTGTATAGACTCTAGATATCCCAAAAGCCCAAACTCCATGTCATTTCCCAAGATTATGCACAATCGAAGGCCCAACTTAGGCACACCCCGTCACAACCCTTCTCGATCTCTCTCCTACTCTCTCTCCCAATTTGATCCAATTTTTTCCCGCCACTCCAGATCCTCACAGACACACGCTCTTATCTCTCTCTTACATACACACACCGCTCTCTATAGTTTATATAATGAATAACGGAAAAGGAAAAAAAACCTGATAGTAATAGTAATAGATAGAGTTGTTAGTTAGCAAATGAACACTCACACTTACACTCGCACTCAGTCTCACACAGAAAAAAGTCAGTGAGTAATGGAAGCAGAGAAACGAATCCTGAGAGTTAGAAAAAAAATTAGAAAACCACTCTCCGACTCTACCAATCTCACCACCACTACCACCGCACCCAATAATCTCTCATCCGCTTTTAAAAAATTGCTCCCCTCAACTAACTCTACCACCACCAATTCCGATGCCATTAGCTCCGCTCCTCCTCCTCCTCCGCCGCCGCCACCACAGCCGAATCTCGCTTCTTCGCCGGCAAGGCTGCTCAAATCTTCGTCCCCCCACGGTAATTTTATCGGCCCTCTCTTCTTTTTTGCTTTTCATTTCAAATTTGGGATTTCTCAATTTCTAGGGTTTGAGAGCAATTTTTGTTGTTTTTTGTTCTAATTGAGCTAGTTCTAGTCCGTACAAATAAGGATTAATTGTATTAAGAACCTGAATGAGTTTGATTCTTGGTATTTTAATTATAATGCTGAATTTGCGAATTGTTTGGAAGGATGATTTGTAGGGTCTGTGTGTTTGATAATTATAAAGCTTGTTATGTTTATGAATTGTGAATTTGTGAGTTAATCAATGGATTTGAAGGTTCGAACTAATTCGTGTTTGTTAAGTACTGTATGATTGTTCATGTTCACGGGTTGCTTGGGATTGAGTGTATTGGCCACGTTTTAGTTGGGATTTGCTACTTTGTGTTGTTGAGTCTGAATGCATGTTTGAAGGGTGTGTTTGTGTGTGTGTGTGAGATACTGATGAGTTTTGATTGCGAGATAATGAATGTATTTCTATGTTGTGGGTTTAGGTGCTGGTGTTGATTCTGAGGTTTCTGAGTCGGTTTACAGTAGAAGAAACATTGCAAATAAACGAAAGGGTAAAGGGAAGGAAACTGCTGAGCCTTTGAGTTGCCCTCCTGCGGTTAAAATCGGGAATGTTTGGTAAATGTCGTAGTCTTTTCTTGCATTGAGTTCTGCTCTAATCAGTAGTTTGATTACGTTTCATCTTTGAACAACAGTAGAAGAGGAAGGAAGAAATCAGATTGTGAATATTTGGGAAGTTAGACATCATTGGTACTATTTGTTGAGGAGGATGTACTGGGTTTTTTTATATTGTTTATTTGTTGATGGAGTCTAATGGGTTTTTTAGATTTACTAAATAAGTTCTCCCAATTGTGGAATCAAGAATCAAACTGGCACAACATTGGCATAACTTCTGTGATTTAGGGCCCATGAAATCTTTGCAATTTTTCTTATTTTGAACTTCTTTGGTCTTTAGATCATTGATTTCAAAATTTTTGGAAAGAATCATGAGTCTCCTGGATGAAAATTCTGCTGATGATACTTATTTGTTACTGGTGTAATATTTCTTCAAATCCATCTTCTTGAGGTGCTCGAGACATGAAATATTTTGATTTAATGAACATAAATACTTGGAACTTGAAAATTGAAGACTTGTACATCCCCCATAAACTGAATACTCATTAATTCTGATAGTGGTTATGCTCGGATGAAAATTTTAAATACCCAATCCACTGCTTTTTGTGTGTGTGTGTGTGTATACTGTATTAGAGTATTCTAAATTTACTTTCTTCTTGCTTCTTCATCGATGTTCTGTTTTCATTACTGATATACTGTGAGGCCTAATATGGCTGTGACTTTATCTTGTGTCTTTCTTTTGTTGTCTAGCATGTTCTTTAACACTGCCGTGTATGTTACTTGTCTTGAAATTAGGAACAAGATAAACAAAGATGGAGAAAAGAGTCTATCGAAGGCTTGTACAGTACCTCCTAAAAAGGTTCGTTTAAAGACTTTGTTGGTCTCAAATTTCATGTTATTTTGGCAGGATATTCTGTCTTTACCATTTTTTCTTTTAATTCTTAATCTTTGGCTTTGGGCCGGGTTTCTATGATCTCCCTTGTTTACTGAAGTAGTCAAGCTTGAGAATAAACTCAGACCAAGTATTTTGCCTAAATCATATCTGATTACTGTTCTTAACCCTTAGAGTAGGGAAATTATCTTTAACTTTGTTTTCTTGCCCTTCTTTTGCTGTCTATGTATAAAAGGGATAAATTCAGCTTAATAAAGGTATTTTGTTGCATCTCTCTTCATGAAAAAGTATTCACACTTTTAAAGGGAGAAGACTAACTGTGTGGCAAATATTAGAGTGTTGTACTTTGTTACATGTTGCATTACGCCATGTATTAATTTGTCTCCCTGAAACTCTTGCATGTTCTAGCATTGTCATCTTAAATCAGTTTTTAATAAGATCCTACATAAATAGATATTTAGCTAAACTTTGTATTGGCCTGTGATGTTTCTGCAGAGGCAACGTTGTGTAAATGTTTCAGATTACGCCTTGCCGGATGAATTCGTAAAACAGCAGAGGGATTACTTTGCAGAGATTGATGCATTCGAGATGGAAGAAGAGGAGGTTGAGTCACTGGATCAGTTAGAGTAGATGGATGAGAGCTATGGCTGATCATTTCAGATGAGTATTCAAGGCAATCTAACCCCTTAACATTCCCTGTATATATAGGATACCTTTGACAAATTCTGGTGCAATTACCATCCTGTTCCCAATTTTATCCATGTAACCATGTACGTGCTAGTGCTAGATATCTTTCTTGAATACTCTATTAATGTACTGGATTATCATATTCTTTTAGTACTTGACGGTAGAGATTTTTTTCCCCCTTAAATCAGAGAAAACTACAGTGGTAGGTGGTATTTTTGTGATAGTGATATTCTGTGGACTACAATATCATATACTGTTGTGGTGGTTGATCTGATCACGTGTTGTTTACTCTGATGATGGTTGTCAAAATCGCGATCTGGATCGTAGGATCGCATGATTTTACGATCCCACCTCACCAAAATGTTTAGGATCGCACTAGGATCATAAAAATGGTAAGATCGTATGTAGAATCGTGTAGGATCGTATAGAATCGTATGGGATTCTGCCGATCCTCCCAAAAACATAAATTTTTGGTTTTTTTATTTTTTTTAGGGGATAATTTTTTTTTGTTTTGATGAAGCTTTAAGGGTTTATATTTTTTTCATGTTGTGATGGTATGAATTTTTATTTTTTATTTTATAAAATTATGTTAACATAAGAAAATGTTTTCTAATTGCTAGTTCACTTGTAATCAAAATAAAGGAATGCTTCATCAATTTTAAATGAAGAATTTGATGTTGGCTTTGCTACCTTTTAAGTTATAATGTTAAATTTATTTGATTAATATATTAATTTGTGTTCTAATATTACTAAAATATTTTTTTTTATATATAATTTTATCAGTTATGCTTGTATTTGTATATTGATTGATTAATTTTTTTGAGTGGTATAACTTGAATAGTTGAATATGAAATTGTATCTTGATGTCTTTTGCAGCTCTAGTATACAAATATATAATATTTACATAGATGATGAAATGGATGATGATAATGATTAGAAATTTAGGACAGTGGTAATAAGAACCTTAGAATGAGAATAATTAAATGTTCACTTCACCTTAATATTTATCTTGCTTTTGGATTTCATATTGTAGTTAGCTAGTTTCCATTTGCTAATTTATTTTGGATTTTGAACTTAGAACTTGGAAAATATTTTCCATATGTTTTGATAAATATTTTGGTATTTGGTTGCTAAATATTAAACATTTATTGAAATACATTGGGTCAAAACTTAAATATATTTGTTTCGTTAGTATAGACTTAGCGATGTATGACATGCAATTTACATCATATGATGCAAATCTAAGTTTTTTCATGGATGAATTTATAATTTATGTGATTATTCAACATACAAAGCCATTATCGACGTGTTTTTTGCTTTAAATCTGAAAATATGTAGGATGTTATGATTCACAATCCGATCTTACGATTTATGATCCCTCCTACTTTCAATTCAATGATTTTACGTAGGATCTCGATTTTGACAACCTTAGTTCTGATCATTAAACAGGAAAACAGTGACTACAAAGAAGTTTATTAAATTTAGTAAAAAACTTGAAATACACTGAACAAATGGTTTATCTGTACGCGTAAACCAGGTGTTTATTGATAAACATGGTCACCTGTCAAGGCGAAGATAAATTGCACACAATTCTCAACATAAATTTGTAGCTTAATGCATCTACATATAGCCATAATCTTAAGTACATTTGCACTTTTTTTTTTAATTGGCTTTCCGGCAATTTTTCCTGATCTCTCCTTCACTTCCAGTGAGGGGCTTGATTCTGCTCATTCTAACCATACCCTTGGCGAAGTCGTTAAAAAAAATTTTCTGGTTGGTAGCATATCTTTCAACCAGGGAATCAGCAGCGGCCCGATTAAAGAGCTCCTGATCTGAATGTAGAAGACCCTTCCCTTTCACCAAATTCTTAAAATACCTGTTATCAAAAAAGGTCGGGGTTTGACGATCAAGGGGTGCAAGAGTGTTATTATTTCCAACTTTGGGGCATATTTGCTGCAATGACTTGGCAAAGGAGGAGTCAATATTGGAGTCATTGTATATGTGGGCTCGGAACGATGTGCATCTGGCCAGGCCAATGGTATGTGAACCTGTCAACCATGATGAGTTAGTGAGTTACTTTACAATCAAGTGGGGTGTTCAATTCCATTAACAAACCTAATGAAAGTGTAAGTTTATAAAACAAGGAATGATTACTTTTTGGCATTGTACTGAAAAAAACAATTTGTTCATTGTTTCCTTGCTTTTTGGTCCAAACTTAAACTGCATTACCTGAAAGTGCCACCATGTTCTTAAATGAAAGTCCCTGTGCAGAGAAGTTTGCTACCAGGCCGCTCAGGTTGGTGGTAGGTGGAGGGATAAAAGTGTTGGCCGCAGTGATGTTTGCTGTGGTAGAATCTTTTCTTCCCAGACTGACTTCCCAAGAAGGGCCCCCTAACTGCAATGGCCAGTAAAATAAAGATCCCCTCATATTATGTACATAGATGGTGAAGTTGAGATTCTTCAAAACTTTGGGTAGACAATAACAACAATCAAACCTTAGTTCCAAAATTTTAGGTCGATTATGGATATTTAACAGACTAGTTAGGATCGGTTACAGTCCTACAGGTATTTTTTTTTTTCCCTTCTATTCTTCAAAAAAATTTAGTATAGTTTAGTCAAAGTCATAACAATGTTCCTAAAAGTTGAATGGAACTTACATAAACAACCGAGTCAAGAGCAGCCAGAGCAAGAATATCAGCACAGGACACCACTCCGGGACATGCTTTCTCTAACTTGGCTTTAATGTCATCGACAACTTTGAATCCTCGAACCGAGTTGTTGTTAGGATTTGCCGTTTTCTCTCCAACAAAGCTGCCGGGAATATCATCCAACAGTATTGATGCGTCACAGCCCTGTGACCATTTTTTTTAGTCCAAACATTTTCAGGTTATAAAAGAGTTTTTGACAAAATGCTAGTGAAGCTATATACTTACATTTACAAAGCAATCATGGAAATGCAAGCGGAGTAAAGAAGCCCCAATACGAGTTTCTTTGTTTATGGCTTCTATGACTGCTTTGTTAACAATGGATAATACGTTGGGACATGTGGATGAGTAGTGAGTTGGGGAGAGAGAAAGCTTGCCATTAGCTTCCAAAATCATGAAGGCACCAGAAGCAACGAGGACCAGCAGAAATATGTTGTAAGAAGCCATGTTATTCTTGTATCAAGACAAGAATGGCACTGCCTTATATGCACCAATGTGTGGGGTTGCTGATCAGATCATAAGACAATTCGCAAATAAGATTTGTTAAAATTTAATGAATTTAACAAAGGAATATGTTTTCATGATCAAGTGATCACTATATATTTATCTATATGGACAAAAGTGTGGTAGTTTTTAAATGTGAAAGCGACGTTATATTGACTAGATCTGAGCTCCCATGCAGCTCTCCATGCGTGTGTACTTTGGGGGGAGCATTTATCCAATATTCTAGTGCATTGGACGTGACACAGTGAATATCCAAAAAATTGATCTAGTATCAGTCTTAAAGTTCATCTAGTCCACAGAATGAAAGGCTTGTCCAATATTTGGAATTCTTGGCCACATACATCAAACAATTCTTGAGACAAATCCTCAAAGAGTTTGGATGAATTTAGGACCTCTTGAATTTTGAATCCAAGGAACCACTTTCAATCCGCTGGATTCACGAGGCTACAAACAGTTACCTTTAAAAAAGTTACTTTCAATGGCGACTTTTCCAGCAATTTCGTCCTTGTCACTAACTCCTAAAGTGAAATTCGAAAGATCCAATAATTGTACTTCGTCACAAAGGAGTGCACCTCTGCTCACTTGATAATTTGATATGTCGTTTTCTTTGAAGGACCATTTGAGATGGCACTGCCCCTCATGTTGGAACCTTCAAAAGCCATTCATGGCCACTAGTTCAAATTAATTCTACCGACAACAATTTTTTCGCAACCTATATATTTTAATTGGTACATTATTCTCAAAAAAAAAAAAAAAAAAAAAATTGGTACGTTATAAAAATAATTTAAAAAGTGATGTATGTGATGCATTCAAGCATGTGAAAGTATAGTTGTTCCAAATTGTAAAAATATTACAATTTTTTTTTTTTTTTTTTTTGGGTTTGTTTCTAGCGTTGTCTTTTATCTCAAGGTATATGTAAATAATTGCCTTCTCTATCAGTGTTCTTAAGCCTATTTGAGAACGTGGTCATTTGCATTCCAATCATGTCATATATATAATGATGGGTCATTCATCATTGAGACAGAGTTGCATTACTTTATCAAAAAAAAGTTCCAACGACAGCTAATTGGCAGCATATGGTGGGATGGGGAAATGGAGGACAGAGTTCTTATAACTTTGAGAAAATTTCGGTAATGATTGATTTTTTATTTTATTTTTTTATTTATGATCATTTCGGTAATGATTGATTAAATGTGTTTAGTACAATAAAAGCATAAATGTTTTAGATGCCTCTATGACATTAGTTAATAAATTATTTTTTAAAAAAAATTTATTCTATTTTTTTGAAAAAAGTTATTCTATTTTTTTGAAAAAAAAAAATATTAAAAATTAAATTTTTTTTTTTCACAATAACATTTTTAAAATGGTTAATTAGCAAATGTTTGTAAGGCAGAAGTTAACAAAATACTTAATGTATTAATAAAATATTTTTTTAAAAGAAGAATGAAAACTAACCAAAGTTGGCTATGAGTATATCATTGATGTGTAGAAAAATACCTTCCATCCCCACAGATAAATCGCTAACATGTGTAACAAAATTATAATCCACTAAATTATCTTTTCTACGAACATTATGAACGTAGTACTTTAGTAGGTTTTTAATCACCTTTCATAATAATAAGCTAGCTGTTATAATGTAACACTTCGCTGCACGTAGGACCAAAGACCCATGTGGCTATTTTGACCAAAGACTCAAAAGCCATTGTAGCTGTTTTCCTATCTATCATTCACGTGGACTACGAATGCAGCAGTCTATATTTTCAATTTGTCTTGATCATATTAAGTGTGGGAGGGTTTTTTGTCTCAGCCCCCAATTAGCAGGTATTGTCCGCTCTGGTTATGCCTCACAGTTTTGTTCAATCCCACATCGGGGAGAGATGCCTCCCACATGTGCTTTATAAGCTTGAGCCCAAGACACATGTGGGAGGCGTTTCTCCCCGATGTGGGATTGAACAAAACCGTGAGGTGTGGTACACATGTGTCTTGGGCTCAAACTTATAAGGCACATGTGGGAGGCTTCTCTCCCCGATGTGGGATTGAACAAAACCGTGAGGTGTAGTAGTGGTACACATGTGTCTTGGGCTCAAACTTATAAGGCACATGTGATTGGGGGCTGAGATAAGAAACCCTCCCACATTAAAAGGTGGGGAGTAATAAGGCCTCCTCCAAAGTCGAGGCCACATGGCACCCAGCACCTCCATCGAAATTCCTGAGTGATGCATCATCCCTCAAGGGTTCGCCATTGAGCATTGGAGCTGGAAGCCAAGCCTGAGGCTCAGTTGGCTGATTATCTCCCTTCTCCGAGGCTCTCTGCCATGTTTGGCCAGTCTTTTGCTGCTTTGCAGCTCTTTGGGCCTCGTCTTCATGAGCAGGACGAGACCTCCCGGTCTCCACTACGTCTTTGCCTTTCTGCTCTCTCTTCCTTTTCGGATCAGCAGGTTCAGATCTGGAAGACAGAGATGGCCGAGGAGGAGGAAGAGGAGATTTGGGAGGAGGAGGAAGAAGTTTGGGCTGTGTGGATTTCCCCGGTGCACCTTTTCCGGGCTGAGATTCTATTAATTCCATCAGACTTCTTTGGGATTTCCTTTGGATACCCATTTCGTCCGAAGTGATGACGTTTGCTTGTTGCTGGAAGTCAATGTCAACCGATGTATTCTCGGGAGATGGAGGTTGATTGAACACTTCAAATTCGTCCGAGGAGTCTAACAAAGTCACAATCCCTCTGGATTTTCTTCTTCTTCTTTCTCTCTTTCTTCCTCCTCTTCCTTAGGAACGGGTTGGGACAATGATGGTCCTACTGAAGGGATTCCCATAAAGAGTGGTTGAGTAAGGGGTGTACCTTCAGGAATTGGAATACTCTCAGGAACGACAAATCCCTCGTAGGCTACACTAATACGGTGAAGCCGAGGATCGTTGGCTTTTATCACACACTTGGGGGCTTGAAATGCCAAAGAAATGGGCGTATACCCAAGGATTATGTGTGCTGCTCGTAGTTGACCGTCGGCTTCGTTTACGAACACCTCAGACCATAAAATTCTATCTAGGCTCTCTCTATTGACTAAACTGAGTCGAGGTTTGGTAGAACATTTGTCTGCAAAATCATTAAAATGGAAGAAAATTTTATCAAAAGCAGAGATAGTGGGAAATAAAAGAGAAATATAAGCCAAGAGGCATAAATTTACGACCATAACCCCTACCTGGTTTTCCCTCCTTAGTCGGACAGGGTAGGCCATCATGCCATTCCCCAGAAAAGATTAAAAAATCCTCCTTCAGCCCTTTGTTTGATGTAGGGAGGCATTGGATTAACCTTACTTCGGGATACCTTGACTTAAGGTAATATCCCTATCCCGTCAAATGGTGTAGGTTGTATACCCAGTTCACATCATGGTGGGTCAAATTCAAGTTCATTCTTTCGTTTAGGACTTCTATACTCCCTAATACCCTAAACATATTTGGGGCGCATTGTGTGGGAGATAGCCTAAAGAACCTAAGATAGTTCCTAGTGATGTTACCCATAGGAATGGTCATCCCTCCCTCTATGAAGGCGATCATTGGGATGACCACCTCTCCTGTTTTCCTAGCATCTACCCATTCCCCCTGGGCAGCGTATCTCATGCCCACTGTTGGTGGGATCCTGTACTTAGTCCTAAACCTTTCTATATCCTCCTCGGATTCAACTAAACGCTTGAACTTACCCATTTTATAAGAAGTTTTGAAGAGAAATTAACGAGTTTGAAACGAAAACTAAAAGGGTTCGAGGAAATTTACAGGTTTGAAAAGAAGGTCCTCGGACAAATTTTTAGTATTTGTAGACGCATAGGGAAGCGAGAGAGAGTGACAGGTTCAATGTATGAGCTCTATGACTGTGTGATTGTTGAAAGTAGGAAAGGGAATTGATTTGAAAAGCTATTTATAGTGGCATAGAAGCTATAAGCGGGAAAATTCCTGCTCGTAAACCCAGGAAATCCTTCATCGTTGGATCTGCATCGTGCCGTTGAATGTGGGGGACAAGAGTGCCGCCAAAATTTAATGATGGCACGCTCTGGACGCCGAAGCGTCAGGAGCGTGCCTTGAGCAGGTAAAAAGGCATTTGAGAGTTCGGGTAAACAGAGTATAACCATAACCGGGATGGGCTGAGGATATCAAAATCCTTCTTTCCTCCCGAGGAGTCGAAAAGCAAGATTTTAAGGAGCTATTGTGAGGGCCAGTTAGCCAGAGGGTACTATTAAAACTGTACGAATTGGGCCTATGACCTAATCCGAGGATATTTACTAGTCCGATGATGGTCAAATAAGGTTATTATGGGAATGCTAGAAGAAGAAGAAATAAGGATTGTATACGATAGTCCAAAATATGTCCGAGGAGAAAAGTCATCTCGGAAATAGAGATCCGAGGTCAATAGGAGTGTTCTATCATCATGAACATCCTTCAAGGTTGCATCACAGCTAGAAGTGGACATTGGATAAGGGAGGAGTAGAGGGATGCAACAAATATCTGTAAAGCTGCTACCTCCACATTAAATGCATTCCAGCTAACTCTTTGGCCGCATTAATATGGAGGTGATACCTGAACAGTAGTACAGCAGCCTTACAGCTGCTGACTAAAGGTTCTGGGAGGTGTTGGATGGGACAAGAAGGAGTTCCTAGAACCTAACCTACACGTGTATGGTAGAGATGATACCAAGATTATAGTATATTGCATGGAAATGTGGCCTAAAGAAGGGGGATCGGAAAAACCAAGAAATCCTTGTAATAATCCTTTGAACTCTTGTAACCTTGTTCATCAACTTGACATTATAACATAGCTCCTTGGGCTGTGCCGAGGATAGTTTTTCTTATCCTACTTATGTTTGATGATCCTAAATCAACAACTTTTATTATCTTTCTTACTGAATAGAACTAGTTCTTTCACCCATGCTCTACAAATTCATTGTTTGGGCTCGTTGGGCTAAAACTCAATTCTATATTGGGTCCAATCCAAATCCTGTCCTTACATTAAGAAATGAAGAATTTCTAACAGAATAAGTATAAATTTTCACTGTTTTTGTATTGCTTAATGATACTCCTTTCTTTTCTTTTAAAAGATTTATAGAGTTGGAATCTTCTATCGTTAAAATATTACAAACAGAAAACAAACCTAAACTACTTTAAAATAAAAATAAAAACCAAAAAAAAAAAAAATATATATATATATATATAGTTAAAAAGGTGAAGAGGGACATGTATTTTAAATCTTGATAGGGATGAGCGCATATGGAAGGTGAGCTAACTCCAATGGGAGTTGGGCCTAAAGCTTAATTGCTTTAACTACCCAACATTAATTGCCAACACACATAGACAGCCATGTATTATTATTATTATTATTATTTTATTTATTTATTTTTTTTTTTTGAGAATTTACATAGACAGCCATGCATGAATGCATATAAAGGCTATTTATCAGCCAGAAAATGTAGATGTATACAATTTAATCAGTACAATTATTATTATCATTATTTTGGTAATAATCAATTGATTGACAATGCTGACGATTGGGAAATAGAATTCTTGTGTTATCGGCTTCTTTGTGTAGTTTTATGAATAGAATATCGGTATCAATTGTAGTGTATAAAGTTACCGATATAATATGGCTAAGAGCAATCGGCCATTATTTGTTGGTGCATTTTAATATTTATTATAAATAAATTATTTAAATTTTTGTTATGAGAATTAAAATTCTTATTATTGTGCAATATATTTGTATTGAATTTGGTTGATAAATGAAAAGATGTAGGAGTTTCAATTTTTAATGGAGAGTTAATGTTCTTTATTTAAGAAATTCTCATCATAACATAATAAGTATAAAATTTATGTGAATAAATGGGTTATAATTCCCATTAATTTTGAGTGAATCCTATTAGTCTACAAATAGGATTATGTGCACCATCCCTCAACATATGTATAACAATATACATTATCCATATGTAAAACAATGATAGAATGATTTGGGCAAGGAAATGTGTTTTATGTGGTGGAGCTTTGTGCTAAAATATTATTATTGAATTTGCTTAAGACACACAATGATATAGTCGAGCTATTGTATTCTATTCCTATCTACATGGAAAGTCTAATAGTAAATCTGCTGCATCAAATTGTGGATTTTGCAATCTACAAAGGACTTAAATCTCTTTAAAGAAGGTAAGATTTTTATGTCCCGACATAATTATCTTTATTATAATTTTTTAATCTATTTATATTTAATATATTTGTTAATTTTTAATTAACACTAAAATATATAGTTTAAAATTGCAAGAAATTCATTGGTTTATTGCTGAAACTTTTTTTTTGATGAACATTGTTGAAACATGTTATGGTTTGAAATCGCATATTCATATTTCATCTGTATGTACAAGTTGGTGTCTGCAATAAGCTTTACCGGTTCTAAAAATATCTCAAGGTTCATAATTTCTTTAGTGCAGATGCACGTATAATGTGCCCCATTTTTCAATCCGATTGGCTTATTTCAACCCCACAGCATTCATAAATCATAACCGTATGCTAACCAACTCTTCTTGGGGTCATTAATCATTATATATTGTCCCATCCGTATTCACCTTCCATGCTTTTTTGTCAGTCATGGCTTTTGTCAGTGTGTCAGTACTGCTGGTGCCAGGCCCGAATGATATTATTTGTACTCTTTAAGTAGTCCCATGACTTCTTCTGACGTGATTCTAATTATTTAATTCTTCTTTTGAAAAAATAAACCAAAAGATACTTACTTAAATATAGCAAAACATGGTAATTTGTGTTTACGCATTCTGTCGACTTATAAGTCCTTGATTATGTAGATTGATTCTCTCAGTGTTAGTTCACATGATATTAAACAAGTTAACATAACACAATATGTGAAAATCATTAGAATCAATGATGCAATCTCGTGAAATTTGATGAATTGAAAGGCATTACTATGAGAATCAAAACAAAAAATCACCTTGTTGTGACCTATATGCCGGTTTTGGACAAATTTCTTCATTTTAGGCATTTATTTAATCAAATTTGTTATGGTAATTGTCCATTTAATTGTAATTTTTAATTTAAAATTCAGAATAAGGTATTGTTAGTTTTGGGACGTATTTGTGTTCTAGAATTAATTTTTGTTCAGTAAAAAAAAAGTATTAATTTTTGTAATTTTTCTCAAAATGCTCTTTTTTAATGGTTTTTCGTTCTTCTAATTTTGGCAAAGCACGAAATAGGGTTTCATAGCCAAATAGCCAACCTAACACTCATTTATTATAAATTAATGGTTAATCAAAAATTTAATGTAGTCCCTTCACTCGATGGTCAAGCATTAATTTACCCTATGTTTGGAAGTTTTGAGAGAGTGAATAGTAGAGGGGAGTAGAGGGAAGAAGAGTAGTGGAGAGGAGAGTAGAGAGGAATGGTTATCCTCCACCTTATTTGGATGTTTTTAAAATTAAGTAAGGGGGAGGGGAATAATTAGTTTTTTCATTTGTAATTTTGTTAATATAGTAAGGGTAAATTTGATAATTCATTTGATTAAGTATTTTTATGCTCCACTCTCCCTCCAAATCTCTCCAATTTGAGGGAATTAAATATGAGAGGTTGGAAGTAGTTCAAACCCCTCCAAATCCCTCTCCCTCCTTCCTTAAAAAACATCCAAACAAGGTATTTAAATTACTCTCCCTCCCTCTACTCTACTCCCCCTCCTTTCCCCAACATCCAAACATAGCATTAGTCTAGTCAAGCATTAAAGAAAGATACTCTAAATATCTCAACTTTGACATAATTTTCTCTATTTTAAATTTACATTGCTCACTACCGCATACTCTTAGTGCGATGATCACTTTATAAGTAAAATTTTTTGTGGAGTGTAGGGGATAAGGATCGAGATTCAAGTCTTCAAGAAGAAGTTTCATATATATATACACACTTAAATTAAACTAGAATAAAAATTTTATCTTGTATTAAAAAAAAAAAAAAAATTGCATTGCTCATTCGACTCCACAGCATTCATAGCCAACTAAACGAGTCAAGCACTGCATGCACATCACGTAAGAGCACTAGCATTGAAAAATGCTAAAGCCATATTTAAAGCATTTTTAACATTTTAGAGGACAAAATCACTTACATCAAAGAATGCTAAACCGCACTATTGCAAAAATTTTTGCAATAGTGCTACAGTACAATTCTAAACTTAGAATTGTACTGTAGCAGAATGTTAAAAAAAAAAAATATATATATATATATATATATATATATTTTATTCGCTCCGTGTTTCTCTCCACCTAGAAATCTTCTCTCTCTCTTCCTTCTCTTCTCCGTTTCTCCATCTCTGCTCTTTCCTCTCTACGGACCCAAACGCCACCTCTGCTCTCTCTTCCTTCTCTGTTAGGTCCGGTGTTTAGGTTGTGGTTGGGTTGTGGGTTGATCAGTGGGTTGATCGGTGGTGGGTTGATGATATTTTTTGAATGGGTTTGCTCCGGTGGGTTTCGAATAGGCTGGGTTTCAAATCGGCGGTGTGGATTCGGATCGGTGGTGGGTGTGGTGGCCGTTGTTGGCTTTGGTTTGATGGTTTGTGTGTGGCTGTGTGTGGGTCACTGTGTTGGTTCTCTGTTTTTTTTTTTTTTTTTTTTTTTTTTTTTTTTTTTCTGGCTATGACCGGTGCTTAAAGGGGTTGTGGGTGGTGGTTGGGTCCGGGGTTTGGGTCGTGTTTGGGTAGTGGTTGGGTTGTGGGTTGATCGGTGGTGGGTTGATGATATTTTTTGAATGGGTTTGCTCCGGTGAGTTTCAAATCGGCGGTGTGGATTCGGATCGGTGGTGGGTGTGGTGGCCGTTGTTGGCTTTGGTTTGATGGTTTGTGTGTGGCTGTGTGTGGGTCACTGTGTTGGTTCTTTGTTTTTTTTTTTTTTTTTTTTTTTTTTTTTTTCTGGCTATGACCGGTGCTTAAAGGGGTTGTGGGTGGTGGTTGGGTCCGGGGTTTGGGTCGTGTTTGGGTAGTGGTTGGGTTGTGGGTTGATCGGTGGTGGGTTGATGATATTTTTTGAATGGGTTTGCTCCGGTGAGTTTCAAATGGGCTGGGTTTCAAATCGGCGGTGTGGTTTCTGATCGGTGGTGGGTGTGGTGGCCGTTGTTGGCTCTGGTTTGATGGTTTGTGTGTGGCTGTGTGTGGCTCTGTTGATGGGTTTGTGTGGTTTTGTGAGAGGAGCTGGTGCTAGAGGTTGAGGGAGGCTGAGGAAAAAAAAAAAAAAAACGATTGGAAAGCCTAGGAAAGTAGAACTGAAAAAAAAATGGTTAAAAAGAAATAATAAAAAAAGATTAAAGAATAATATTTTAATAAGAATAGAGTTTTAGGATGTGAGAGGTATTATAAAATGGGATGGTATAAGTAATAAAGTGATTTTTTGAGATGGTATAATAATATAACATAGCATTTTTCAATGCTAGTGCTCTAAGCTAATTTCCATTTGCAAAACGAGTGGCTTCACTTTACTGCAGCTGCTGCTATCGCTTCTACTGATCACTGGTTCTTTCACCACATTCATGCTATTCCCATCGGTCATTAATATTGTCCCATCTTTCACCTCAAATGCCGTTTTTTGTCTGCCGAGGACTTGGATTTCAGTCTATCACCGACTCAATGATGGTTCTATTTTTTCTACTGTCATCTAATCTTTTTACTCCTTTACGTAGTCATGACATCTTCTGCAGGCCGGCTTGATGCATTTGGAAGCTTAAGTTGGGAATTAATTATCTTATTTTAGATGTAAAATTACTACTAATTAACATAAATTATGTAGAATTTTTTTTTTTTTTAATTTTGATAAATTTTTCATACTTGTTGATATGGTAGATTAATAGTGAGAAGTAAAAGAGTGGTATTAGTGATAAATTTAAATAAGAATTAGTAAAAGTTTGCTGACTAAACTCTTATTATTATTATTTTTTTAAGAAATGCAACATTCACAATATTTTTTACAACAAATCTTAGCTTTTAAGTTACTTTTTGTTTTCTATTTGAACATATCACTATAATTATTTTTTTGCCATCAATAATATGTTGTAACAACCTGTTACTTAGTATTAGTTGTAAAAGTGTTATGAAAAATATTGTGGACGTTGCATTTTTCTCTATTTTTTATTTGTTTTTCATTTGGTAAAAAATATTTTTTATTTATTTATTGATTATATATAACTCTGTTGGTTAAAATTTGGAGGCTTTTTTTTTACTTGGGGCCTTAGGCGACTGCATCTCTTACTCTACCATTCAGTCGGCCCTGATCTTCTAACGTGATTCCAATTCAATCTAGTTTTTTTTAGGTCGATAAATCTAGAAACATATGTGATTGATATATAATAAAGTGATATCAATGATAATTTTATTTAAAAGTGGTATCGTGCACTAATCACAATCAACAACCTTATATGCTATGAAAAGAATTGTGAAATGGATGGCATACATTAATGTATTCTCTAACCTCTAATACCATGATTAATGGTTGATCCATCTTTTTCTGATAAATTACCAATGATCGCTTGCTCTAACCTCCAATACCATGATAAATAATGGATTATTCCAAAAGTTATACTTATTATAAAATGGTTAATTCAATCATTTAACTGATATTTTAAGATGTATTAACTTTCGAGCCACATTTGTGGTCTTGCAATTACACGCATGCTTAGTTAAGGACTCTTGTTATGAAATGTATACAAATTGACGTGACAATAATTAATATAATTGATGTCATATCATACTTAATGAATAAAATTTAATTTTTTTTTTCGTTTGAATAATGCTAAGGAGATACTAGAAATTTTACTATTCCTAGCTATATTAATGTCATAAACTAATGTGTCAACTTTTAAATACAACAAATAAAAATAATTAATAAAATAATTTATTATATTGTTGATGTGACACTAATTCACATTCGTTGTCATTTCATTTTTTCAACATTTTGTAATAAAATTAATAGTAGTTTTAATATTGGGAATAACTTAGGTACATTTCTTAGGTTTAGTACATTAAGTTTTTCAATTTAATTTAAACACATAATTGCATTAAATTTAATTTTTATTGAAAAAGATAATATTATTTATATTTTATTGATCCATATAATTGAGTATTTGAATTTAATTAGAAAACCTCACTTACTACACCTAACTACTTGAGGTATTGTACATCAATTCTATCCTTAACAGGCGTTTTCTTTTTTTCATTTGCATGATAATTATAAATCCAATCAAAATGTGGAGCTGTCATTTTCTTTATGGTTGGAAAAAAATTAAATTGGGTTGGCTAAGATGAGAACGGAGGGAGAAAGAGAAGAGGGAAGAGAGAGAGGGGTGAGGGAATATGCAAAGAAAAAGAAGAAAAAACGAAGAGTAATATGGGGATTTCAGTAATAAGTTAATAACCCATCAATAATATTGGAACTGGTGTCCTTTAAGGGTTTTTCACTTTTTTTTTTTATTGGATAAAATGAGTAATTCATGGGTAGAATAGTTATTTTATGAACCAACCAAGAATAAAATAGGGACATTCATTTAACCAAGGGTAAGTTTTTTTTTTTGGGATAGAGTGTTAATCTCTAGCGTCCGCTTTTGATGATTATGCTATTTATCATAAAACCAAGACACTAATCAGTTTTTGGTGTAGACGAAGATTGAACCTCAAATCTCTTATTCAACTATCAGAGACTTTATCAATTGAACTAACTGAAGATAAGTTAGTCTAGAGAAAATTCAAAGATGTTAACCAGGTTAAGTCAAATTTGTTTTTGGGGTTGGCTTTCACTTTTGCAAAAGTTTGAGGGAGTATTGATTCTTGATAAAATCGTTCGTCACCATAGACAACTGTACAACTCGTGCCTTAAAAAAATTCAATGGCATCTTTTTTTAATGAGCTATAGTGACGAAAAACCTATTTCGTCACCAATATGAATATCTTTAGTGACAGAATATTGATTTCGTCACCATATTTAAATATTTTTATCGAATTTGGTGACGAATTTTTGTTTTCCTCACTGAATGTTATCATTTAAAGACGAAATTAGTTTTCCTCACTAGATTTCATCACCGTAGTCCATGTTTGTTGTAGTGTTATGAGGAAAGTTGATATAATTTATCTTAAATAATAACTCAATAGAGAAATAATTAAACAAAACCTTTTTTTAGAGAAGCTTAAACAAAACTTAATTGTTATAATAATATGTAATTAAATATGAGCTTCACTCTCCCTTAAAAGTTACAATGACTTTTGAATAGAGTTTGTGAAATATCCTAGTGTTAGAACTCCATCTATCTCTCCCATGTGTGTGCTTGTGTTTGTTTCTTAAAAAATAAAAAACTATAATTGATCTATTAATGGCAAGTGTTAATTTTCTTAGTTTTCCCTTGATGATTGTTCATTTTTTGGGATCAATGCATGATTATTCTTAATTGCTAATAGATATGCTTTGTAGAATATTATTGTTAACTGTTTCATAAGATTTCTTATGTAGAAATGGTCCTCGAATTAGGTTAAGGTCAATAGAATGATAATAATAATAAATAAGTACTACATTTTCATAACAAATTGTAGATAATAAATTGTTATTGGTTCTAATTTGGTTTCACCACTAAAACTACGTTTTTGCCAACCAATAACAGCTAATAACAACCTGCTACTTAGAATTTATTATAAAATTTTTATAAAAATGTTGTTGAAATAAAATTTCTCTAATAATAATAAGAAATCTTCTAAATTAAGGATTGTGTGGAGATTTGCAAAAGCTTGGGAGTTGGGACTCCTTATAATTATTTTGTGCTCAAGTTTTACTATAATCTCATGTTCTACAACTTAAAATATAAAGATGGGATTTGCTTTGATTACTTAAATTAATGCTAGAAAGCCAATCAGTATATAACTACTAAAAGTACGATAATAGTTCTTGGTTTAAAAAAAAAATTCCAAATCCTGGAAAAGCGTATTGTGTAAAAGAATTAGAAATAAAAGACAATGTTTCGAATTAATTTATAATTTTTTTTGGCTGAATAAATACTTTATTACTAAACTTCGAATTAATTTAAAGAATAGTTTTTTAAAAAAATGTTAAATAATGGGTCTTACTAACACTAACAATGTACTTGGAAAGGAGGAAGCGAAGAGAATGGAAGAAAAAAAAAAAAAAAAAATGAAAGAATGCATGTCCTTTCCTTAGTTTGGTTGTGCAAGAGGAAAAAAAAAAAAAAAAAATGCGGTGGAGTGATGTTTTTTCCATGGGATCCATTGTATTGTTATCAGCCCAATTTGGGCAGAAATGGGAGGAAGCGAGAGCAAAAATTTTATTGGGTCCACCACTTTATACAATAAAATGACTAATACGTCCTTAACATTTTTAAGATATATGAATTTTCACATCATTCATAAGGGAACAATGATAAAAATATGCATTTTTCATTTCTTTTCCTTTTGCAAACCAAACAAAGGAAAGATAGAATTCTCGTATATTCTTCTTCTATTTCTTTCCTATATTCAAACACATCAAAGTGAAATATTTTCTTTTCTCTTTCCTTTCTCTTCCCCCTTCCCTTCCTCTTTTCTTTCTCTTCCCTTTCCTTAGCTTGAACCAAACATAGTATAAATGCGTAGGGACATTTTTATTTTCTTTTGTTTTGGACAAATAAAAGGGCTTGCATCTTTCCAGGGGTCGAGGGAATATTCACCCGACACCCCCTACTACACTTGATCTTAGCCAAAAGGCCGAGAAAGGTATCCCGACACCCCCTGCAAGTTCTATTATTACATATGAAAATGTGTAGGGACATCTTTGCAATGTTTGTTTGGGTTTTTTTTTTTAAAAAAAAAAAAAATTATTTTAAGTAAACATGATAAAATTTCAACCTATAACGTCTATTACATGATAACTGATTTTTTATTTTTTTATTATTAGGGTTAAATATCAGTTAAATTAATTGGAACCCACAAATATAAAGTATTTACTATTGTAAGGTTAAGGGCTCAAATTATATATTGGGGCTTGGGCCTTAGCCGAGAGCATGAGTGGTCTGAGGAGGAACGAATGATAATGAATGGTTCGGGCTCAGGATTTAATGAGCAAGATACAAATAGGAAGGTTGTCCGAGGAGGAATATCTCCTCGGATACGATAAGTACAGCTCAAATATGTATTCCAATGATCGGAGTGACCTTCCATGAAGCTCCAGTGATAAGGACGTGCATCATGAACATACGAGAAGGAGGGGAACCCAAAAATATCTAAGGGAAAACTGCTACTACCACATTGAATGTACTACAACTACTTTTCTGACCACATTTATGTGGAGAAGACCTCTGAACAGTGTTGCATTGGCTACCACAACTCACAGAAAGCCAAAGAGGGTGTCTGATGGGACAGGTACTCAGATAAGGGTTCAGATAACCAATAAGTGTAGGATCAAGATAGTCCAAAGGGAGCTATATAATGTAAGAAACCCTCCATGAGGGAGGGGATTGGAAAAATAGAGAGAAAGAACACTGTAGCAATCAAAATTACACATGTACTCTGTTTAGTTGATTTATATGAACACTTGCCTCCTCGGACAAGAAGTTCATTCATATCAGTACTTCTTATTTGTGCATGATTGCCATCCAATTCCATATTAGCCGTTGTCCAATTCATTAGGGCCTAGTTCTTTGACCCACTCTCTACAAATTCATTATTTTGGGCTTTTTGGGTCTAAGTCCATTCATCTCGGATTGAGCCACAAATCTAGTAGTTACAATTGGCGCCGTCTGTGAGGAGAACTTGTGTAATAGTGAGTGCAACGCTTAACTATGGTAGGATCAGGTCCACACCAGGCAGAGTCTTTGGGATCCCAGCATGGCGATCCTTTTGTCAACCTTGAGTAGAAAGGTAACCGGAAGGGAAGTGTGCATACCGCACATACTGATAAGAGTCAACCTCGATTACACGGGGAGGATTGCTAAATGGGGCACAGTTCTAGGACTTTTGACATCAAGTACATGCCTCGTACCTTTGTCAAGGGCCAGGTCCTCGCAGATCTGGTAACCGAGTTCGCTGAGCCTCCATTAGAGGAAGTGGCAGCGATACAGAGCATGGATGGAAAATCAGTTGGCACAATCTCCTTGCAAGAACCTTTATTCTGGAAGGTGTGTGTTGACGGTGCAGCAAATCAAAGGGGCTCCGGAGTGGGGCTAGTTCTGATTTCTCCTGAACAAATCACCATTGAAAAGTCACTAAGACTGGGCTTCTCAGCTACAAATAATGAGGCTAAATATGAAGCTTTGTTGGAAGGCATGTCCATGGTTCAAAGAATGGGGGGAAAGCAGTAAAGATGTTCTCGGACTCAAGATTGGTTGTTGGCCAAGTGAAGGATGAGCTAGAAGCAAGAGATGAGAGAACTCAAAGGCATCTTTCTAAGTGGTTAAACAGAACTTTAGACATGCCTGGCTCCTCGGACCACATGCTTTGGGGAAATTAACACACTGTGACATCTTTATAAATAGTTAAACAGAACCTTAGACATGCCTGGCTCCTCGGACCACATGCTTTGGGCAAATTAACACACTGTGACATCTTTATAAGTGGTTAAACAGAACCTTAATCATGCCTAGCTCCTCGAACCAGATGCTTTGGAGAAATTAACACTTGATGACATCTTTATAAGTGATTAAACAAAACCTTAGTCATGCCTGGCTCCTCGGACCAGATGCTTTGGGGAAATTAATACTCTATGACATCTTTATAAGTGTTAAACAGAATCTCAGTCATGCCTGGTCCCTCAGACCCATACTTTGGTAAAATTAACACACTATGGCATCCTTATAAGTGTTAAACAGAACCTCAGTCATGCCTGGCGCCTTGGACCACATACTTTGGTAAAATTAACACACTATGGCATCCTTATAAGTGTTAAACAAAACCTCAGCCATGCCTGGTCCCTCAAACCACATACTTTGGTAAAATTAACACACTATGGCATCTTTATAAGTGTTAAACAGAACCTTAGCTTTGTCTGGTCCCTCGGACCACATACTTTGGTAAAATTAACACTCAATGACATCTATTCGTTTTTTTTTCTCAGTATTAAACAAAACCTTAGTCAGGCCTGGTTCCCTAGACTACACGCTTTGGCTAAGTTAATACTTGCTGGCATCCTTCTAAGTGTCAAGGCAGATCTAAGATTATAACTAACTCCTTAAATTGATGGCTCTGAGTAAGTTAAAGTCCTTAGTTGTTTATCTAAGCGTTGGGTAGAGTGAAGGATATCTTACCCTCTTATTCTTCACAAAGTATATTACTTATCTTCATTAGATCTAGCTTTCATTGCAGAAAGGTCAATTCACAGTACAGGTATGTGGCAAACTTCTCTATTGCTGGTACTTGGTTAAATTGATTAAATTGTTAGCAGTGTATTGTTATTAGTTTTTACTAAAGATGAAGCAACAACAGTTCAATGGTATTTATAATAGTAATACTCCTCAAAGCACATAAAGCAAAAGTGCAAGAGACAAAGAGAAAAACATTTTCATTAAATGAAAAAGGGAATACATTATATACATTGACAGAATGTCATTAAAAAAAAAAAAAAAAAAAAAAACTACTACAAAAGAAATTGCAAATTAAATCCTAAACTCTACTTGGCCTTGGAGGGATCTTCTTGTTGGCTTGGCTGTAAGGCAGGAGCATCCTTGTCTTGAGGGACGGACTTCTTGGTCTTGGCCTCTGTCTCCCTTGCACTGGCCTTAGCAGCATCCTCAGCCACTGAGAAAGACTTAGCCTCCTTGCCTTTACCCTTGTCCTTGACCCCTTCAGCCCCTTGGCCTTGATCACCAACTTGGTTGGGTCCTTTCGAAGCCTCAGGGAGGGGGAGAGCAGCCTGGGCAGCCAAGGGCTGCTCTAAAGACTTAAGAGTAATGGCAGAGGGAGGAAGGATGGCACCTAGAACCTCGCGAATATCCGGATGGTAGTATCTGCTCCTAGGTTGCCTTCATGCTGAGTCTGCAGGGACTCCTGCAACATTTAGGGCCTCATCCCATGTTGCGTCGCAGTAGTCCCTGCACACCTCAACAAGCTCCTCAGTAAGCCTGGCCTGCATGCCTAGGGCATAGGTTGCTTGTTTTTTGGCCTCTACTGCCTCCTTGGCCAGTTGAACCGCCTCCTTGGCCTTCTGCAGCTCAGTCTTGAGATCTATTACCAGCTGCCTTTGGGTGGCCAGATCTATCTCGGTCAAGTGCAGTTTTTGGCACTAATCCTCGGCCTGCCTTTCCACAGTCTTTAGACCCGCCTCGGCACTTAGGCGAGCCTGGTCTGCCTCTTTCAACTTCTCGAACAGCTCAGCTTGTTCTTGTTTGAGGGCCCCCAAGGACTTTTCAACATCAGCACGGGAGAGGGCCGCAGCATTGGCCTCATTACGAGCATCGCAAACCCACTCCTCGGCCACAAAAACTTGTTGAGCAACCTGCATAGAAACAACGGAAGAATCATATGAGTAAAAAAGTAGGGAAAGAACGAAAGTACAGCTTAGCATTTAAATTCAAGGATAACATAGATTGCTAATCATAGCGAGGTCCCTCTTCAGGGATAGGAAGAGGTCATTCTGCATAAAGCGCCTATAAGCCTTCATGTCTTTCGGGAGGAGAAGAGGCTACTCTAGGGCTTCAGCAATGTAGCCTGCATGCTCCCTTTGGAAGTCTCTGACTGAGGCGTTCCAAGGGATGGCAGCCTCATCCACCTCCAGCCGAGGAGACCAGGTGCGTTGCGGAAGGCGCACATCGGCTTTATTTTACTCCTCCCGGCTGTCCACAGAAGTAGACCTTTTGTCCCGAGGGTCTTTGGATACCTTCTGCTGCTTAGCCCTCTTCTGAGGGCCCACCTCCCCTTCTTCAAGCTCTTGAACCGGCCTTTTCTTCTTTAGATCAGGAATGTCTTTCAGTCCAAGGTCGGTGGGAGGTGGAGGAGTAGGAGGAGGAAATGTGGGGTTGGGACTTGGTGGCTTCTTTCAAAGTTGACACCTTGTTCCTGGAAGCCATGAGGTCTCTTAAGCTCTTGTTTCTCTGGTTCAATGCCATCCCGTCTTCCTCTTCTTCAGAGGTGCTGTCTGGACGGGCAATCACCAAAATGGAAGCGTGAACACCTGAATGCCTATCAGTCCCGTCCTCGGCATCTAAGACGTTGACCACAAGAGCCCCTTGACTTTCTTCTTCTTCGAAGTAGAATTTGTCTATCTCCTCCTCTAGTGATAGGCGTGAAGATGCAATCTCCTCCTCGAGCACTACTGCTGCTTCAGGTTGAACTTGTTGAAGTGGCAACGCGACTAGTGGAAGATCATCTTGGGCTAAGAAATTTGGGCGTGACACGTCAATCCGAGCTAGTCGATGGTCACCCGCTCTTATGGCGTGACCTATTTCTTAGTATATTTTCGAGATAGGCTCGAAGTCCAAAATTAAGTGGACTGCTCTCAACTGTCTATCTTCACTTACAAAGATCTCAGATCTCAGCAAGTAGTTGAGAGCTTTAACGTTGGTCAGATTGAGCCTAGGCGCTACGTGTCTTCTATTTGCAAAAGAAGCCGAGAAGCAAAACATGGTTAGAAAGTTAAAATCCGTCATCAAAAGAAAGCAAGATGAAAGGGAAATAACGACATGGTCAGGGTTAAAGAATCTAAATCTCTTGCTAAGGAACCTAATTCTAAGGTATCCCACCTAGCTCTGCCTCTCAGATAGGGCAGTGAATGTCATCATGCCACGCTCCCGAAGCTATCAAATAGTTGTCTTTTATACCCTTGTTAGATTTAGGTAGACACGATACTAGTCTGAAAATGTCAGATCAGGACTTGAGATAATATCCCACGTTTTTAAGGGAGTGGCACTCGTACATGTGGACCACATCATGCCAGGTGAGCCCCAAGCGCAGATGCTCGTTGAAAGCATCAACACTACCTAAGACCCTAAATAGATTAGGCGCACATTGGTGGGGGCATATCATATGGTTGATAAGGTAATCCCGTGTTATCCTACACATAGGAAAGTCATTCCCCCTTCTATGAAAGCTATCATGGGGATGATGACTTCCCCTTCTTCTCTGTGTATCACTATTTGTTCTGGGGAACAGTACCGCAGGGCGACTCCTTGTGGTATGTGGTATTTCTCCTTAAAGGCCTCTATTTTGGCAGGTGAGTCTACTAGATGTTTAAATCTACCCATCTGGACAATTTAAAGGGAAACAACTGAAATTGGCTAATGAAGAAATAAGAACTGGAAGGCTGAGGAGACTGGCCGAGGAGAAAAAGGGAAAATTTAAAGAAATAGAAACTTACAAGAACTAAAATGTGTATTGTTGAGGGCCATTTGTGGAAGCCCAGGCAAACAGAAAAGCCCAATAATGAGGGTCACAAAGAATTAACAAGATAAATAGCAAAAAACCCATTAGGCCCAAGCAGCAAGAATAATGGATCACAGGCCCAACAAATAAATAAATGGGTCTTGAAGAAGCAAGCGGGCTCAAAGAAGCCAGGAAAGAAAGAAGTAGCATCCCATGGACAGAGTATGAGGTAGAAAAGTGAGAAAGGGCCGCCGTAGGCCCAAGCCAATGCAAACTAAGAGAGTAAGGGGTTTTATGGCAGATCCATGAACCCCAAAGATAAGGATAAGGTTATTGGGCCGAGGAAGCCCAATGAAGTTAGTAAAAGGCCCATAGGAGTGTGGAATTAGCAAACGGGCCGAGGAAGCCCAAAGAAAGCAATCGGGCTATGGATGCCCAAAGGAAAGCCCAAAGGGACATAGGAGCCCATGAGTAAAAGCAAAACAGTGTCCATGACAGGCCACTGAGAAAAGGGATAAACGGCTGGCCTAAAAAGAGGTCCAGCAGGATTAAGTTATTACGGCAGGAATAACAGTTTAACGTAGCAGGCAAAAAAGAAAATCAAAAGTGGGCCAAAGAAACGTAAGGCCCATCATCATACGAAGCCTAGCTCTTGAATGGAGCGGGAAACCAAAGAAAAGCCCACATGAAGGGCCAGGAAACGCAGACGGAGAGTCTCCAGGTCACGACAGACACATGAGCAGCAAGCAGACTCTTGGACGAATCTGAAAGGGAAGCACGCGCAAGGCCCAGGCACCACCAGCCTGTACCCAGCCAATATAGGACATGGTGGGGCCATGGGCTAGAGGTAAGAGGTAAAAGGGGTATGGTTTGGTGGTGGGGAGAGGGGAAAAGATCTATTTCACGGCTCCTGCCCAAGCCCTTTTGGGAGGTACGTCCTGCTGGGATGACAGACCACCCAAAAGAGGCAAGTTTGGGGGGGGGGGGGGGGACCGTTGGGTGCATGCCTTGAGAGTAGAGAGAGAAAGCATTTATACCGTGGTAGGAAGAGGTGTTACGGTATACAGAGGAACAAAACAAACCTGCCTTTGTCTGGCAAGGATGGATGTCGCACAGACCTGGTGGTCGGCAAGTACGCCCAGACCAGACAAAGGCGGTTAAGGGGCAAAACGGTAAAATATTGGTCATGGCAGGCACTATAAAAAGGCCCTTGCCGTGCCCTGAAAAGAGGACCGAAAAACAGAGCATATTTCACGAAGTGAAAAGAAAAACAGAGAAAGAAGAAAAGAAAAAAGATAAGAAAGAAAAACAGAGAGGAAAAGAAAGGAAACTAAGGAAAAAGGAGAGTTAGCTCAATAGGCATGCACCAATAGATCGGTTTCCCTCTCTCCCCCTTTAAATCTTACTTTCTTCCAAAACGTAAATAAGGACTCTTTCTTTTTGGGCAACAACCATTCAGGTCCGACTCCCTCAAAGCCATTAATCCCCACGGCAGGATCTTTTTCCTGGGAGATTATTTGCGTTGAGAAGAGGCTTTCTCTCCTCTTTGGCTTTGCTGCGGCAGACTAAGCTTAAAACTTGATTTATGCCCATTTGATTAACTAGTATTATTTTCTTCATTTTCTCTGTGATTGACATCAATATGACCGTAATCATGTTTTATTAGTAAGGAGTACATAGCCACTTATTTAAATAGTCAGAATACTCTGTTTTAGTTATTATTATATCTGCCTGCCGTAACTCGTCTGCAACAGTTCTGCTTGCCGTAAGTTTTGCTCCTGGCAGACAAGACATAAGTTTGTGCACAAACCGGCCCAAGTTGAGTTACAATTGGACCAGCCCCAGCTCCCTTACTCAGAAACACTAGGGCCCATCACCGTAGGAGGCAGCCCAGCCCATTACCGCAGAAGGCAGCCTAATACACCATATACAAAAAAAAAGGCCCCACATCAAATTGGTGACTCCACTAGGGAGTTGGGAAGCAGACGGGGGCAAAGAAAAAGAAAACAGAGCCCCTCGCAAACAATGCCACCAAAGTCCAGGACGACACGGAATATGAGTGCCGTACCCTCACAAGCAGAATCCAGGCCAACAATGCCTCACCAAGAGCAACTTAACCAAACAGAAGGTGCCAACAGAACGGGGGCTGATCCTCAGCCTCAGACAAGAGTCCCCGTGGACAATGTCAACACCTTTATCGAAGTATTGCAGTCATTACAGCACTCGCAGCAACAAATGATGGAAGAAATTCGCCAACTGAAGGCAGACAAAACAAAAGAGAAAGGCAACCAGCATGACCCGGATCATGTGGCAGACGGAGAAGAGACACTGGCAGGAGGTGTCCCGCAGAACGCAGGACAGCGTTTCATTACCATGGCTAAGGTAGTGGCTCTCTTGGAGAAAGAGAGAGCCAGAACGCCAAAGGAGAGGTTTTACGCACGCAGACCTCCCTATCCTCTAAAAGTACTCAGCAAACCATACCCCGAGAGGTATGAACCAAGGGCCTTTGCCCAGTACGATGGCAGGAAGGGAAGTGCAGTAGAGCACGCGAGCAAATTTATTGACACCCTTGGCCCTTACGCAGCAGACGAAGACTTATGTCTGCGAGAGTTTTCAAAGTCACTGTGCGACTGGGCATACACCTGGTACATTGGCTTAAAACCAGGATCAATCCCAACCTGGGATGACATGGTGGATGTATTCTGCACTAAATACTTTGACGGGGAAGAAACGGTAACGCTTGCAACTCTACAAGCAACCAAGCAAAGGAATGGGGAGGATCTGATGGAATACATCAAACGGTTCAGGGACATAGCACTTGATTGCTATGACCACTGTGAAGAAAGGACGTTGGTAGAAATGTGCATGACCAATATGATTCGGGAGTTCAGAGCTGTCCTGGAGAATCTGGAAATTTCCCAATTCGCACAACTATTACAGAAAGCTAGAAAGACGGCTCAGTCCGTGAAACCTAGTTCAGACAAGAGAAACACACCACAGGCTATGGCGATGTCCATTGAAAACCAGAAAAGGAAAACAGAGGGGAGGGAGTATGATACGCCCCCACCCTTACCATGTACTCCTAAGGAGCTAGATGTACTACTTGACAAATGGATAGCGGACGGGATCTTTAAACCCAACCAGGTTTCTAGAGAGCCTATAGAGGAAGAAAGGAGGGATCCTCGCTTCTGCCGCTTGCACAACTATGTACAACACCCCACCGCAGAATGCTGGGCGCTCCGCAGGTTGGTGCACCGCAGGATCAAAGAAGACACATTAGAGCTGACCCAGCAGGAAGTCCAAAGAAACCCACTCCCAAACCACAAGGGAAAGGGTGTAGCAGCAGTAGTGATATGTGCAGACCCGGGAGAAGACAAGGAAGAAAACTTGGCCCTGCCTGCCACGGCGATTACCACTCTTCAGCAGAGTGCCAAGTTCAAAAATCTATTTGACCAGTTGGGACTTACAGCAAAAGAAAGAAAAATAGCCACGGAGGCTTTGGTAAGCATCGCCTCCAGAGCAGGGGTGGAATGCCTGTCAGTGGAGATGCCAGAAGACAGGACCCTCCTGTAGGAATCAACAGAAATCACATTTAGCAGCGAGGATATGGAAGTGGGGCACTCAGATCATAGGAGGCCTCTCTATTTAGCAGCATCTATAAATCAAATCCCCATCAAGAGGGCCCTGGTGGATACAGGTGCTTCCGTAAACCTCATTTCGTTGAGCACCCTACAAGCCGCAGGAATTTCAGAGAAAAAGATCCAAGGATGCCCGATGGAAGTAACGGGATTCGGTGGAAGAGGTGAGTACACCGCAGGCCACATTCAGTTATGGCTGAAAGTAGGTCCTATAGCCTCTCTAGCTCGTTTCCACGTGGTCAGAATGGAGGTATCCTACCATGTGCTTTTAGGAAGACCTTGGTTACACAAACATCGACTAGTCCCGTCCACCTACCACCAATGTGTGAAAGGAAGATTGAATGGCAGGATGATACGCATAGCTACGAACCCCTCGCCGTTCGAGCAGGCAGAAACCCACTTGGTGGAAACCATGTTTTATGATCAATGGGCTCCATCTGGAGAAAATGTGGTTGCAAAGCCATGAGCCACCTTTGTGCCTAGGTGGGAAGATGTTCAAGATGACCCAGAACCTGATTTAAGAGAGCTACTGGCGCAAAAGAAGAAAAGGAAAGAAGCGCCTACTGTAGAGCCAAACGAAATACCTCAGTGCATCAGGGTCCAAGGCCTTGATGGCAAGATTGTCTATAAATTATGAAGGTGCGTGGGGCCCACGGGTGAGATGCAAGTGAGTCCCACCCAAAAAGGGCAACACAAGAGTTTGGCGTGTTGCGTTGCTGAAGGAAGTTTGGGAAAAGAAGAAGAAAAAGATGAGGCAGTTACAGCAGAAAGGGACATCCAGGTTATGGTAGAGGAAGAATTGGAAGAGGTTGACTTAGGGTCTGACTCGCAAGAACCAAGGCCCATCTCAATTAGTGCAAACCTGACAGAAAAGGAGAAGTCAGAATTCATACTGTTGCTAAAAGAATTCAAAGACGTTTTTGCTTGGGATTACAATGAAATGCCAGGGCTCGATCCCGGGCTTGTTGCGCATACACTGAATGTGGACCCAGAGGCCAAGCCGGTGGCCTAGCCTGCTAGGATATTTCACACAGAAATAGAAGGGCAAATAGTCAAAGAAGTGCAGAAGTTGCTAGCCGCAGGATTCATCAAACCTATCCAGCATCCCCGCTGGCTATCCAACATAGTACCAGTAAAGAAGAAGAACGGACAGATAAGATGCTGTGTAGATTTCAGGAATCTCAACAAAGCTTGTCCAAAAGACGAATTCCCACTGCCAAACATGGATTTACTGATAGATTCTGCGGCAAGAAGCGTCATGTTCTCATTCATGGACGGTTTCAGTGGGTACAATCAGATCAAGATGGCGCCAAAGGATGCAGAGAAAACTGCCTTCAGAACACCCATGGGCAATTTCTACTATACTGTGATGCCCTTTGGGTTAAAAAATGCGGGTGCAACCTATCAACGAGCAATGACAACCATATTTCACGACATGATGCACCAGGAGCTAGAAGACTATGTGGATGACATAGTGGTTAAGTCAAGAAGAAGAGAAGAACACTTTCGGGTGTTAAAATAAGTATTTGAAAGATGCAGAGCTTTTAAGTTAAGAATGAATCCCCTCAAGTGCGCATTCGGAGTATCCTCTGGGAAATTTTTAGGTTTCCTGGTTCACAGCAGAGGCATAGACGTGGATCGAGCCAAAGCCACGGCCATAGCAACTATGAGACCTCTTGCCACAGTAAAAGAATTGAAGAGCTTCTTAGGAAAAGTCTCATATATTCGAAGATTCATCCCTGGGTTGGCATCAATCACCTCTACTTTCACCAAGTTGTTTAAGAAGGAGCAAAGTTTTGAATGGGGGGAAGCGCAGCCGATGGCCTTCAAGAGGCTACAGCAGATAATGATGAACCTCCTCACGGTGCAGGCCCCTATTCATAAAAAACCACTGCTACTCTATCTGGCTACCAACTCGTACGCCATCGGCGCACTAATCACTCAAGAAGATGGAGGTGGTATCGAACAGCCAATATACTACATCAGTCGCGCCTTAAAAGATGCAGAAACTCGTTACCCAAGGGCAGAGAGAGCATGCCTAGCCATTGTATACGCTTCACAGAGATTGCGTCACTATTTCTTGTATTAGTCCCTGAAACCTTTAGAAAGATTTTCAAGGATCTCTTAAAGAAAAGGTGTGGGAAGCTTAGTAACTTAGAGAGCTCTATGAGTTTGAGTGCTTGGAATCTCTGGAGAGTTTGAAGACTTGTGGAATAAGGGGAAAGTGATTTCTCTCAGTGCTTTATATAGAGGGCGAAATTGAGTGGGAGTTATCCCGCTCAAAATCCAAGGAGAAATATCAGCCATTGGATTAGCACCTCACCGTTGGATGCGGGGAACAAAACGCCGCCTGGAGCAATTAATGACGCCTCGCGGGCTCCGAAGCGTCTGTAGCAATCATGGGGTGCACAAACGGCACTCCCACGTGTGCAAATCAAAGGACCAAATGATATTAACGCATGAAAAATCAAAACCCCACTTTTCTCCTCTGATGAGAGGAAAAAATCGGAGTTTTGAGGGACTATTGTAGGGCTAAGGGCCTAAACTATATATTGGGACTTGGGCCTTGGCCGAGAGCATGAGTTGTTCGAGGAGAAACAAATGGTAATGAATGGTTCAGGCTTAGGATTTAATGAGCAAGATACAAATAGGAAGGTTGTTCGAGGAGGAATATCTCCTCGAATACGATAAGTATAGCTCAAATATGTATTCCAATGATCGGAGTGACCTTCCATGAAACTCCAGTGATAAGGACGTGAATCATGAACATACGAAAAGGAGGGGAACCCAAAAATATCTAAAGGAAAGCTGCTACCACATTTATGTGGAGAAGACCTCTGAATAGTGTTGCCTTGACTACCACAACTCACAGAAAGTCAAAGAGGGTGTCTGATGGGACAGGTACTCAAATAAGGGTTTAGATGACCAATAAGTGTAGGATCAAGATGGTCCAAAGGGAGCTATATAATGTAAGAGACCCTCCATGAGCTCCATGAGGGAGGGGATTGGAAAAATAGAGAGAAAGAATACTGTAGCAATCAAAATTGCACCTGTACTCTGTTTAGTTGATTTATATGAACACTTGCCTCCTCGGACAAGAAGTTCATTCATATAAGTACTTCTTATTTGTGCATGATTGCCATCCAATTCCATATTAGCCGTTGTCCAATTCATTAGGGCCTAGTTCTTTGACCCACTCTCTACAAATTCATTGTTTTGGGTTTTTTGAGCCTAAGTCTATTCATCTCGGATTGAGCCACAAATCTGGTCCTTACAACTACCATCTTGTTTTTAGAAAAGGACATAAGCTAGAATGCCGACATCTCATCTTTGGAGAGGCCAAAGTATGTAGAAAAAAAAAATACCATTTAAGAATGAGAATTATATAAAAATTTAAGAATAAATTAATGCTTGAAAAATTAAACTAGCCTATATGTAATGCTGACGATAAGATCAAGTAAAAGAAAAGATTTAATATATTTTTTTTCATTTTTGTGGTTTCCGATTGGTTCAATCAATAAAGTCATTGTCCGTTGAATAAAAAAAAAAAAAAAAACTAGGTTTTGAACCTTGCCTACATAATAAACCAACTAGTGTCTTGACTGGTGATAAAAAGTAATAATTATAAAGTGAATACCATAGGTTAAAATTTATCATAATAATAATAATAATAATAATAATAATGTAGGGGGACTTTCTTCTCGGCCCCCAATCAGGTATTGTTCGCTTTGGGATGGGCAAGGATTGACCTACATCCCACCCACGCGAATTTGCTCAATCCCACATCAAGGAGAGACACCTCCCACCCTTGCCCTATAAGCCTTTGGCCTAAGGAAGGATGTACCATAGTGTGTGTGATCAGTGGGACGTAGGTCGATCCTTGCCCATCCCAAAACGAACAATACCTGATTGGGGGCCGAGACGAAAGTCCTCCTACAAATAATAATAATAATAATAATAATAATAATAATAATAATAATAATAATAATTTTTTTTTTTAAAACATATTTCAACTTCATCATATATGAAAACATAACTTGACACTATTTTAAAATTTAAAAATCATTTTTGATTGATTTGTACTAAATTTCACAACAATTTCTTTGGACTAGAATATAAATAAAATTATTTTGTTATATGTCAAAGTTTAATAATTTTGTAATCAATAGAACAAAATAATTACTAAAATATTGTTAGTTTTTAAACCCCTTAAAACACAATTGATTTAACCTAGATTATTAGCCAAGTTGTTACTTGGTCCAATTTAACAAATCTAGGTTATCACAATTACAAAGATCATATCATGCAAAGCAGCGGAAAGATAAATAACACAAGATATGATCACCCAGGAAACCAAACCGATAAAAACCTGGGGAGGATTTAACCTAGCTATCCTCAAGGTAAAAAGCAAATCCACTAGAAAGAATCGAAATTCATACAATAAGACTTACAAGCCCCCACGCTCGACTTCTTATTGCTACCCACCAGTAAAACTTACTGACACAACCACGTGCAAACTTCGAATCCAGGGACTCCTTCTTTCTTTGGCCTTTGCAAAACACAAACACCCCCGTTTGTGACTTTGAGATCCCACTCAAAGGTTTAGCAACACAAACTCTCCTGTTTGTGACTCCAAGACCACCCTTGAAGGTTTAGATCATCAGCACCTTTGATGACTAGAGAAGGCAGCAACTTCTACAATACCGGATCTTGAGATTCTTCAAGGAATAGCATCGGTAGAAGACATAAGAGAGCTTTTAGAAACAAAACCCTAAATACAAAAAAGGCACACTCTTTTCTCTCTGAAAAGCCACATAAAAACGTGCTTAGGGTTTCCTTTATATACTGGGAGAAGTAGATTAGAAACCCTAATCCTTAATGGGCTTGAACTGCTGTTTGAGTTTAATTAAAATTCTACAGATACGACTTTCGATCGATCAAGCCTGTCTTTCGATCGATCGAACCAGGCAGAATATGAAGTCTTCTTCCTGCAGCTTGTATGTTCTTGAATCTTGACTTGAATCACCTTGAGCATTGTCTAATAAAACCTATAGACTCTAAGATCTATATCTAGACAAGTTTGTGTTCACGATTTGTCAATTGTTCTAAACATTTAGAACCTAACAAACTCCCCCTTTGGCAATTCGTGACAAAACTTTCATACAAAATGAAATGCTCAAATACAAGAACAACCCAATACAATAAAATGCCCAATTACATCACAGATCCCAATCTAAGACTCCTAACCTAGAAGTTGCCAATAAGAGGTAGAAGATCTTGATCAGAATGCACCTGTCTTTCCTGAAACACTCAACAAACACATCACCGCATGTGTGGAAAGAAAGACATATAAACAATAATATGAAACAGAATATAAAAAACAAAAGTAAATTCTAACTCTCCCCCAAAGTTAGATACATCAAAAAGTTTTTATATTCTCCCCCTAAACAAAACAAAACAGGTCATCTATGTCTCCCTCTTTTTGTCACGTATTGACAAAGACTACCTAATCAGAAGGTAAACAAAAAACATACGCAACAGAGTAAGAGAAAATAGAGACAACTCCCCCTATGAAGAGCAACAAACTCCCTCTAAGAACCACAAAGGTTAAAAAAAATTTCTCCCCCTATAAAAATAGGAAAAACAAAACAAGTTTTGGGAAAAACAGTTTTGGGGAAAAATAAAGGGGGTGGGGATAAATAAAAAGTCACAACCCAAGTTTTAAAACAAAACTAAGTTGAGGATACACATGAAGAAAAAATATTCTCACTTTCAATAAAATGCAAACATAGCACTATGTGACCCATAAACAGTTGCACAAGTAGAGAAAATATTTGCACATTGATTATCCACCATATCTCTTAAGAAAAATATTTTCTGCAAATCACACAGAAAAATAGCATATACTAAAAAGTACATAACTCAAAAATTAATCAATCAATTTTTAAATCAAGTTGAGTACCTAATTTAGCAAAGTGTATGCATGTTATGTGTGAAACAATGAGAGATATGACTGCAAAACGGCAAGATGGATACAAAAACAATGCAATGCATGTGAATCCTAAACACAAATGATGCATGAAAAATTTTTTTTTGGTCAAATACTTAAAAACTGAAAATTTTCAGTTTCGATCGATCAAACATCAATCGAGACAGGCAGACTCAAACCAAAAATTTTAATCGCAATTTTGATTGATCGAAAAACAGATTCGATCGATCGAAAGTCTAGAAAAATCAGATTTTTGAAAAACAGAGCATTTTAATGCAGAAACTCCTCAAAGTACATTGTTTTATAAAAAAAATGCATGAGTATGGGATGAAAAGTTTTTCAAAAACACTTGAATTCAACCCAGATCTTCCAAAATCAAGATTTTCAATCAATTTGTCCTCAAAGCGCAAACATTAAACACATTTTGCATTAAAATCAAGGAACTTTTAATTTTGGATGGCCACAACAAGATCACACACAATATAATGTACCAAGTTTAGCAAAGAGTAACTTGTGTAGTGTGTGCAACTAACAAAAACTTGAGATATATGTGAGGTGATATGTAAATAGAAATCAAGCACAATTTCTACAAAATTCATCACATAAATTTGAAAGAGACTATCACCTAAAGAGTTACATCATATAACTCTCACATCTCTTAGAAAACAAGCTTGCAATCATGTAAGTTTCTTGAATTTTGCTTCATAATATACACACCAATTTTAATTTATTCAGAAACTTATTAAAAAGCCAGGATAATGTACACACTAATTTTAATTATGTGATTTGGCATCAAGCCTAATAGTACACACCAATTTTAAGCATTAAGCAATTAAACCGAGGCTACACCTTATGTTCTTTTTGTGCATGTGCTACACTTTTTCGAGCACAGAATCTTACGATATGCACTAAAGTGTTCATGATTGGCTAGTGAACAGTGGTGAGATGGTTATTTATGCCTTTCTCTAAAGGTTCAAATCTGACAGTCAAAGACAAGTGACTTCAAGATCAAGACAAAGTGATCAAAACCATAAACATCTTTCCCACACAACATGCACTACAAAGCTTCAACTGGTAAAGTGCAATAAGTAAGCTCATCAAAGCTAAACAAGGTACATAAACATGTTATGTAAAGATAATATGGCCAATCCTTGATTATAAATCCAAGATGTGAAATACAAAACACAAAAATCTTTTTGATTTTAAAAACTATATGACCAAAAACAAAAAAGCACATATTATGCTAAATGAACAATGCAAATGCAATGCATGACAGTGCTTAACTAAGCTATAGAGGGTACACAAATAAGAAATATCAATTTCTTAATTAACCCATGAGTATATGTACAAACTAGTACATACTCATACAAAATCAAAAATAGCTTAGCACTTATATAACACATACTATTCAAGTTTCTCCACAATGTCAAGCATGTTCTAAATCAAGAGAGAGATATCATAATTCATGTAATCCTCAAGAAAAATAAAATAAGACTCAAAATAAAATATTTTTGTCTTTTTGAAAATTTTCAATGTTTTTGGAATTTTTTTTAATAAAAAACAACCTAAAAAACAAAATAACCAAAAACAGAAATAAGACATGTCCACAAACAATTGAAAGAATTAAATTAAGGACAAGTCAGCAACACTCACCTTAAAGAATTTTTTCTCACCCATATAGCACGTGTCTTTGGCTTTGTAGGTGAAAATCCATGAGAAGCAGAGTGTATTTGAGGAATTACACCAATCTTTTGAGAAAGACTAAAATCCTGGATATTCCTTTCACAAGCCAACAAATTTAAATTTTTCAAAATAATATAAAACAATTTATATGGACTTATGGCGGGAGAAATATCATCACAAATCCTAAACTGAAACACAGAATGGTTAAATTTCAATTTATGACAATTAGGACGAATGTGACCACGGACACCACAAAAGTGGCAAACAGGAACAAATTTAGAAACATCAGTATTCCTAACAGCAAATCTAGTCTCAGATTTTGGTTTTTGCCTCAACAAAAAACAATTTGGTCTAATATAAGCAACAAAACCACAAAAGCGACAGGTAGGCACAAAAACAGATTTATTATGCTCTCTAACAGTAGATTTAGACATAGGTTTAGAAACTTTAGCGTTAACATCAGAACTTTTACCTTTGTCTAACCTAGCAAAATAAGATTTTTCTTTATTATTCCTCTTGAAAAGAGGGATATAAACTTTTTCAGTTTTAAGCTTAAGAGAAACAGAAACACTTCTGTTATCAACAACAGACTTGGTACTAGTCAAATTTTCAATTTTAGCTTTAGATTCAACTAACTCTTGTTCCAAACTTTTCATCTTCTCATCTTGTGAGGAAATTTGATTTCTCAAAAATTCATTCTTTTTATTAGATTCATCTAATCTAACAAGCGATTCCTCTTTTTCAAGATTAGCCAATTTTAACTCTTCCTTGAATTTCTTAGCAATTTTCATAGATTTCAATAATTCCTTACAAAGAGTTTCACAAGCATCAATAAAATCAACAAAAGCATGAGTAGAAACATGATCAGAAAGACACTTCAAATTATCCATGACAACAGGGGTCAAGGATCAGCCCTTAGATCAAAAGATCTAAAACAGAAGAGCTACCCGCTCTGATACCACTTGTTAGTTTTTAGATCCCTTAAAACACAATTGATTTAACCTAGGTAATTAGCCAAGTTGTTACTTAGTCCAATTTAACAAATCTAGGTTATCACAATTACAAAGATCATATCATGCAAAGCAGCAGAAAGATAAATAACACAAGATATGATCACCTAGGAAACCAAATCGGTAAAAACCTGGGAAGGATTTAACCTAGCTATCCTCAAGGTAAAAAGCAAATCTACTAGAAAGAATCGAAGTTCATACAATAAGACTTACAAGCCCCCATGCTCGACTTCTTATTGCTATCCACCAGTAGAACTTACTGACATGACCACGTGCAAGCTCCGAATCCACGGACTCCTTCTTTCTTTGGCCTTTACAAAACACAAATACCCCCGTTTGTGACTTTGAGATCCCACTCAAAGGTTTAGCAATACAAACTCTCCTGTTTGTGACTCCAAGACCACCCTTGAAAGTTTAGATCATCAGCACCTTTGATGACTAGAGAAGGCAGCAACTTTTACAATATTGGATCTTGAGATTCTTCAAGGAATAGCACCGGTATAAGACATAAGAGAGCTTTTAGGAACAAAACCCTACATACAAAAGAGGCACACTCTTTTCTCTCTGAAAAGCTACATAAAAACGTGCTTAGGGTTTCCTTTATATACTGGGAGAAGTAGATTAGAAACCCTAATCCTTAATGGGCTTGAACTGCTGTTTGGGTTTAATTAAAATTATGCAGATACGACTTTCGATCGATCGAGCCTGTCTTTCGATCGATCGAGCCTGTCTTTCGATCGATAGAACCAGGCAGAATATGAAGTCTTCTTCCTGCAGCTTGTATGTTCTTGAATCTTGATTTGAATTACCTTGAGCATTGTCTAATAAAACCTATAGACTCTATGATCTATATCTAGACAAGTTTGTGTTCACGATTTGTCAATTGTTCTAAACATTTAGAACCTAACAAATATGAATTTTCAGAATTAACCCCCAAAGATAGAGTGTGGAGGGATGAGGAGCACCTTAAGATATTGGTGATCCGTGGACAAGTTAACAACACTTCTTGAGATAGTTGACATATTTGGTGCTACATTATCACTTGAGTGTTCGTATTTAATTTTTTTAAGACAAGGCTATAGGTAAGGGTAAGTTGTGTAGGAAAAACATAGTTTGTATCGCATACAAAATATACACAGAGGAAAATTAACGAATCTACTTCATTCGCAATTGATAACATGTACTGTGTAAATTTCAGAATTTAAGAACAAGATAGCGTACCTTGGTGTAGTGAAATTCAAAACCAAAGATTAGAAGTACTTGGGAACACTTTTAATCTTCACTCCAATTCCACTTATGCCCAAGAAGTGTGGTCTCTCAATCAGTTTATACATATGTGTTCAAGGGAATATTTTATATTTCCATTAAGAGATTATGAATTCCATCTTAAGAATATATGTTCCTTCAATATTAAATATGACTGCCAAACATACTAAGATTTTGATTGTGACTTTAGATCTTACTCTTGATATATCAAAGTAACCTATACTTCATGATCAGGTTCATTATTCTCTTAGGATTGAGAGTTCATGTAAATAGAAGTCGTGAGATTTATTTTTCATTTGACAGTCGTTAGTAGAATAATAAATCTCATAGCGGTCCAGTTCAATATGTCTTAACACTTAAAACATATCAACTAGAAGTCTTCACTTTCATAATCAAAACAAATTATCTTAGTTGATATGTTATAGTCTTCGCAGATGAAATGCCCAATTTCATCACCAATTACAAAATTAAATTTTGAGTTTACAAAGAACTTGTGATTTATATCTTCTGTAACTAAATCACATAAATCACATACTATGCATCTCATAAACTATATGATAATGTCTAAATATTAATGTTACCATTATTTTAGATAATAATAAAACAACATTATTAATCACAACATAATATCATACATAATGTTATACATAGCATCATATAATAGAATTTAAAGGGCACATATCCTAACAAGTTGGTTATTTCATTTTTTTTTTTTTTTTTGGGTCCTTTTGGATTATCTTAATTCTTAGGAGGGGTTTGGGGCAATCACTTTTTACATCATGTCTTATAATTCTGGAGCCTTTCCCTTTATAGCTGAGCCTTTCTCTTTTGAAAGTCTAAAATTGTAATTTCTCCTTTATAAAACCACATGTATAAGATGTTAATATATATATATATATATATATATATGTATATTTTTTTTTTTGAGAAGAAGAATAAAATGTTAATATAGGTGGTGCACAACTAATTTCACATGTTGGGTAGCTTCCTAATAATAATGGTAAAACTATAAACATTATGAAGCCTTACCAACAATTGCATGAATCACTACACCCTTAGAGCAATCACAGTGAGGTTGCTAAAATGACTAAATAGTCATTTTAGCAACCCAAACACTGAAAACACACCATACAGCAAGGGAGCTAATTTGTCTAGTTGGTATATTTTTTTGCTTCATTGCTATAGTGGGCTGCTAAAGATAACAGCCCACTATAGCTAGATGGTATAAGAAAAAATATTATTTTATTCCTACATGTGTTTTAATCCCACACGCATTAAGCTCTCTCTCTCTCTCTCTCTCTCTCTCTCTCATGCAGACACAACTCTGCCTCTCTCCCTCTTTCTCTCTGCCTCTCCATCTCTTTCCTTTCTCACCTCTCTCTCAACAGTGATAAGAAATCAGTGTGCGGTGTGGGCATGCAGTGAGGTTGAGATCAGTGCGACGATGTGTGGTGGCTATTGAGATCGATGAGCAGTGGCATTTGGGTTTCGGTGTTTGAGATCGGTGGCTATTGAGATCAGCGTTTGGGTATCGGCGTTTGGCATCTAGTGGGTTTTAGCTATTGAGATCAAAGATTTTTGGTGGGTTTTGGGGTTGTGGGTTACTAGATTTCAAGGGTCAGATTTGGGTTTCGGGGTTGTCGGCATTTGGGTCTGATTTCAGGGGTCGGATTTGGTGGTGGCTGAGATCTTGTGATGGTGGTGGAAGAGGAAGGTGGATAGGTTTTGTGATTTGGAAGAGAAAGGCCAAAGGTGATGGCTAGGAGCCTGGGTCCATGGGTTTTTTTTTTTTTTTTTTAATTTCCTGTGATGGGTGATAGGCCAAGAATGTATTGACCCCTTGTGATAGATTAACCAATTAATTAGCTAAGTTGATTAATTAATTAGATTAACATACAATATGCGTGGCAGCACAAACAAATCACCAATTAAACTAAATGCAGCGGAAATTAAATTGACATGATAATTTGTTTTCGAATGGGGAAAACTTACACGGCAAAAACCCCACAGGGTGATTTTAAGGTCACCACTTCCGAAAATTCACTATTATCACAACAAGTGGTTACAAATAAATGAATCTCAGTACTTTATATCAACCTACGGTTGAACCCTTACCCCAATACTCAATTGAACTTATTCTGTAGTGACAATCTCTCATTTCAACGCACAACTCCCAATACGTGACTAACCAATAGATGCGCGGGTTCCAGTGCGCAACTTGATTACCAACTTGAGAAAGATGTTGATTGCAAAATTTTTCAATTCATCACACGATGAAGTTCAAGAAGCTCCTTGGTCACAAAACCATACGGTGTACAAATACAACAACTTCTTCAAGAGAAAGATGAATTAGGGAAAATTCTGTCTCCGATCACAATTTGTATGAACAAGACTTTGCTTCATACTCGTACAACTTGTGTAACCTTTGACAGCCCTCAAAATAATCCTTATATATATTTAGGGTTGTGAGAAAAGAAAGCCTAAACACATACTCACAGATTGGATGAAAACCAACTCTGAAAAACTGAATTTCATAAATCTCGACAGATAAGGTATTTATCAAGCTAGCTATCGAGCTTTAGCAGCTTTTTAATCCTCGATAGATGCTAGCTGTCGAGATTTAAAATCTAGCATTTTCTCACTTGTTTCTTGGACAGACTTGCATGGTTTTAACACTTGAACTTGAAACCTTATTCCTTAAAGTATTAAACTCATCTTAGATCTACCCAAATACAAGTAAAGTGCATTTTGTTAAAAGATTAGTCAATTACATAAAATATTGACACATGTTCCTAACATCAAATCACATATGTCCTAACAGTGGGTTGTGGTTGCCATTGTAGTGGTTGTGGCCGGTGGAGCGGTGGTGGGGGTTCTGATTTGCAGAGGTTGTAGTACTGGTGAGGGTGGTTTTGGGTGGATTGTGATGGGAGTTTACTGTATTGAATATATTAATTTATTGTGGTGTTTATATCATTTTAATGTGTTGAATGTTAAAATAAAAGTTTTGCTGTAGAGTGTATTATAAAGTGGATTGTTAAAATAAATAAAATAGTGTTTTGAGTTGGTAAAAACTAAATATTTTAGTTGTTTCACTGTGAATGCTTATAGGATTGTCAATCAAGTAATTATTAGAGGGAATAAATCAAATTAGTACTAATTTCTAATTAATCAACATTTATTTGACTAATAGAATTTTTTTTTTTTATTCATGCATAATTAGATACAAATTTAAAAGTAAGTTTTAGTTAGTTCAATTAGTAAAGGTATTTTATTGTCGACTAAGAAATTTGAGGTTTTATCCCCACCTACATCAAAAATCAATTGATATCTTAATCTGATTATAAAAAACAATCATAAAAAACAACGCCATAAATTGAAATTTTATCTCCTTATAAAAAAAAAAAAAAATTACAAACTCAAGAATTCAAGTAATAGTACCTACCAGTAATGGTAAGTACTGTTCTTCGTAATATTCTATTCTATGTTTTGGGATTTGAAACTTTGAATTCTACTTCTGTAGCTCACTCCGTACCCATCTGTCTACTACAAAGTCAAATCAATCATTAACTTCTGTCCTCGATTTGTTCGCCCTTCTGGTTCTTCACAGATGGCCCATGTGATTTTGGGTCCATAGATTATTATGTTTTTGTTTGCTTCCAACTCTCATGTGGGGGGCGTTTTTGTTTTGTTTGTTTGTTTTGTTTTCAGAATACAAAATAGGCTGTCTAGCTAATAGAAGTGTCAAAGCCCACTCTCAGTTGGGCTTGGTTTTTAAAATCAGTCCAATAGAAGTGTCAAAGCCCACTCTCAGTTGGGCTTGGTTTTTAAAATCAGTCCAAGTCAGTCACAGTAGTGTCAAGCTAACACAAGATTGATTTATAGTAGTTTCTCGTTGCTAGGAAAGAGAGGTCCATCACTCCATATAACTATATATTAGACGAGTCCCAGGCCCATGTATTTATCCCATAAGAGTCCCAAGGATATGGATTTTTATAACCTCTTTGAATGTTGAGCAAAATTACCATATTCCAATTAGAACAGATTCATCTGGACAGCCCTGTCCATAGGGTCCAACTCCAACTACTTGTATGAAGCTACGAATCGGTCCAATAATTCTAATAAAGAAGAAAAAGAAAACGCATATTTATGTTACACATGAAACATAAAATTTGCTAAAGCCTGCGAAAGTATTGTTTTAATTAGGAAAAAAAAAATTGAGGCTTTAAATGTATATAAATATATAAGCTAGAAAGGTTAAGAAAAATTAATGCAAAGTCACACAAAAAATATACATAGTCTTAAGAAGAAAATTTTCAAAAAAAGTAAAACCACTCAATGTTAGTAATAGCGCATAGATCCAACATTGAAAATATTTATATTTGAGAATTGTATGTCATTATATAAATAAAATGATTTCATCGATTGGAAACTCAAGTAGAGTCTCCCCAAGGTGTTCTCTCCCTAATAAGCGATATCAGAGTCGATGATTTGAGGGCAAGTATTTGCTAATAGATTCCACCAAGAAAACAAGGAAGACTCTCATGTCTCCACCCATGGTTGATTAAAGTTTCTATTAGGTGCATGTTGGTGACTCCTATAGTTGTGTAAGAAAGACTCTCATGTTCATCTCACCCATGGTTGAGGAAAGGGCACACTATTAATGATAGTGATACATTACACTTGGATTGTGAAGAAAAAGCTTTTCATTCATGGGGGAGACTAACTGAAGTGCCAGAAGTGACTTGATAGAAGGCTCACATGGAAGTGAGAGATTTATTTAAATATTCATATATGAATAGCATGATTCATTAAATAGTGAAGTCTCACATTAGATACTAATTAGAAGAGTGAGTTGTTAATATAACATATATAGTTGGGCGCATACCAATTGATTTAAGCTTCTTGATCAAGTAGTGTTCCAATATATTATATTAAAGGCTATCTCTTTCTCTTTTCATAACATTATCATGTAATTACTTTTATCACTATCTGTCAAAAAGAAAATGGCTAGCTAAAATAAATAAACAAAGCAACATGATTGCAAATGAATATCGACCCACCATGTAATGGATGTTTATCTATCTGTTCTTCATGTTGTTTGGTATCTGACATGACAATGTTTTGAGCATTCACAGTTCAGTAGATAATATAAGTCAACTCAATGGATTATGATTAAAGCATTACTTTCCGTGCCTAAAATGACTTCCTAGAAATATCTATCGGCATGCGGGACCTAAATCTAATAATAGAAAGCTCAAATTTACTAACTAGTTGTCTTCCTCACTTCCAATGGGAATTGAGAAATGCCTGATGGAGATAGATGGTGTGTTAGCAGTTATTCGAGAGTTAGGCCTTATATTTCGAAAATTTCTTATCAAATTATTTCTAGATAATGTAATATAATGTTGCACAAGCATTAGAAGAATCTGCAATGGAGTCTTTTTCATTGTACAGTACTGATTTTTCATTCATAGATGATAGATCTCTATCCCTTTTGACTCCAGAAACAAAAAATTTATATAATAATAATGTAGGGCGGCGCCAAGATTTAAAATAAGGGGAATAATCGCCTGGCTGAAGATAAAAATGGTGCATATATATACCATATAGATGAAACAAGAGTTAATAGTCATTAGAATCTAATTGAAACTAACAACTAAATTTTTACTGGTAAGTGACATTCTTTTAGTTTTTATTTCCACTCCATTTTTGGTCAATAAAATAAAAGTAAGGGTCATAGCTTTGGATAATTCACTTTTTTTTTTCTTTTTTTTTTTTATACCTTTTTTTTAATGCTAAACTCATACCATCCCATTTGATTATTATTTTTAGGTAAGTAGATAATGGGAAGAGGGGAGATAGGATTTGAACTACAAACATAGCGTATCATAATAGATATTATTACCGTTAAGCTATTACTTGAATCTCACAACTCACTTTGAAAATTTAGTTCAAACTATAGACTCTTATGTATTAATGTTGAAGACTTAAAATAATTATTGACCAATCTCACATGTTACAGATTAAACAACACGTGTCGTATATCAATAACTAGTCTAAAAATAACAAATACGAAAGCAATACTCAAGCTTTTGTAATGAAATGAAAAACTAAAGAATAACATCTTCAACCAAAAAACCATTCCAGGAATCTAGTGCTTTAAAAAATAATTGAAGAAAAATTGTTACAACAAATTTTTTTTTATAAAACCTTTATATAGCTGGACTTTTTATTGCAAACTCTGTAAATGTTCCACTAGCTATAGCCTTCTTATAGTAGTAGCCCTACAATGTCCTTTGGAATCTTCCTCACCAAATTTCCTCCACAAACTGTCTACATGAACCAAAACCTCCGACACTCTAAAAAACCTTTTTCAATATTTTGCAATTGTGAGCCTCACTTGAAAGAAATCTTTCTTTTAATCTCTCATACACTCACACTTTGTGATCGCAATTCGCAATCGATGAGTGGCTAAACATCTAAGATTTTTGGAGTCTGATTCAATATAGAAGGGCACAAGGTACCTCTTAATAGCATAGACTATGGTAGTCTATTCTCCTAAAAAAATATTGTGCTAAGGCAGGTTTATATAAGTGCACACTAGGGTTTGAGACAAAACAACACTAAAGTTGGGTCAAACAACAGTAGGTAGATAAAACCCTACTATCTCGGGTTGATTTAATGCTTCGCTTGGGTGAGATCCACTTTTGTTTTAGTGAAGTTCTTCATAATTCAATTCTTCAAGCATTTTTGAGGTCCTTGTGTCAGCTGACAATTACAATGAATGAAATGCACCAAAAAAACACAACTATCATAATACAACCTTGTCATGCATGTCATAATCCAACACTAAAATCCTAACACACTACTCAAAAGGAGTATTTAGAACTGGGGAGATTTTTATCCAGAATTGAAATTCTCTTTCTCATTTGAGAGGGGGAAAAAGTTGTTAGCTAGCTAGAATGAAGATTAAAGGAAAATTAAGTTGAAAAAGATATATGGGATTGAATAGACAGGGGTTCAATTATATATTTTCTTGCCCTTTTCATCTTTTTATGTCAAAACAAAACAAGTATACAAACAAATATCCTCAACTTAGATACTCTAATAATGAAATTGTTGAAAAAAGGGAGAGGGATTTTTCCTTTGAGTGTTGATCTTTAAAATTCCAAGAGAATAATCATCACCATCTCTGCATAAATGAATCATTATCCTAGAGAACCAAAGGGTATGTAAGCTAATAGATACAGCTTTTTGACAACTGACACAATTTATGGCAATGAGTACTCAGACTGAACATACTATGGGCATGCTATGTTTGTGTTTAGTATGGCCCAATACAACTAATATACGTACAACTATAAAACTCCTAGTCCTAGGGGTCTAGGGAGCGTTGCCCTCAACTCTTCTTGGCTTAGATAACCATCTTGACGTTTGAGCGTACGTCTTAAAGCCATTGATGTTTTTCATCCACAGGAGGCAAACAAAAAGGAATAGAGAAGCAATGGAGAAAGAATAATGATTCCATGTGAAACCTAATTAATTATAGACTATGCACTTAGAAAATAGAACGTGATACTTTAGTTTAGTGGAGGCTGGGATCACGATGTGTTAATAGCATCTATGACTCAACATGCAACCTTAAGGCTTAGGCCATCATTAGAAACTTTGAGTGATTTCTTTGCAGCCGTACGTTGGTGAACTGTTATGATCGATACTGCAGCACTATGCTAAATGCTCAAAGTTGACCTAGCACATTTTGACTCCATTTGCTAGTCTTTCCGGTTCTAGAATCCAATTTGTAATAAGCATATGTAATGTTGATTCCATTACTTGAATCATATGTCATACATATTAGACTGCTCTTAGGGGGGCGTTTGGTTTTCCGTGATGTGCCTTTAATGTGATGCACATTACGATAATGTGACATTAAGGTTTTTAGTTTATTTTATTTTTTCTAACATTACCATAATTTAAAATTACAAAATATATCACATCACCTTAATCTCATTTCATTCCTAAATAATGTAATGTTTTATTATTGTATTGAGATTACATTAATATAAGATTATTATAATGTATTATTATAGTATTATGTAATATCACGGCGAACTAAACGCCCCCTAAGTTGAAGTCACGTGATGTGTTAACAATTACAAAATACAGTAATTTAAATATTTGTTTATTAGTTATATTTTTAAAGTGATGCTAATCATTTTTATTGTTATCTCATTTTATAAGTCTTATATATTAAAATTTATGGTAGTTTTAATTTTACATATTTTTAATTCCAATTACAATACTATCTATCCAAAAGTATTTACACTTCTTACCATGCCGACGCTGGATATTCTTAGTGTAAGTTTGGGATAGCTCAGCTTTTGTTAAGTACATTTGAGCATGAACGTGATACGAACACGATATGTGTTTAACATTGGCCACATGTTAGTCTTGTATTCCATTTAGTGCTTTAGTGTATTGGACAACTGAAGTTCTGCTTATTCGGCTTGAGATTAGTTTTTTTTTTTTTTTTTTTTTGAGATTAGTTCTTTTAAGTCAGTGTCAACTACATTATCAATAATATAGGTCACCCTACCTTGTCAGTATTCTAGCAAGTTGCAATGCAGCTCAACTTGACAATTCATTGTCATCCATAATTGATAGTTCAATAGCAATTCAACGGAGAGTACTGGGGGAGGTTATCTTTTGTAGTATCTAACCTATTCCCATATAAGAAAGACCAAGATTGATTAGGTCAACAATCTGTAAAGAACAAAATATTTCACCCATCCAAATTTGATGGACTTCACCAAAGGGTAGTAATTCAAAATCAAGACCTTAAGTCTGAATATATTCTTGACCAATGATACTTGATCCTCTATAGGTCATTGAAAGGGAATATACCATATCCCACTCCTTTTTTCATGATGGACTTTTACAATATTATTGTAGCAGAAAAAGACAAACAATCTGCTCTTGTTATTTCTTGTTGGGTCTTCCCTTCCAGCTGAACTTAATAAATTTGTGAGAGCAAGAGTTAGGCAATTGTCACTTCCCCATATAGTTTCAACTTTCAATATCTGATACCCCCAGCAGTAATAAATATAGGCTGTCCTTATTATTCAATTCATTCACCCTCATTGGGCATCATTTTGATGAGGGAGACTTATCACAAATCTAAAATGGTGGGGGCCGTGGGGCTCTAAGGGGGATGTCAAAAATTGTCTCACATTCAAATGAGACATCAAAACTTAGTTGTTGACAGTCTAGCTCATTTTTTCTGGCCACAAATTTATAAGGCAGAACACTAGCATGCCTAGGTTTTAGACCCTAAGCCTGGAATGTGAATGAATAGCCTTGGAATTCGGCTGAGTTGCTGTTGCTGATGACACCATTTGCCCTGAACACCATGCAACTGCCAATTATAAGGATTGCAAGCCTTTTCTCACGTACGTTGGAATAGACTCTCTTGTCGAGAAAGCACCCCAGCAAAAACATGAATACGATGTATCAATGGCATTATTAAAAATGCCACCACTCGGATTTGAAGGGAAACAGGAGACTGATGCATGGTCTATCACATTTGATGAGATTAATCAATAGCATTATTTAAAAAAATACAAAATTTAGGCTCAATTTTTTAAAGTGTTATACCGTAGGTTTACCAATAGAGTTAAACCATGTGGTTGAAATTAAATATACTTAAGAAGTATATATAATATTATTGGCACCGTATTGATTAATACAATCATATAATTGAACCATGTGGTTGAAATTAAATATACTTAATAAATATAATATTGTTTGCACCGTATTGATTAATACAATCATATAATTTAATTGGAAAACCCAAGTTATATTTAATTAATTAAGTGTAACTAAGTTCTACCCCTTAAAAAAAGGAGTGAACAAAAATCACCAATGTAATGTCTTATAGCTGGGTGTCATCAGTTTACTTTTCCTTCTACTCAGTTCCAAAATGTCACAGGCATGTTTTTGTAACATTATTGATCAAGGACATGAACGACGAGGTATCAGCCAAGCAAAATCGAGGTTAAAAATAAAAAAATAAAAAACAAAAATATCTTATACGGTCCAAGCTATTGACCATATAAATCCTCATTGTGGTGATCTTGGGGCCAGACAGGTGAGCTGTAACTTTATGTCAACATAGAAAAGCAACCATTGGAGGCAGTCATTGCACCTTCACGACATTGGCAATGCATAGAGATTCTTTATTGCTGAAGATTCGAATAGGATCAGTATCTTACGCTCATACAGAGGATGATTCGTCCATGTCTAGGGTGCCCCAGGCTTCAGGAATCAATAAACCAGTACATATATATATTGTGGTCCATTGATTGCCTTACTATATAAATATACTCTACATAATAATTTGTTATCGAACTGGAATGATGGCAAGCTCTAAGTGTAAAACTAAATTAATTAATTAATTTAATGTCTCACATGATAAGGCTTTTGTTTAATTGCATATCCTTAAGTCTTTATCTGATTGGTTTATAGAGAAGTGGTACCCCAAGTGACTCTTATTTTGATGGGCAAGTGGACATTAATTATATAAAGAAACCGGTTGTCTTTCTACTCGTAAAAGAAGTATTCAGCTTTAACATTATAGTTACAGATACTGAATTGAAGAGAGAGAACTCTATCATACCAAAAATTAAAGTTCTTTACTTAAGATCTCTTGTGATGATTGCAACATTAATGGATCCAAGTAAGTCACATAATTAATCAATTACGTTTATGCATGTATAAAATTCATTATCATTTTAGATCTTGAAATTGATGTAGTTAATGAGAGTCGTCTGAGACTAACAACATAAAGAATTTACATCAAGCACTGTATAAAGATTTACCATGCTAAATTTTCTTCGTGGGAGATTATAAGAGAGAGAAAAAATCCAAAGAAATCTTTATTTTTTAAAGAAAAATATTGGAATTTAATTATCTTATGTAGTAGAAAATTTAAGAAAAATGGCATTGGAATTTTTATTCTTGAATACTTAGTTGTAGTTTTTTCTTAACTATTCATGGAGAGATTCCAAATTAATCCATTAGACCCTTTACAAATGTTATTACCGAAAACAATTTATATCATTGCCTCTTATTTCTAATGTTACAATAATTTTTTTTTTGGGGGTAAATTATTTTTTAAACCTTAAGAGTTTTGGATATGTTCATTTAAACCTTAAACTTTCAAATTGTTTTTTTTAAACCTCAAAATTTCAAAAAACTTTTCATTTAAACCTTATATTTTCATAGAATTTTATTTAAACATTAGAGTTTTGTGTAAATTTCATTTAAACCTCAAAGTTCAAAATAGATTTTTTTTAATCCAAAAAAATCATGTGATGTTTAACGCGGTATGCCCATATATGCTCTTGCCAAGAAGGCAAATTCCTTGGAGGAATATCAAGTTATGTAGTTTTTGTGTAACCCGTGATGATTCTTAGTTCTTGATCAATAACATTCCTTGACTTGATTCTCAAAAAAAGAAAAGAGGTATACGTTTCATAATAATTATTTTTACTAATAACATTAATGTGATTTTTTTAGGTGATTGCATCACATATCGGATATCTCTTATTCAATTGGGATTTGACTTCACATTATTCCATTATATTCGAGAGCAGGTTTTCAGCTTTCAATGAACCAAAGATCATCGTACCAAGTTGTGCACAATATGCAACCTCATGAGTCATGACCATACACTGTTTCTATTGGAAGATGCCATAAACTACAAAAGAACATAAAGCCTAATTCTTTGTACCGACATGAGGCACCAAGTGCGAACCTCAGCCACATGATCTCTTCGAGGTACCTATAATTTCCACCCCAATCCCTATGAAACAAATTTCCCCTACATGAGGAAAATGTCGTAGACTATATATGGAGTCAAGCGAACAGCAATGCCAACATTGATTGTGCATTTGTACACAAGATCACGTGCCACATAATATTGTGTTCTGAATTTTGCAACAATTAAAGCATATATACTATTGGACATACCATGAGTGTAACAATTTTGTAAAGAACATTCATTGTCACTTCTTGTAAACATTTTGCAATAAAATTTATAGTATATTTAAACTTTTCTTTTCAAAAAGTCTAGAGACAATATTTAAATTTTTTTTTTTTCACAAGTATTGGCATGATTTATTGTGATTGGTGCAATATAAAAGTAATGTAGAAAAAGCCCATGTCAATAATTTTGATTTTAGGTGGATTTATAGGTGAAAGCGATATTGCTTCATTGTAACAAATCAAATTAGCGTATAAAAAAAGTTGTGAAAATTGTATTCCTAACTTTACTCATAATTGAGTATATTCATTTTCTTAAACTCTCTCTCTCTCTCTCTCTCTCTCTCTCTCTCTCATAAAAGGTCATACCCAATACACAAAGCTCCTATTTTTGTAGAAACTGTGAGAAGCCACGGTGGGCAACCTTACCTCCAATGTTTTTTTTGTAGAGATCGATTCTCAGACTTAAACTTGTGACTTGTCACTTTTGGTGGAACGCAATCGTCATTTCATTAATCACAACCCAACAATCCAAAATCTTGACAGATCAAGAGTCGTGTATAATTAGTTATTTTGTTCTATTTCCTTCAGTTTTTTTATCTAGGGTTATGTGGTTTCAATCCAATTATAAAAGCAACCTTAGAGCACTTTTTTTTTTTTTTTTTTTGAAAAGCTATGTTTTGTACACAAGAATTGGAGATCTTCCAAGACTCACATGAAGCATCAATTGAAGAACCAATTCAAGTACTAACGATCTAGTGATCAAAATGAGGTTTCTGCAATCCAGTTACATCAAAGTTTTGGAGTAAAAACCTTAAAGTGGGTACTTAAAGTCGTGAGTGGGAGTTTCATGCTCAACAAAGTCTAGAATAGAAGAGTTCATGGATTTTGAGTTGTGCGAGGTCATGTTAGGAAGTACTATATGAGGTAGCCATAGATTTGGGTTTAAGTCTATTGTAACACTTTCATTCTATTCATAGTGGATTTTGTTTACCTTGTGGTTGATAGGCTAAGCCATCCCAATGAATTTTACTATGGGACAAGTTGTTCCATTGGTTTTTCTTGGGTCATCACATCATTGTCTCATGTGCTTTACTTTATGTGATATATATGGTGAATGCAACTACCAATTGAAATTTGAGCTTAACTGGATTAAATTCAACTTGGCTACAAAACTTGTTAATTTGGCATAACCGGAGCCTAAATCCCCAACACACACACCAAGTCCTTCACCAATTTCCCATCTCCAATCTCTTACTCTTTCTTTTATTTCAATATCTCCAACTCAATATGCTACTGTACGAGGCTGGGCCCTAGGCCTCACAAGCCTCGGGCCCAAGCCTCACTACATGTTATGTGATCTTGTCCCCATTCTTGGACCTTTAGTCTCGACTCGGACACCTTAGGCCCTATTTTAACCCCCCCGATCACTTCTAACCTAGTCAGGAGTGTTATTGCTCGGGGACACCCTGCACTCGGCTGCCAGTAATGCCTTTGAGAACGTTGCTGCCGAGCGGGCTTTTGAAGGTTGGAATTAGTTCCAATGCCACTTCCACCTTTCCCGACGAAGCATCCACTTTGAGATGATGGAATTGGACCCCTATTCGCACTAGTGAGGGGAAGTAATCATGACACCTCCACTTATCCTAGCTTATAAATAGGGGAAGAGAATGAGGAATTGGGGGTTGGCAATTCTAGAGAGAATAGGGAGAGAAGAGAGCAACCATTCTAAGAAAGAAAGATAGTGATTCTATGAGGTAAAGAGAAAGGTTTGTGAAAAGAGGAGTGTCTCTGGGCTTCCGAGCATAGGATCACCCTTAGTAGGAAACCCAAAGCCCACAATACAAATAAATTGTGAGTCCAAGTAAAGTTTGAGCCGAATATCTATATTTTGGGTACGCACAACTACATGTGTTCTAGCAGTCAGGCTTATGGTTGAGGATGGTTGGTTGAGTTTGAGGATATATGATTGGTGATAACAGTGTCTATATGAAGACTTTTATGTTTTTTGATAAATTGATACTTGAGGATGAGGGAATTTGAATGAGTTAATTTTTGTTACTTATATAATTGGATTAACATATTTTATTGGCCTGACAAGTTTTAATTGGGCTAATTAGCACATATTAATCATATGTTTAGTTGGTATTTGAATTAACAAGAATGGGCAAAAGGATGACATTGCTAAACGTTCGCAAATACTAGGACTAAAATAAAATTTTATAAACTTCAAAAATTAAAATCAAAATTGCCCCAAATTTAAAGGATGCACTTTGCAATTTTAGTACACATATATAACTCTAAATAGAAACTAAATAGAAAAGTGGAATAGAAAGAGTTTGAAATTTTTTACCCAAAGAACTACATGGAATAGACAGAGAATATAGAGTTTATTGATATTTTAAAAAGGTGGTTAGTTTAAATTTTAGAAAAGTGACTTTTTAGTAAAAATTTGAAGAGTTAGTTAAAGATAGTTTTATAGTGAAAGTATTAGTCAAAGAAGATCAATTAGGTCAGTCAAGTAGGACAAAGTGATCCTAGTGCGGTCGGTGCAAGTGGGGGATTCTAATATCAGTAGCTAAGCCGGCCGAGCCAGTTTGGCCACACCATTGACTGGCGGAGGTACCAAAGCACCTTGTTTCATTGGTGCTACTTGGGTTTTTTGGTGGGGCAACTCCTAATCCAGAGCCCATAAATGCTTAGACATGAAGGCATGGAGTATCAATTTATCTTCTTCATGATTTGTCTATTCAAGAATCACTAAAGATATCAAATTTTACCAGTGCCTCTTTGCAACCTATCTAACCTATACTAGCAACTTTAAATGTTCAAAATCGGGAATTTTCAACGTTTCCAACTTCATAACCAGGATTCCACAATATATATATATATATATATATATATATATATATATATATATATATATATTAAAAAATATGTTTATTCTAGAATTAATAGTATGTTCAGAAAGTTTTGCAATAGGATTTATGGGGCCAAATATGATTTTTGGCTGGAAAAAGATGATTTAGAGTGTAAGCTTTAACCGACAGGGAACGTTTGCAATTTTGTTTCCAATGATGATAAAGAAAGTGCCTCTTAACTTATGTGGTGGTTAATATTTTGGGAAGATTTTATTTCTCTGGACAAATTATTGCTAGAAGATTAATGCTATATAGATTAAGACCTAGCTAGCTTCTCACAAAATTTTGTAATTAACTGTGGGGTTCTTTTCGTGTGGCCCAAAATTTTAATAGAAAAAGCATCTAATTGAATATCGCTCTTTCGTCCAATTCTGAAGAGAACAAAAATGTATTTACACCTTTTTTGTTTTTGCTAGTGAATTCTCAAAGTGCCCTTGCTACATAAGTCAGCATTCATGCATGTATATGTGAATCTGGTACGAACTATGTGCTTAAATAGATCATAATTAATTACATGATTTCAATTTAGCCTTACATGGGACACAATGCCATGAAAAGAAATGAAAGCTGGTCCTCATATATGAGCAGGAGCTCCTCATAGGAATAGCATTATCTCAACTAAAGAAGCTAGTCGAAGGCACACTCCAATTATAGGAGGACTAAGTTGCTTTTTTTATCACGTGTGGATAAGGCTCCAATTATAACCCTCATGAATACATCCTGTTTAAGTACTATTTGCAAAACGTCATTATGCGTCTCAAACGTGTTTTCTCATCCAGGAATGTAATATATGTGGCAAGTTTTTGTTTTTGATGCTCATAACGCTTTGAAGGTAGTTGTAACGTGAAAATCCTTGACAGTCAATAGTTTTTTTCTTTATTCACAATATGTAGGTGATCACACACTTACCAAACAAGCCTGCTTCACGTTTTGCATGCTTTAAAAGTAGTTGGTGGGTCGTTAATTACTCGTTAGGGCACACAATATTTCTTTGGTTAGTTCTAATTAAGTGAAAGGTTAGAAGGGTCTTGTAAACCGACTACCCAATTAAGGATACATTTTCAAGAATATTAATTGTTCATAAATCGATGTTCAAGAATATTAATTGTTCATAAGTTACTCGTTGTAAGGGTACATCATACATGTTAAAGAATATTAATGATTCAAGGCTATAGTCCATATTTTTCAAAACCTAAAAATAGTTTTTTTTTAAAATTATTTATTTTTGGTTGCTTGTGGATGCTATTTATATATTTATGTAGGGGTTAACTTATTTATTTTAAAAAGGAAAATGCTAACGAGTGCCCTTAGGGCATTGGTTAAGAATCCAGTTAAAGAAAGTTTTTATAAGAAAAAAAAAAAAAATTAATATTTTGACAGTTTTTTTCATTTCTCATAAAAGTGATGTTAAAACTTTCCTAAAATAGATTCTTAACCAGTGCCCTAAGGGCACTCGTTAGCATGACCAAAAAAAAAATATGAAATCAAATACTCCTTCCGTCCCACTTTGTTTGTCCTCTATTCCATTTTGAGATGTCCCAAAATATTGTCTTGTTTCTAAAAAAAGTCATTAATTTACTAATGTTCCTATTATACTTCTATTTTATTAATAATTCAATTTTTTGATAAATTTATTTAAGGGTAGTTTTGGAAACTTATACATTTTTAAAAAGTAGACAAGACAATAAATGATGTTCCCTTAAAAAGTTTGACTTTTCAAACAGGACAAATAAAATGGAACGGAGGGAGTAGTAGAATATTAAATGAACTTTAACTTATGAAATTGTCTGAGTTTAGTAAGGTAAGCTTGAAACTAAGTGAGATATTAAAGTGGTTGTTAACACATGGTGAAATGAGCTTGGTTGGGGATGTGTGGTCGGCTAACGTTAATCTTAACATGCCCCCTATACCTTGGTTAATAGGTGAATATTTATGGGAAAAAAAACCTCTGAAATCTCCTCATTTTACTTGAAATTTTTTTTTTTAAAAAAAATTACATTGAAAGTAAGATTTTGTTCTATATCTACTTGAAATAACAAAAAAAAATTTAAACCAAAAAAAAATGATAAATTTGTATGAAAATGATTATTTATCACTTACGATTAACCATATTAGCAAACTACAATGGTGTGATCACTGGTTATGCACATATACAAGTTACTCTTGGGATACACCTCAGGGCGGGACACCCACTACTGTGATGCGGTGTGATGTGACCAATGACTCCCAAACTTAACAGACAGTAACTACTTACAATAGGCTTAACTTCACAGGGTATCTTATTCTACATTTAAGCATAGGAAGATTAAAACTTAAATACAGGCCCAAGTTGAACTCATATGGCTATAGCTAGCTGTACGATATATAACCCGCTTTTACAGGTAGGCATTGTGAGAGCTTTGCCTACTACTTAAAAGCTATATAAGGATACCCCAGATCCACAGCCCTGAGTATAGTTTTTCTCTTTCACTAATTTTCTCCTATTTAGCTTCTATCAAAACTTTGAAGTACATATATATCTCTCTAATGGAAGCCAAAGGTTATACCCGAGATGGCACTGTTGATCTTCATGGCCGCCCGGTTCTTGCAACTAAAACTGGGAAATGGAAAGCGTGTGCTTTCCTTGTTGGTAATTATATATTCTTCTTTCTTCTGCTTCATCATTTATTATAAGATTACTTCAAAATGTTTCACTATTATTGTATGAAGATTCACGTTAGTATATGTATCAATATATAAATTAAGAACAAATTAATATCATGTTTTCTTGTATTGTCGGGATACAATACCAACATCAATACTAACATCCATAACGTGTATATGTAGTGGATCCATTACTATATAGTACTGTTCTATAAATATCTATCATAAACATATGGTGAATTAATACAAAGAAAACCTAGCTATAATAGGCTATCCACAAGTACTATGCCAAATTGTTTCCATAAGTTTCTTATAATGTAATGCTATGATGTTTTAAGTTTCAATAAGTTTCTTTTACTTATTTTTTTGTCCAATATTCTTGCAGGGTACGAAGCGTTTGAGAGGATGTCCTTTTATGGAATAGCTTCAAACTTAGTGAATTACTTGACAACCCAACTTCATGAGGACACGGTTTCATCAGTAAGGAATGTGAATAACTGGTCAGGATCAGTGTGGATGACACCAATTCTCGGCGCTTACATAGCCGATTCTTACATGGGTCGATTCTGGACATTCACTGTGTCATCCCTCATATACGTCGTGGTAAATTATGACTTTGCTTACTAAGATTGTTTATTTTAATGCGACCGGTCTATAGTAAACAAATCTAACATTTCTTAGGCAAATCTTCCACAAAATTAGGATTGTATCCACTATCTTTATCTTCCAAGCAAAATACACCACTTGTTTGGACAATAATTTAGATTACCTACTTTCAAATACCAATAAGATTCCTTGTTTTTGCTTGTAGGACCAATGAACCGCTAGGCAAATTTGTTAAGTTGTCTGCATGGATACAAATAGTTAGTTCTCGACAAGCTTATGATTCATAAGAGGTCCACAGAGGAGTAGTTATCATATCAGTTTACAATAAATACTGAGAAATTATTCTGTTTTATTGATTAAATTGATGAAAATGAACTTCAACTGACTGATAGGAACATAAAATTTTGTCTTTCACCAATAGAAACATCAATTAGTATAATTGAATGGCTAATAGGAACAAAACTCCATGCTATTCATGCTAGAAGAATGTCATTTTATTATAATTCCCCTTAATAGCATGATTCTTAAGCCTTACAACATTTACGTGCATATAATGGATGACAGAGTACAGTAGGAAGCATGACTAATATGTATCTTTCCCTCTTACAGAAGGGGGCGCATATTTCTGATGCATAAGATAATTAATAATTAATTATTACATTAGGAGAATTATGAAAAACAAAACTCATACTGTGGTATCTCAACAGGGAATGGTGCTTCTAACAACAGTGGTTTCACTCAAAAGCTTGAAGCCAACATGCATAAATGGAGTGTGCAACAAGGCCTCAACTTCACAAATTTCATTGTTCTACTTAGCTCTCTATACTATTGCAATTGGGGCAGGTGGAACAAAGCCGAACATATCTACCTTTGGTGCAGACCAGTTTGATGATTTCAACCCCCATGAGAAAGAGCTTAAAGTGTCATTCTTCAACTGGTGGATGTTCAGCTCTTTCTTAGGTGCTTTATTTGCCACGCTTGGCCTTGTTTACATTCAAGAGAACTTGGGGTGGGGATTAGGCTATGGTATCCCTACAGCTGGGCTTCTATTATCCCTATTTATTTTCTACATAGGGACCCCTATCTACAGGCACAAAGTTAGAAAGACTAAAAGCCCTACTAGGGACTTGATGCAAGTCCCTATCGCTGCCTTCAAAAATAGAAAGCTTCAACTACCTAACGATCCCTCAGAGCTTTATGAGTTTGAGCTACAGCATTACACTAGTAGCGGGAAGCGGCAAGTCCATCACACCCCAATTTTCAGGTCAACTCTAAAATTTTCATTACTAGTTTTTTTTTACCCTTTAAACTAGGGTTTTTTTTTTTTTTAATAAAAAAATAGGGTTTTGGATATAATTTTAGTATCTACCACCCGTAATTGATTACACTTCCGAAAAAATAATTCTCAAAATTAAAATAGATTTATTTCATAAAATATTATAAATTTTTCGATATATTTAAAGTCAAGTTATTTAAAATATTTAATGTTGTGACACTCTAGAGCTTCCATTTTAGATTTTGAGATGACAGAACTTGCATAGTTGCATGGATACATGAATGGTCATGAAAGCTCTAATTTAAATTTTTGGGCGTGCAAATAAGGACACCCTTCGTTATCCACCCACCCCTGGTCCCCCAAGAAGAGGATACCCCTTTCATCCTCATAAATGATGATGCCATGGAATCTAAGGGCACGGTCAATAAGATCACATAATGATTCCAAAGCAGGAGAGAGAGAGAGAGAGGGGCTCCCCTCTCATGTGCATGACTAGGGAATCTACTATTCCAATAAAAAGAGCGTCCTTCTTTCTATAGGGCTTGTTGGCCATTCATTTCATAAATTCTCTACATGTGCACTGTTCAAACTGTTCCTTTCACACCACCTTATGGATGGTCACAAATCTCTTGGTTTAGTGCGTGCCCCCACCATTTTTTCAAGCTAGAATAAGTGTATGTTTAGATAGTGTTAAAAAGCTTTTCAGTTAGATCCCACGTTTTCTAGTGAGTTGTGTGCATTGTTTGTGGGACTCATAAGTACTTTTTTCAGCGAAAATAACATCAAAATTGGGTCTACAGCACTACTCACACACTTAAAAATTATTTTACTATAGTATTTTCAGTTTTCAGTTTTCAATAATAAGCAGTATCCAATCACACCCTAAGAAACAATTGTAATGTTGGGAACCTCCTCTTCTCTTAATAGCATCTGAAATTTTGAATTTCAATACCATTTCTATTTGACACGCAAAAGAAAGTAGACTAGTCGGGTTGGCCTGATAGGTTAGTTCAAGTTTTATTGGTATTATATTTTCAACAAAATGAGACAAAAGATAGACTAAATGAAGGAACTCTAAAATTATTTTCCAGGTTCTTGGACAAGGCTGCAATAAAAGATGGCAACTTGGACGCCTCATCAATTAATTCACCATGCACAGTGACACAAGTAGAAGCAGCCAAGCTGGTTTTGGGGATGATATTGATATGGCTTGTAACACTAATTCCTAGCACTATTTGGGCACAAATCAACACTCTTTTTGTCAAACAAGGTACCACCTTGGACCGAAGCCTAGGCCCCGACTTTCAAATTCCAGCTGCCTCACTTGGGAGCTTTGTGACTCTCTCTATGCTGATTGCTGTGCCTATGTATGATCGTTACTTCGTGCCATTTATGCGTCAGAGAACTGGAAACTCTAGGGGAATCACACTGCTTCAAAGGCTCGGTATTGGATTTGTCATCCAAGTTATAGCCATTGCAGTTGCTTATGCTGTGGAAGTTAGGCGCATACATGTCATAAAAGTAAACCATATAGTAGGTCCTAAACAAATAGTCCCCATGAGCATATTTTGGCTATTGCCTCAATATATTCTATTAGGCGTTGCTGATGTGTTTAATGCAATTGGATTGCTAGAGTTCTTCTATGATCAATCTCCAGAAGACATGCAAAGTCTTGGGACAACATTCTTCACAAGTGGAATTGGTGTTGGCAATTTCTTGAACAGCTTTCTAGTCACAATGGTGGATAAAATTACAGGAACAGATGGGGGTAAGAGCTGGATAGGCAATAATTTGAATGCCTCTCATTTGGATTACTACTATGGATTCCTTTTGGTCATCTCTTGCATTAACTTAGGGGCCTTTTTGTGGGCATCAAGTAAATATATTTACAAGGAGGAAATCGTAGAAGACAAGGAATGTTGTGTTGCAATGGAGGTCAAAGCCTTGGACAAGTCTCCTCTAGGGTTACAAGTATAATATTTGTGCATGATATATGGTCTTGTTAGATATATGTAACACTTTAATTTGACCCCTTTCAGTAACTCTTTTGGTCAGGCAGGTAAAAGCTCCACTTGCTAGCAGGACCCTCAATTAAATAAATGATTTCTGTGGTCTTTCTTGGTACGTAGTTGCACTAAATAAGTAAGATCGAGTTTCGATTGTAATGATCAAAATGACCAGAAAAATAATATTGTTTCTTTACTAAGCAAAATTGGTGTGACAAGTTAAGAATTTCGAACATGATGCAAAAATGTTTGTGTTCTACGTAAAGCAAAACTGATCATTTTGTGGTCCCTGTGTTTATGTTTGTGTACTGAATAATGAAAAATTGAATCTGAAACTTCGTGTGATCGAAACTATATGAGCAAGATATTTAATTTTCGCTTTCCAAGTTTAATGCTCGGCCTTAGAAGTTAGAACTATGGAACTAGCTATGCTTTTAAGTAGGGGTGTTCACGGTGCGGTATAGTTTTGGGCCATTTTTAGCACCGTATTTTGCGGTGCGGTTTAGTTAAAATCATAACTGCACCGCACCTTATTTTTGCGGTCACATGTGCGATGCGGTGTGGTTTAAAGTTTAGCCAAAATCATAACCGCACCACATCTCATTTTTGCGGTCACATATGCAGTGCAGTATATAAGATGCGGTTTGAATGATTTGAAGTTGATATATTTTTCAAAGTTTGGGCTTTTTCTACCTAGCCCAAAACTTATTTTTCCCTTTGTTTTGGTCCAAGTTTTAAACTATTGAACTAGTTTTTCTTTATTTTGGGCTACTTTTCCTAATCAACACTTGCTAGGGTTATCAAACTATTTTTTTTTTTTGAAAACTAGGGTTATTAAACTATTAATAATATATTTAATATTAAAAATAATTAAATATATTAATATATAGAGAGGGTGCAGTGCGGTGCGGTTTGTGCGGTTTTCTTATTATAAAACCGCAAACCGCACTGCACCATGCGGTGTGGTGCGGTGCGGTGCACTATTACTTACAGTACGGTGCGGTTATGCCATTTTGTTGGCAATTTTGGTGCGGTTTTTGTGGTTTGTGCGGTTTATACGATTTGGTGAACACCCCTACTTTTAAGTCCTTCAAAGAAGCTCAAGAAGTAAACATGGACTGGTAGCTGCAGCCCAATAAAATACAGAATAAATTTCTATTATCTCAAAATTCAGTCTATTTTTAATTATTTCCAGCATATGTACATATTTTAAAACTTTGCCTTCAAAGAATCTTATAATTCAACAGCACTTTCTCGTGTTTCTAATAGAAAAATTTGTAGTTCAAATCTTTTTTTTCTTATTATTGTGATTAACGAAATTTTTTATGAAAAAAAAATTAATGACAATTAATTTTTATTCAATTTTTTAAGCAAAAGAAAAATAAGTTATCCCAATTATTTTTCTTAAACAATTTGACCATACTTTTGATTAATAAAGCACAAGATTCGAGAAAAAAAAAAGAGTAACTAATACTCTTTGCTATTTGATTATTTTGTTGTAAATAAATCTAATAGTTTAAGATATTAAGGTCCTTTAAAACTTAGACTATAGTTATATAACAAACTTATACCTTGTTTGATTATTTTGTTGTAAATAAATCTAATAGTTTAAGATATTAAGGTCCAATCCTAAACAAGGTATAAGTTTGTTATATAACTATAGTCTAAGTTCAATGTATCTAATTATACTTAGAATACAAGCAAAGAATTTATAATTTTACTTAGGCTACGTTTGGTTGGATGTGAAATAGGAAGGATAAAAAAGAAATGAAAGAAAATTGGATTGTAGGTTGTTTGGTAAGGAGAGAAAGTGGGAGGATTTTTGGTGGGACCCAGACATTTTCTTCCCTCGCCCACCAAAAAATGATCCCTCTATTTTAAAGAGAAAACAAGCATGAAAGGTTGATGAAATTGGTGTTACTAAATTACCCCAATTAATACTGATTACTTACCCCTCCTTTCTTCTCTCTTTCGCAAGCCACTTATGTCTCTCACCTTTTTTTTTTTTTTTTTTTTTTTTATAACATGTATTTGGCTATTTTTTTTTTCTTTTTCTTCTTCTTCTTTTCTTCTTTTTCCTCTCAGCGTGCTTTCTTTGGTCTTGGCTTAAAAATCAAAATCAACCTTGGGTTTTTTTTTTCTTTCTTTTCTTAATTAACGGTTTTTTTAATTGAATGGTGGTGTTTATACAATATATATATATATATATATAATGGAAAAGTAAATTTTTTTATTATTTAATGATTAAAAATTATTATTTCTTATATTATTTAATAGGGACATAAGAGTAAATTTACAAACATTATATATTCTATCTCTTCACTTTTTTGTCCTCTAAATTAAGTGCAATGAGAGAAAACTAAAATTTTTTCTATCTCTTTACTTTTCTATTTTCTACCTATTTTCTATTCTCCCACTTTTCCATCTCTCCAACCAAACGGACCCTTATAATACAAGCAAAAATAATTATATTACTGCTTGTAGTGCAAGTATAGTAATTTAGGTTAGTTTAGGATTTAACCTTTTTTTTTTTTTATAATTCAATAGGAATTAACCTATTATTAACAATACTCTTTAATATATATATATATATATATATATATATATATATATATATATATATTATAAAGATGCATGATTATAAGGTTTTTAAGCTAGACCATGTTAATTCCTTTGTTTATGTTTTCTCTCCTTATATTTTTTTTCTTTTAAATATTTTAACATGATATCAGAGTAATATTTTATTATTTTTTCTAATACTAATGAAATTCGAGAATTTCCATTTCTCTTAAAATTAGAGGTTATCATAGATGATGGTTTTTAGACCCCTTAAAACGCAATTGGATTAACCTAGTTAATTAGCCAAGTTGTTACTTAATCCAAATTAACAAATCTAGGTTATCACAATCAAACAATCATATCATGCATAACAGGGGAAAATAAATAAGACAATGATATGATCACCCAGGAAACCAAACCGGTAAAAACCTGGGGAGAATTTAACCTAGCTATTCTCAAGGTAAACCTGAATCCACTATCTTGAAAGAATCGAAGTTCATACAATAAGACTTACAAGCCCCCACGCTCGACTTCTTATTGCTACCCACAAGTAGAACTTACTGACACAACCACGTGCAAGCTCCGAATCCACAGACTCCTTCTTTCTTGGATTCACCACCAGATACAAGCACACCCGCTTGTGTTTCTTTTAAGTTTCAATGGCAGCAACTAAATTGATCATCAAGGTGTAGAAAAATATCTCCTCCTTGAAAACCCTAAGTTTGTGTAAAGGAAAACTCCTCTAGATCTCACAAGAGATTTACACAAACAGCAATATGAGCAACCAAGACTTTAGAGAGGTTTGGGTACAAAACCCTAAAACCAAAAGAGGCACAAGAGGCACTCTAATCTCTCTCTCTTCTGTCTCAAAAACGTGGCTTAAGGTTTCCTTTATATAGTGGGAGAAGTAGATCTGAAACCCTAATCCTTAATGGGCTTAAGCTGCTATTTGGGCCGACTTAAAATTCTGCAGATACGATTTTCGATTGATTGAGCCTGTTCTTCGATCGATCGAACCAGGCAGAATATGAAGTCTTCTTCCTGCAGCTTGTATGTTCTTGAATCTTGACTTGAATCATCTTGAGCATTGTCTAATAAAACCTATAGACTCTAAGATCTATAACTAGACAAGCTTGTGTTCACAATTTACCAATTGTTCTAAACATTTAGAACCTAACAATAGAGATAGTTTCGTTTTGTGTGTGTCATTCAAGTGCTTCACATGTGTGGAAACCCCAGCATATACATTGCTAAATTATCTCAAAATTTTGAGTTAATTAATTAGTTCACGATTCACAAAAAGGTAGAGTAGAGTATATTAATATATATCCCCAGAACTAGAAACAAAAAAAAATTAAACGCAGATGTTTAGTAAAAATTCGTAAACTCGATCGGATCATATCATCTATGGTAGTTATTCACTTTGTTTCAATTATAGATACTAATTCCTAACTGATGCATGGCTATGCTTTTATATTCGATCAAATTGTTTGTGAAATAGTCACCCAGCATCTTGTATTCAAAATTTTTGAAAGACTATCGTTTCATATTTACTTAATGTCAATGAATACACACCGTTGAACATGAAACTGTATATTCTAATCGTTAGATCTGGCAACCAAAGAATCCAATTATAGTTTAAACATCCATTCTTCCGATCTTAGTTCAACTGTATTTATTCGAGGACTAGCATTTGAAGATTCACAAACACTCGGGTTGATCCTAAACTTACTTAATAGTGAAGCTCTTTTATGTAAAAGAGCTTCACTATTAAGTAAGTTTAGGATTTTGGTAGGAGTTGGAGCTGCTCTCACATTCCTTTCAACGTAAAATTTTTTAGAAAAACAACTTGTTTTTTTTTTTTGGGAAATATTTCTTTAAAAAAAAAACAGTTTTATTTTAAAATATTTGGTTGCAACATTAAAAATGAGTTGGAGAACATTTTCTGTTATTTCACTTGTATAGAAAATTATTAATATTTATTATAATTCCAAATAATTATATGAACTAAAACCTTCATTCACGAAAATAGAATCCATGGAAAAAAAATTTCTATCTTTAAGCAATTTTGGAGCCACAAAGGAAAAATAATCCTTATATGCAGAATCTTCAAGAAAAATGAATTAGGTGAAATTATATGGTTTAAGGGAAAAGGGGAAATTGGGAAAAAATTCAATAGTCAATCAAGGCTAATCAATAGCTGTGGACACGGCCATGTGACGCCTCTCAGGATGGGTTTTTAAGAAAAGAAAGGTTTGATCTTGAGAGTATTTTTTTATTAGAAAAATCATGAGTTTAAAAAAAAAGTTGAGGAGTCGCTACTTATTTTTTTTTTTTTTAAGGGAAAATAAACAAGAAATAAAACCCTTTCTTTTTCATTTGATTGACTCAATGGATAAGGAAAATGGTCTACGTCCACCAAGGACAAGTTCGGGGGTCAAATTACGTTGTGGGAAGGTATGAGGTATCCACGCATGCCCGGTGTCTCTACCGGTCTCTACTAAACAAGTAAAGACTATTTGACGTTCAATTAATCGTTCAATGGGCACAATATTATTGGTCGAATTCATTACACCAAATCGAGCAAGTAGTTGATTTTATGACATGGTGGCCTAAAGCTAAATCATAAAACTAGATAACGATAATAAAAAGAAGCAGCAAGTTAATAACGAAACAAAATGATGACAAAGAAACTAACAAGCATGTCAAGGAATTGATATAACAACTACTATATAAAAAAAACATGTGTAAGCTTAAACTCTTCCAAGTCATGATCTGAGCAACATGAGAAGATTTCATTTTAAGGGAACCAGTGGGATTATACTTTTTCTAAGAAAAGAGTGGGGCTTAATCAGATTAGCTTGTGACTTGGTTTTGATTTGAAGTAAAAAATAAAGTATATTTTTATTTCTGTTTGTGGAAACTGAAGACATAGACTTTGTTGGAAGCAAAATGGGTCTAGGCAACTTGTAGATTAGCTACGGTGTAAAAAAAAATATGTCTTCATCAAAAGCTTTCCATGCATGGGTCCACCCTTTTAAGAAATCATATGCTGACATGATTTAACCCCACTTTTAACTTTTAACTTTCTTTTATCACAACCAAGCTTAGTTCTTTGGTCACAAGACAGCCCAAGCTTCGAGCTTTAACATTCAGACTGAAAAGAACATACCCAGCAAGGCAACCAAGCTTCAAACGACTAAAACACGCAAGAATATAGAGTGGAAAGGTTGAAAACATACCTAGCAATTCCTTGGACGAGTTTGATGATGACTCCAATGAGATGAATGGCGACGACAATGGCGTTCTCTGAAGGATGGTCCTCCCACCACGTGACGCTCCACCGGCGATGGTTGATGGAGAGGTGCTGAACTAGCTGTGTACAGCATGGGCCTGGCTAACAGAAAGAACTTGGATATTGGACTTGTTAGCTTGGCTCTAGATTTGTCCCCCCTCAGGACTGGGTTTTCTCCCAAGAAATTTCAATCTCTCTCAATGTCTTTTTTTGTTTTTTTTTAAGGCTTTTTGAAAATTAGAATGCAAAGAGATGTGGTGAAAATGATTTTAGGAGATGAAAAACGACAGGTACATCTTAGTTCTGAAATCAAGCGAAAATGGAGTCTCCATGTTTATCCTCTGTTCTCTCTAGTTTTTTTTTTCTTTCTTTTTTTCTCCCCCCCTACCCCCCCCCCCCCCCCCCATCCCCATCTCTGGTTTCCACTCTCTGTTTTTAAATTCAAAATCCACATACCTACTATCCGTTTTTGTTTGCACACACTCTACTGCCCAGCTAGAACAGTGGAATGACAACCAAGACAAAAATCGTGCAGCTGAGGGCATGCCGGACTTGCTTAGTGTGGGAGGTGTCTGTCCACTGTACCCAAAATGTACGTCTCACCATTCGGTTTTGTTTTGTCCTTTTCTTTTTTACCACTAAAGCTGGGTTTGCCAATATATTTGAAATAAAATGCAATTGTTCTTAAGTTAAATTAACAGGAGGAGCTTAAGAGACATAACTTGATCTTTTTGGATATAACTTTCGAAAATTGAGGATTTTGTGGAAAAATGAAAAAAAGACAAGCGTGCATGGATTAAAAATTGTAGCTTCAAATGCAATTAAAATAAAGATTGATAGTAAAAACTATGAATAAATAAATAAAGGAGTTGAAAAATAAAATAATAAAGTGTCAAATGAGAGAGAGATTAGAGTGTTATACACGTCATTTAATTAGTTCATCATTGGGGGGACGCATGCGCAAAAGGTATGCATTATAATCAAGGAACGAAATAGGGTGTCTACAACAAGTCAATAAGAATTAGCAATTGATACATCCATAATATTTTTACAACAAATCATAAATATTAAGTTATTATTGGTTCTAATTTGAATTTACTGTTGATTTTTTTTTTTTGGCCCACCCATAACAACGTATAATAACTTGCTACACAAAATTTGTTGTGAAAATGTTATTAACCTAATATTTCTCTAATAGTTAGTTTGGAAAGTGATGTAGGAAAAAATATTAAAATTAATTTATGTAATTTTTATATTTGGTATTTATGTAATTTTCGTTATTTTAAGTTTAGGGCATTTAATTTATTTTCTTCTTTTTAGGTGCTTTTAATATTTTTTAGTCAAATTAGGGTTTTATATGCTTTCGTAGCCGCCTTAGGGTTTCTAATTGCCATAGGTTTTTTTTTTTTTTACTATTTAAACGCATTGTGGCCTCCAAAGATAATTCACTTTTCAAACTATTATCAATAAGCACATTCTTTTGTCAATTTTCTTCTCTGGTGGATTCTAGTTTTATCACATTGTGGATTCAAGAAACTCCTCGTGGATTCAAGAAACTCCTCGTGGATTCGAGGTTTACTACCCAGGAATTAATAATTTAGTTTCTTTTCATCAAAGAGAGCATCGTTTGTGCTTTCTTCAGGCTTCCGTGACATCAATTGGTATCAGAGCCTTGACTTACCATGGTCTAATTGCTAACCAACATCACAACAACAACGAATAACTTAGCAAGTATTACGTGACGTACAACAAGCACTCACAAATATCTATGCTAGGATGACACCGTTGAAGAATGGAAACAATAGGGATAATTGCAGCGGGGACGTTACTCACGAGCAACCTATTGATAAGCAAATCTCATATAGGTCTTATAAGAGAATTGCAAGTTTTAATGGTTATTTTTTAAAAGAAGATTTTCTTGATTGGTTACTTGATCTAGAGGATTTATTTGACTTTTAGAATATTTCTTATGAGAGAAAAGTTGGACTTGCTTTGTATAAACTTAGTGAAAATGCCTTAAGTTGGTGGGCACGACTGAACGAGTACAATTTGATAGAACCCAACAAGGTCAACACAAAATTCGTTCATGGTCAAGGATAAAAAGGATGCTTGCTATCAAATTTTAGCCTTTGGATTGTGATGAACTTTTGTTGTATACAAAACAAGATTATCATTATTGGCAAAGAAGTTCACACTTAAATTATTTTGAAGAGCCATATATTCTACCATTACGGGAAGAATTGCATGTTCGAAAAAATACTTTTCTTGAAGAAAATGTAGAAGTCAAAGAAGAAAATATAGAAATTTCTGAGAAAATTATTGAAAACTTATTATAGAAGAAGATCCTGAAATCAAGATTAATGTGGACGAGATTATCAAAGATCCTAGTATACATAAAGAAGAAGGCGAAAAACCCATTTTAGTCCCTACATTTTCACGCGATTCCCACTTTGGTCCCTAACTTTTTTTTCCACTAATTTTAGTCCCTATCCTGAAAAACGTGTCTCGTTTTAGTCCCTGACGTTACATCAAAGATGGAAATTGCACAGCTGGCAAACGAAAAAAATTAAAAATATTAAAATAATGCCCAATGTGTCCACGTGGCTTTCCACGTCAGCCTCTAAATTAAAAAAATTAATTTATTAATTTTAACTAAATAAAAAAATTAAAAACAGAAATAAAAACCAAACCCAGCAAGAACAACAAATTTAAAACCCAGCAAATTTAAAACCCAGCAAGAACAAGATCAACAAAACACAAACCCAGCAAATTTAAAACCCAAAAAATTAAATTCAAACCCATATTCACCCATATTTCAAAGCCCCACACCACAAAACACTCCGGAATCCACCATACCCACGGCTACATCACACCCACACTGACATCGGAAGATCGAAAGCGTGTTCGTTTACCCATCGTTGCAATTCAAGGGCTTCCAATCAATTTTGAGCCGAAAGACCAGAATATTGCCACACCAGTTCTCGGTCTACCTTGACGCCAGTACAGGCGGACTGGGAGGAGACAGCGCAAGTCGCCACCAGCGAAGACTGGTTCTTCCTCGTGGTCTTGAAGCGATATGGCATGAGAGGCAGTGAAGAACGCAGAGCCGGAGAGAGCTTCACGAAGACAAAGATGAAGAAGAACAACAACAACGCTACGATTCTTCTTCTTCGATGAGTTTCGTACAGAGAATGAGCAAGAAACCCAAACCCACCGATCTACAAAACAATTTCCATGACCAAAGACCCAAAACCCAAGACCCACGATCTCCACCATGAAAGCACCTCCATGCAAACCCACATCCCAGGCAAACACAAGCAAGGAGAAAGCAGCATTGGCTAAGAGAGGAGATGGTTTTGTTGTCAGGTGAGGTTGATTTCATTTGGGTTTGATAGTTTTGAATTTGAGGTTGGAGGTGGTTTGGTTTCAATTCTAAGGTTTGGATTTGAGGTTTGTGTTTGGTTTCTCAGAAAGCATAAGAAAATTTGGGTTTTGAGTTTTGAGTTTGAGGGCCGAAAATCTGGATTTGATTTTTGTGTTTGATGTTTTGGTGGTGTAGGGGTTTGAAATATGGGTTTGAATTTAATTTTTTGGGTTTTAAATTTGCTGGGTTTGTGTTTTGTTGATCTTGTTCTTGTTGGGTTTCAAATTTGTTGTTCTTGCTGGGTTTGGTTTTTATTTCTGTTTTTAATTTTTTTATTTAGTTAGAATTAATAAATTAATTTTTTAATTTAGAGGCTGACGTGGAAAGCCACGTGGACACAGTGGGCATTATTTTAATATTTTTAATTTTTTCCGTTTGCCAGCTGTGCAATTTCTGTCTCTGATGTAACATCAGGGACTAAAACGAGACGCATTTTCTAGGATAGAGACTAAAATCAGTGGAAAAAAAGTTAGGGACCAAAGTGGGAATCGCGTGAAAATGTAGGGACTAAAATGAGTTTTTCGCCAAAGAAGAAATTATAAAGGAAGTTGTCAATGTTCTCAATGAAGTCAAGTTAGATGATTTCAACGTTCAAGCTTCTATTATTTCAGTGGGAGATACCGAAACAAAGTTTATTGATTTTATTGGGGTGGAAAGATTTGATTTGATTAATAACTCTTATTTGGTGAATATTGTCAATTGCATGAAGATCGAAGGTCAAGAAGTTCGAGTTTGGCAAGAAGACAAGGAAGATGAAGTATTCAAAGTATTTGTTCTCTTGGTATGGATGATTTTAGATTTCAACTATCAACTCGAGGACAAGTTTGTTTCAAGTAGAGGGGTCCGATGTAGGACAGAATATTCAAATTAATTTATGTAATTTTTATATTTGGTATTTTTATATAATTTTTGTTATTTTAGGTTTAGGGCATTTATTACCTTCTTTTTAGGTTTTTTTAATGTTGCTTAGTTAAATTAGGATGTTATATGTTTTTGTAATCACCTGAGGGTTTCTAGTTGTCCTAGGTTTTGCTTTTACTATTTAAATGCATTGTGGCCTCCAAAGGTAATTCAATTTTCATATTAATAAAAATTCAGACTTTGTCTTTTATTCTTTTTTAGTGGATTCTAGTTTATCACCTTGTGGATTCAAAAAACTCTTTGTGGATTCGAAGTTTATTACCCAGTAATTAACTAACACTTTACTTTTTGTCCATCAATGAAAAAATTGTGTATGCTTTCTTCAAGTTTCCGCGACATAAAAAAGAGAGAAAGAAAGGGCCCAGAGAAAGTAATTTTCAAATGAAAACAACATATCACAAATCCCAATATATCAAAAGATACTTTTATTTACACACAAGACAAACATTGTCTTCTATCACAGACACAGCAAAACTATACTACCAAACTTTTTTTGACAATCGTACTACCAGACTTTTTAGAGTGTTGTCAATCTAAAAACTTTAATACATATTATTAGGTGGATAAGGACTTCCTTTATTTTTTACCGGATCAAAATAAATTCAAATAAGTAAAGCTTTTTTTTTTTTTTTAAATGCAATAAGTAATTAAGTTAAAATAGGAAACTTGCTAATTTTTTTTTGGAGAAATTCTAGTTACACAATATTTTTACAAAAATTTTACAACATATTTTAGGTGATAAATTGTAATTGGCTATTATTGGCGGGAAAATAATTAATTTTGATAATTGACCAAATTTAGAATTAGTAACAACTTACCATATAAGATTTATTGTGAAATTTTTGTATACACAATTTTTTTTGAGAGAAAAAAAAAAAAAAAAAAAATATATATATATATATATATATATATATATATATATATAAATTCAATAATTACAATGAGAGAGGGGATTTAAACTTTAGGTGTATTCATTAGAAATACCAAAAGATGTCATTTGAGATATAAGGCTCTTAAGATAAGCTTTTTGCTATAAAATCCTCTCTCCCATTGTAATTATCGAATATGTGTGTGTGTGTGGTGGTCTGTTCTTAATAACCTTAGGCTTGAACCCCCAATTTACTTATACTCTAGATTGGGTTTATCCCACAATGGGAGATCCAAAGAAGTGATTGGTGGCATCACTCACTGATGGTGTTAAGGATTTTTCTCAAGACTAAACTACCTTACTTTTAGCTCGGCCGTAAAGGCTACCAAGTAGCCAAACCCCCTCTCTAGAATCCAAACAGGACTTCCTTCTCTCTAGAATGTGTTTCTCTTGTGTCTCTCTCCTCAATTTTTCTAACCTCCCATTTCCCTTACCCTTTCTCTATTTATACCCTTCTTTGAGTAGGGGCGCCATGATGAGCGAATATTATGTGCCAATGGGCCCCACTGTTTAGTTGGTATGAGTGGCTTCTTCAGTCAGGGTCATTGTTGCCCAGGGTCAAATCCTATGTCAATGAGATGACCCACTTTCAGAGATGGAAGCAACCTCCTAATAACTTGTGCTTGACACGGGGTTCATGCTCAATCGGTGGAAGTCCCCAAGGCACTATCCAAGATCCTTGGCTATAAGGATTCACAGAAACGCGAGCTAACAAGTCCTCATCCTAGGCTCCCTCCCAGTGCGTTTTTCGACTGTATGGGTCGTGGTAGGGCCGAAATCGTAATGACCAAGGGCCAATTACTCTAGGGAGTGGCCCGCAGTTCTCGACACACCACAATATGTGTATATATATATATATATAATATTAATTAAAAAAAATCTTTTACAAGGTTTTTTTTTTTTTTTTGCTAAATTTTTACCGGGGTTACCTGCAAAAAGATATTTCAGACCATTCATTTGACTTCTTTTTTTTTTTTTTTTGGGGGGACCATTTCTGGGAGTGGATCCCTGCTAAAGGAAAATATTACATATTATTTTAAATTTAAAAAAAAAAAATAGTGAATAGGACAAATAGTGGGAAAGTCCAATTAATCTATCAAAATTTGTTTAAAAGCAAGAGAATACAGTTTATAAATTCAATATTTGGGGATTTAAATAATACCGTGTAGTATATGATATTGGCAAGTTGATCCATGAAATGCCAAGATCAATCAACCGGAAAGGACCACCTGATCCTGACTAAACACAGTTGAAATGCAAGACAGCTAGAGTGTGGGACATTGTGGAGCAAAAAATCTCATGAGGAAAAGTACCATTTCCCCCAATGAAAATATAGGCACAGACCTTTTATTTTTTGGGGGTTCCTTTTTATTTCTTTATTTATTGATTATGAAGCATGAAAAGTGTGGAGTGTGGACTGGGAGAAAAGTGAAAACCATACCACCAAATGACCGGCACATTGATTCTTTTTCCAATTCACTAATATCTTATCAACTAACCAAAGAAAAAGCATGAAAACCATTTCACATGTCTCATCAAAGAAAAAGTAAGAAAATTCATTAAGATGTATGGCTAAAGGAGATGTCCAAATTCCAATTATTGGGATTCCCAATTCAGCCTATCTTTAAGATTTGATTGTCCAATCTGTTTCTTAAATTTCAAATTAGGTATACTTCCAAATCAAGGCCATAGAAGTTGGACACGGCTTTCTACCGGGAGGAACTTTGAACCTTCAAATCTTACAATAAATATAGGAATAAAAAATTTTCATGACACATTGTGATTGATGTAAATTATAGATAATATCACAACAAATTTAGGTAAAATTGATGTTATTTTTATTTTTATTTTTTAAAATAATTCAATAGTTAGGAGAAATGAGGATTTGAATTCTAGAGTCTATTAAAAACACTATAAAATATTAACTAATTGATCTACAAAACTTTTGAAAAACGTTATATTACAATGAGATTATTATTATTATTTTCATTAAAAAACAAGAGTGCATGATTTCTTATCTTAAAGATAGGCTGCACGATATAGACTTTGTGGAAAAGTGTAATCACCACAAAAGGAAACTTCGCCCATTCTTTTGGTACCAACTTATTTGATTTGTTATCGATATTTTATTGTGAAAAGTGTAATCACCACAAAAGATGAAAACAATTTTTGGACCGTACCCTTTGCCACACATATTTCTATAATTGTATCATGTGATATATTGTGTTCTATTGTCTTTCACTTTTACATGATCCCACTAATTACAACCTAACACATCAAAGTTGTGACAAATTAAATTGTTACACAAAATGATTAGTGGTGGCTCTAGAAATTTTTTCGAAAGTAGTAATTAAGAAACTTAAATTATACAATATTTAATAAAAAAAAATAGTTATATCTTATTATCAATGCTGCAAGTTATATATATCTCTTTCAAAATTTTAGTTAAATAAAATTTTTCTTGGATTTTTCTTTTTGTTTGTAAAGGCCCAATATATTGTTAAAAAGACCAAAATTTGACTACAAATACAACTTTCATTAAACAAATTAACATGAATACATATTTTGAAAATATAACCGTTGAATTGTATGTTTTTTTATGTTTTTAAAACATTTGTCAAGTTTCATGTCAATCGAATGTAATTTACTATTTGATCCATAAACTTATTTTTTGTGTATAATTTTAGACTACAAAAACTCGAAAATTAAACATTTGATTGATAACATAAGTTATTTATCTTTAATCTTCTTGAAGTTTTGCAAGTATAGAGGATATTAAAAAAAAAAAAATGTAATCTAATTGTGGAATTGTTAAAATTCATATTTAACAAAAAAATATTGAGTGGAGTTATAGCCTTAATCTACAATCAAATTTGTTGCTAAACTTTATTCGAAATTTAATTATATTGGACCAAAAAAATTTAGGGTGGTCACAATTTTTTAAGGTAAAAAAATCGTAAAATCGTAAAATTTTTAAATTTTATATATAATAATTTTTTTTTCAGGCCAGGGTGGTCCTGTGACCACCCTGACTCTAACTTGGAGCCGCCAGTGAAAATGGTGTTGTCCTAGATTTTTTTTCAAAAGATAAACCAAGAAGAAAAAAAACTGATGGTAAATAGAGTGATATGCTTGCCACATATATAAATCATGTGGCAATATGATTGCATATTTTACATTGGACTTGGGCAATTTCAACCATTGGCCAGTCAAGGAAGGAAGGAAAAGGAGAGAGAGAGAGAGAGAGATTGACTAGATTTATTTATTTAAATTGTTTTGCACCACAGCCAGCAGTTCAAGACTTCAAGTACCCTCAAATCAATCTTTGTTGGTTGTCCAGATTCTGAGATAGTTATTCCTAACACCAACAAAATAAGGCAAGGTAGAGACAATGGAGATGATCGAGATGCGTTATTCAACAGCATTTTGTGCCAGATGGTCATACATTTCGACTAGTTACAACCTGGAAAAGTGATGTGGATGCCAAGAAACTAAGGCACAACGAAAAAGACTCTGCCTAATATTCAACGGCATCACTTTGGAAGATTCTTACTGATCAACTACTCTTTTTGACTTGAAGCAAGGAAGGAGATAAATTAAAAAATAATAAAAATAAACGTGATACACATAATTAAGAATAAAGTTTGGCTTTCATCTATAAAAAATAAAAAATAAAAAAAAAGAGAAAAAAATAAATAAATAAAGTTTGGCTACCAACTTGATTTGTAGTCTAACATTACAACTCCATTCAGTTTTTTTTATTAGATGTGAATTTTAACATACCTACCATTAGATTATATAATTTCTTTTTATATTTTCCATACTTGTAAAATTTATAAAATATTAAAAATTAATAGTTATGTCATTAACAAATATTTAAATTTCAAATTTTTGTAGTATAAAATTATACATAAAAAATAAATTTATGAATCAAATAATAAATAACATCTGAGTGATACAGAAATTTGATGTGTGTTAAGAATGTGAAGAACATGCAATTAAACTATTAAATTTTTGAAATATGTAATTATGTTAATTTTTTTAACCTGAAATGTAGCCAAATTTTGTCCAACAACTAATTATGGTTATAAAAATTGTGGCATACATTGTTTGAAAAGGACTCACCCAATTAGTGCAACGTTTCACCCCTGGGACGGCCTGATTCTTGGACATCAGCATCAGGTTGGTGATTCCCTCTCTATCTCTCATAAGTAGTCAAACCATTGAGTTGCTGAGAGAGCCGGTCTCATACGCTAGAAACCAATAATTAGAAACCATCATATTTTTTCCTTGATGTAAAATTAGCATATTTTTCTGAACCGGTTCAATCAATCTCATCATTATCTTTTTTTGTATTGTTATGGCTAGAGGAACGTAAATTCAGTGAACCATCATTATCATATTTCTTACTATTATGTATTTATTTTAGATTATACACGAATTTAAATTTTATCCATTTTATGTTTCAACTTTCAAATATATATAATGCGCAAATTAAGACAAAGAAACATATCATTTTCATATGTTATATATTTTATAATTTGATAAAAGAAAGAGAGAATTGAACACTGAACGTCTATGTTTTTTTATCTTTTTTTATAGGTTTTTTATTATTATTATTTTTTAATCTTTTTTGAAATAAAGGTTGATAACTTTAATTATTGATTGAGAAAGAGTATATATGTAACGGATATAAATGTATATATAAGCCAATAAAACTAAAGTAAAGGTCTTAGAAAAGGAGGGTATTCCACTATTCCTCCATCCAGATTTATTACGTATCAAATTGGGACATGGTATACAGTTGGAAGTTTTCGTTAAAAATACAAAAAAGTTTCATTTAAGCTATAAAGCTCTTAGCTTCTTTAGTATATATACAAAATTTTCAGCTTCTTTAGCATACAATTTTTTCCTCTCTCACTCAAATTAAGAGTAGTTTTGACCATATCAAACCGTTAGAAAATACATCAGATAGCAAAGACAATAGAAGAAAAAACAAATTATGAGAATTAACGTGGTTTTTCCTTGTCTCCATTTGCAAAAAGTCGCATACCGCTATATATTAACTATTAAGCTTTATAAAATATAATAAACTCATTGAAATGTATATATGGTTGAATATTAAGGATTTCTAAGGTTATAAAAGCATATTAATTAGGAGTTTAGGACTATATATAGGACAAAATGGGCTTCTACCCTTTTTGGGTAAAGTAATTAGCCTTTTGCCCTTCTTCCCAAACTAAATAGGGAAATGTCCCTCTTTTGAAAATCGAGTTTCTCAAAATTGAGTTAAAAAAAAAAAATTTGGAGCCCTATAGTGACGTTTTTAAGAACCTATAGTGACATTTTAAGAACCTATAGTGACGTTTTATAACTTGATATCCATAAAATCGAGTTATAGGCAATTAAATTGCTTATAACTCGATTTCATAGATATCAAGTTACAAAACGCCACTATAGGTCTTTATAAACTTCACTATAGGTCTTTGAAAACGTCACTATAGGGTTTAAATCGATTTTGAGAAACTCGATTTTCAAAAGAGGGGCATTTCCCTATTTAATTTGGGAATAAGGGCAAAAAGATAATTACTTTGCCCAAAAAGGACAAAAGCCCATTTTGTCCCAATATATAATTAGAATTATGATTCATAGTATAAGGGACTTGGGTTTTAACCGTAAGATCTTCAACACAAAAAACCCAATAATGTACCAATATCAAAGCAAAAATATACTAGTGCTAAGATGTTAATGTAGATCCGTGAGTCCTAGGTCTTTTCTTTTCTTCTATTATGTTTTATTTTGTGGGGTTTGGGGTTGCTTGTTATCTCAGAGAAAATGGAAGTTTCTGGCTTGCATAGGACGAATATATATAGAAACCGCGTAGTCCAATAATCTTAGACTCCGTCAACCAGAGATGCTTACAGTTGTACTTTCCATTAAAGGTCAAACTTTTTATCCTTTATATATTCTTTAGAAGTGAAGTCAAATTTTACTTCATTAACAAGCATAATTTCTCCTGGTTATCTAGATCAGAATCAAATCATACAAGATTATAATAATCTCTAATGGGACCCCAAGTTTTGACAAATTGTTCCACATTCACTTTAAAACTTTGGACAAATAATTGTACATTTGTACCCCACCGCAATTACAATTCACAAGTCTTTGCTACACCTTTTCAAAGTCAAAAAAACAGCGTTCTCACTTCTCACTCTTTTTTATCTTTAATTGAATTGTCGTTCCCATTCTAGAATCCACAAGTAAAAATTAATCCCCATGCATTAAGAGTCTACGTGTTAGGTGAGCTACCAATTGAGTAACCGACGCTAATCACCGTGAGAAGCTCTTTATAAAGTCCAGTTTCGTGACATTTGGATATCACAACATACACACAATTCGTTAGTATCACATCAAAACTGTTGTATCCAATGGCTACTTCTTCTTCTTTCATAGCCATAGTCAGTTTGGCTCTCCTCTTGGGGAGTGTCAACGCTCAACTTTCAACTAATTTTTATTCTAGTTCTTGCCCAAAACTCTTTTCCACTGTGAAATCCACCGTGCAATCTGCCATTTCAAAGGAAGCCCGAATGGGTGCCTCTCTCCTGCGCTTGTTCTTCCATGATTGCTTTGTCAATGTAATTACACTGAAAATTTTTCCCCCAGTCTTTATTCACAAATACAGCCTAATATTTGAAGTGGCCTATGCTACTAGCTTGTTTGCATGAGCTTAATATGGTTCTCATTTTTTGCTTAATCTATTTATTTGGTTTATATATAATTTTTTGAAGTCTTTATATATATATATACACACATCATTTTACCAACTTATTTTTAAGTAACAAACTAATGAAAGGACAATGTTTAATTCCCTTCAAATAAATTTGGAAAAATCTCCTTCAATCAATTACTGATTAATAAAAACTTCTAAATGTATTATTTAAACAAGTCATATATTTATTAAATAGTTTGTATGATTAAAACTAAAAGCATATGTAAATAGTTTTTATCAGTCGTCCCATGGTGGTTAGAGTTATAATTTTCCTCTAATGACAATGAGTTCTTCCAAGTACACTCATTATTGTTTTAGCTACTATTCTATTTGTTAATTTATCCACTTTGATGCATGACAGCTTATTTTTTTCTCTTTTCAATTTGTTGGGTTTTCAAAAACGAAGAATGTCGGAAATATCAGTTTGACTTATGTTGCAAAATTGCTGTTTGCGACAATATTATTGGGACCCAGTGTTAACTGTCATTAACCTATTAGGCCTTTTCTTTTCTTTTTCTTTTTTTGGTTTAATATGGCTAGAGGAACTTTTGGACCTTATGTAACTTATCTGTATGTAAAATGATGGATAGGGATGCGATGGGTCAATTCTCCTTGATGACACATCCAACTTCATAGGAGAGAAGAATGCTGTCCCAAATAAAAACTCTGCCAGAGGCTTCGATGTAGTTGACAATATCAAGTCGGCAGTGGAGAAGGCATGCCCCGGTGTGGTCTCATGTGCTGATATATTGGCTGTTGCTTCTCGAGACTCTGTTGCCATTGTAAGTTCTTGTTTTCCTTAAAATTGCATGTTGAATAAGTTTATTTACACAGAAATAAATAAAAATAACATTACTCCAATCAAAACAAATTATGTTATTGAACATAAAAATAAAAATAAAAATAAAAAATTTTGAAAACTATTGTGTGCCAAGGCCCAAAGGCTTACAAATTAGGGACCAACACATATTATATGCATTGAAATTAGTTAACATGTTTTTCTGTTTTTGTGCACGTAACTTTGCAGCTTGGAGGACCCAGTTGGAATGTTAAACTTGGAAGAAGAGATGCTAGGACTGCGAGCCAGGCTGCTGCTAATAATAGCATTCCTCCTCCAACTTCTAACCTAAACCAACTCATTTCTAGATTTAACAATTTGGGACTTTCCACTAGGGACATGGTCGCTTTAGCAGGTTTACAATTTTGTCTCTATCTATTCCCTTGTCTTAGAAGTATTTCCAAATTTTGGCTCACTTTTTTTTTTTTTTTTTTTTGACTCATTCTATACCATGCAATTGCACATATTCTAAGAACATAACATAAGTCAACGTTCCATGAATAGTTTATTAAAGATAAAATTATATAAGCAATTGTGAAATTAAAACAAATTGTGGGTTTATTGTACTAGGCTCACACACAATCGGGCAAGCAAGGTGTACATCCTTCAGAGCTCGCATATACAACGAGACCAACGTAGACAGTTCATTTGCTAACACAAGGCGATCAAACTGTCCAAGAACCAGCGGCTCAGGGGACAACAATTTGGCACCTCTTGATATTCAAACCCCCACAAAATTTGAGAACAACTACTACAAGAACTTGCTCCAAAACAGAGGACTTCTCCACTCTGACCAGCAACTATTCAATGGTGGATCCACTGATTCAATAGTGCGTACCTATAGCAACAGTGAGAGTACTTTCAATTCTGATTTTGCTGCAGCAATGATCAAGATGGGAGATATCAGTCCACTCACTGGATCAAATGGAGAAGTAAGAAAGAACTGTAGGAAGGTGAACTAAGAAGGGTCTTTAATTATCTTACTGGGATCGAGAATAAATAATTTGGAACTTTTGTTTTATGCATAGAATATTATGTGATTGTGATTTTTGGCTTTTCGTATGGAATGTACCATGGCATTATTGACCATGTTAGTAGGAAAAAAAAACACTTGATGAGATTTCATTTTGTATTTTTGTGATCATGTGGGAATGTAAAAGAAATTTTAAGTCCTCCTCATAAATTTTATATGCACACAAGCTTTATTGCAATGGCTAGTAGGGCTGTCCATCCAGATCCGGAACCCGACCCAACCGTCCGATCCGGCCCGATAACCGGCCGACCCGACGCCGGTGACGGGTCGGCGGCGGGTCTCTACTCCCTAAACCCGAAAATGGCGGGTCGGTTGGCGGGTTTGAGGCTGAGAAACCGATATTTAACCGACCCGACCGTATCTGACCGGAAAATCGCACCTTTTCTGTTCGATCTGTTGAGATCCGGCCTGAACTCGAAGGAAAATCGCCCATTTTCTGTCCGACCTCGAAGGCTTAGGCGAGATCTCGTCGAGATTCGGCCTGATCTCTTAGAGATATGCCTAGATCTCATCAAGATCTGGCCATATCTCGCCGAGATCGGCTTGATTTCTTCGAGATCCGCCGAGATCTCGTCAAGGTCCGATCAGGTCTCGCCATATCCGGCGATTTTTGGCAAAATCCGGCAGATATTCACACAACCCGAAACCGACCGAGGACCGATCTGAACCCGGCGAAAATCCGACCACCCGAACCGACTCCGTTCACGGTCGGCGGCGGGTCTAAGAATGGAAAACCCGAAATTATTAGGTCGGTTCCGGGTTGGGCACAAACCCGACCCTGACCGACCTGTGGACAGCCCTAATGGCTACATATATGCTCTTCTCATTTTACTATCAACTTAGAGGGTAATTCTACCGTACCTCTTTTTTTGTTTTTTTTTTTTTTTGGTACGGTACTCACTAGTAGGCAACTTGCTAAATCAAGTTATTAAAACATCACATTTGATGGTACCATCCTCACATTGTGTAATACTAACATCACATGTGATTATACTTTTGTCATATTCGGCGGTTCTCGTATTTTTACTCACATTTAATAATGCCATCCTCACATTGTATAGTACCAACATCACATGTGAATGTACTTTTGTCACATTCGGTGGTTCTCTTATTTTTCTCATATTTGACGATACCATCCTCACATTGTGCAGTACCAACGTCACATGTGATTGTACTTTTGTCACATTCGGTAATTCCCTTATTTTTTCTCACATTTGATGGTTTCATTGTCACTTTTAAGCAGTACCAACATCACATTTAATCGTACTTTTCTCACATTCTGTGGTACTTTTATTTTTTTCCTCGCATTTGACAATTCCATTGTCACATTGGGCAGTACCAATATCACATGTGACTGGACTTTTGTCACATTTGATGGTCCCTTAATTGTTTCTAACATTTGATGGTTCTATTGTCGCATTGGACAGTACTAACATCACATTTGATCGTACTTTTGCCATATTTGGTTGTACTCTTATTTCTTTTCTCACATTTGATATTACCATCCTCAAATTGTACAATACCAACATCACATGTGACTATACTTTTGTCACATTTGGTGGTTCTTTTTTTTTTTCTTACATTTAATGGTTCCATTGTCACATTGGGCAGTACTAACATCTTATTTGACCATACTTTTCTCACATTTGGTGGTACTTTAATTTTTAGTCACATTTGACAGTTCCATCGTCACATTGGGATTTGGGCAGTACTGACATCACATGTAACCATATTTTTGTTACATTCAATAGTTCCCTTATTTTTTTTTCACATTTAATGGTTTCATTATCACATTAAGCAGTACCGACATCACATATGACAGTATTTTTGCCACATTCAGTTGTACTTGTATTTTTTTCTAACATTTGTTGGTACTATCTTCAAATTGTGCAGTACCAAAATCACATGTGACTGTACTTTTGTCACGTTTGGTGGTTCAATTTTTTTTTTTTTCGCAAATGATGGTTTTGTTGTCACATTAGGCAGTACCAACATCACATATGACTGTACTTTTGTCACATTTGTTGCTCCTCTTATTTCTTTATCACATTTGATGGTTCTATTGTCACATTAGGCAATACTAACATCACATTAAACCGTACATTTCTCACACTCGGTGGTTCTTTTGTCACATTCGATGGTTCCTTTTTTTCTCACCAATTAACATAATACCCCTGAAACCTAGAAAATGACCAAAACACCCTTAGAACCTAAAAAATGACATAATCATCCTAAATCTCAAAACAAAATTACCAAAATTACTATAAAACCCAAAAAATGACCGAAAAACTATGAAACTTAGAAAATGACTGAAATACCCTCAGAACAAAAAACAATTGACCAAATAACCCTAAAACTTATAAAAAAAAAAAAAAAAAAAAAAAAAAAGGACCAAAATTACCAAAATAACAATGAAACCTAGAAAATGACCATAATACCTAGGACAAAATAAATGACCAAATGACCTGGAAACTTAGAAAATGACCAAAATGACATTGAAACCAAAAAAATGACTAAAATGACCTTGTAACCTAAAAAGTGACTGAAATACCCTAGGACCTAAAAAATGACTTAAATATTTCTAATCCATTTAATAATATAAAATTTACAAAAGAAAAAAAAAAGTGAAAAAAAATTTTACCAGTACTTGATTTCTTGAAAATAAAGTACCAAACAAAAAGAAAAAGATGAAAAAAAATAAATCACTACATAGTCCACACTCTAAATACTAATTACTATCTTAAAGATTTGAAATACATTTAATCATATAAAATTTACAAAAGAAAAAGAAAAAGAATATAAAGATAAATCACTCCACAATCCACACTCTAAATGCTAATTACTATCTTAAATACTTATAATCCACTTAAAATAATACAAAATTTTTACCCAAAAAAAAAAAAAAAAAAAATTACCCAGTACTTGATTTCTTAAAAGTAAAGTACCATACAAAAACAAAAAGAAAAAGAATATAAAGATAAATCATTTCACAGTCCACACTCTAAATACTAATTATTATCTTAAATACAATACACTTAAAGTAATATAAAATTTACAACAGAAAAGAAATGTGAAAAAAAAAATACCAAGTACTTGATTTCTTGAAAATAAAGTACCATACAAAAAGAAAATGATAAAATAAAATAATAATAAAAAGATAAATCACTCCACATTCCACACTCTAAATACTAATTACTATCTTAAATATTTGTAATTCATTTAATAATATAAAATTTACAAAAAAAATGAAAAAAAAAATTACGCAGTACTTGATTTCTTAAAAGTAAAGTACCATACAAAAAAAAAAATATATATATATATATATATAAATAAATCACTCCACAATCCACACTTTAAATACTAATTACTATCTCAAATACTTATAATCCACTTAAAATAGTATAAAATTTTTAAAAAAAAAAAGTGAAAAAAAATTACCCAGTACTTAATTTCTTAAAAATAGAGTACCATACAAAAAGAAAAAAAAATGATAAATTACTTCACAGTCCACACTCTAATTACTAATTACTATCTTAAATATTTATAATCCACTTAATAATATAAAATTTACCAAAAATAAAAAGTGAAAAAAATTTACCCAATACTTGATTTCTGGAAAGTAAAGTACCATATAAAAAGAAAAAGATAAAAAATAAATAAATCACTCCATAGTCCACAGTCCACACTCTAAATACTAATTATTATCTTAAATATTTATAATTCATTTAAAAATATAAAATTTACAAAAGAAAAAAATTAAAAAAAAAATTATCCAGTACTTGATATCTTAAAACTAAAGTACCATACAAAAAGTGAAAGAAAAAGAAAATAAAGAAAAATCAATCCACAGTCTGCACTCTAAATACTAATTATTTTAAATACTTATAATCCACTCAAAATAATATAAAATTTACAAAATTAAAAAAAAAGTGAAAAAAAATTTACGTAGTACTTGATTTCTTGAAAATAAAGTACCATACAAAAAGTAAAGAATAAAAAAAAAAGATAAATCACTCCACAATCTACACTCTAAATACTAATTACAATCTTAAATATTTGTAATTCATTTAATAATATAAAATTTAAAAAAAAATTACCCAATACTTGATTTCTTAAAAGTAAAGTGCCATACAAAAAGAAAAAGATAAAGAAAATATAAAGATAAATCACTCCAAGGTCCACACTTTAAATACTAATTACTATCTCAAATACTTATAATCCACTTAAAATAATATAAAATTTACAAAAGAAAAAAAAATTAAAAATTTACCCAATACTTGATTTCTTGAAAGTAAAGTACAATACAAAAAGAAAAAAAAAATACAAAGATAAATCACTCCATAGGCCAAAGTCCACACTCCAAATACTAATTGCTATCTTAAATATTTATAATCCACTTAATAATATAAAATTTACAAAATAAAAAAAAAAATTATCCAGTACATGATTTCTTGAAAATAAAGTACTATACAAAAAGAAAAAGAAAAAAAAAAAGATAAATCACTCCACAGTCTACACTCTAAATACTAATTACTATCTCAAATATTTATAATTCATTTAATATCATAAAATTTACAAATAAAAAAATGAAAAAAAAATTACTCAGTACTTGATTTCTTTAAAGTAAAGTACCATAAAAAAAAATAAATAAATAAAGATAAATCATTCCACAGTCCACAGTCCACATTCCACACCCTAAATATTAATTATTATCGTCAATATTTATAACCCACTTAATAATATAAAATTTACCAAAAAAAAAAAGTGAAAAAAAATTTACCCAGTACTTGATTTTTTGAAAATAAAGTACCAAACAAAAAGAAAAAAATTAAAAATAAATAAATAAATCACTTCACAGTCCACTCTAAATACTAATTACAATATTAAATATTTATAATTCATTTAATAATATAAATTTTACAAATGAAAAATAAAATTTACTTAGTACTTGATTTCTTGAAAATAAAGTACCGTATAAAAAGAAAAAAATATAAAGATAAATCACTCCACAGTCCACACTCTAAATACTAATTACTATCTTAAATACTTATAATCCACTTAAAATAATATAAAATTTTCAAAATAAAAAAAAATAGAGAAAAAAAATTTACCCGAATACTTGATTTCTTAAAATTAAAGTACCGTACAAAGAGAAAAAAAAAATCACTCCACAATTCACAATCTAAATACTAATTGTTATCTTAAATATTTATATTCCACTTAATAGTATATAATTTACAAAAGAAAAAAATGTGAAAAAAAAATTACCCAGTGTTAAATTTCTTGAAAATAGAGTACCATACAAAAAGAAAAATAAAAGATAAATCACTCTACAGTCCACAATCTAAATACTAATTACTATCTTAAATATTTATTATTCACTTAATAATATATAATTGACAAAAGAAAAAAAAAAGGGGGAAAAAATTACACAGTACGTGGTTTCATGAAAATAAAGTACCATACAAAAAGAAAAAGATAAAAAAAAAAAAAAAAAAAAAAAAGATAAATCACTTCACAGTCTACACTTTAAATATTAATTACTATTGTAAGGACACGATTTGGAACGACCCAAAATGATGCTGGGTTCGCACGTAAAAAGGCCCAAATAATATCATTTGTAGAGCGTGGGTTTGAAAGGCTAGGCCTTGATCACAAGTCAGTGGTATTTCGTGGTGTTTATACATAAATAAAACGTGCACGCCCTGGGAGTTTTTCTCCTAGAGGTGGGCTGGGAGGCTCTGGTTTTGGCCATTTTTTCCAGCCCCTTCTATGGATTGCTTACTTTTCCTTTTATACTAGCCTGTGTTCCTTATCCTTCGTCCACGTGTAGGGTCGATTTTTCCAAGACTGATACTTGTCCCATCAGTCCACATCCAGAGTGGTTGGGGGTGGTTGTAAAAGCTGGAGAGTATGGCTCTGTCAAGTGCAGAGTATTGAATGGCAGTGAGGGCAGTTTTCCCTAGTCGTTACACTTTCCAGCGTACCCTTCTCTTTTGACTTAGATATTTTTAGATTTTTTCCAAGCTGTTCCTATACCATTTTTACCCTTCCTTTTGGTGAGACCTTGGACATGCCGAGGACTGAATCGTCCTCGGCTATGTCCCAAGACTATTTCGTACTTGTATTATCGAGCTTGGGCTATAACCCTCCTCGGCTCGGGCCTTGAGCCCCCACGAATAAATGGGCCAGGGCCACAAATTACTGGGCCCCACAATAGCCCCTCAAAATCCTGCTGTCCAACCTTTTGGTGGGAGAGGAGGGTTTTGGTAATGCCAAGCCTTTATCACGGCTCTTTTAACTCTGCCTTTCATTAATGTTGACGTCCTTTCATCTACCCAGAAAACATACTGGGCTACGGGACATTCCTTTAAATTTATTCCCAATGCGTTCCTGCCGTTTGATTACCGAAAACGCGCCTTTAATGATTTCCCTTTACGAGACCATTTAAATTCGACGGTTATGGATGGTATGGGGAAGTGGAACGGGTATAGGCTTGTTTAAGCCCTTCATTGTACGCTGTAATACCGTTTTACATTAATAAAAGTCAATACTGCTTTATTTTGTACATTCTAACTCTTCTATCTGAAATGATTATCCCGTGAATAGACGTATTTATCACATGATTTTGTTTTATTCCGGTATTCTAAACGGTGCTTAGGGCCGAAATCCTTGTTAATAAAAAGACCTTACTTTGCACTTGTTGAAACTATCTAACACAATGATGCCGATCTGAACAAATGATACTTAGGGCAGAAACCCTTAATAAGCAAAAGAAGAACATGTTAATATGAGCTTATTGAAACTACCCGACTTAATAATACTGAATCGAATAACTGATACTTAGGGCTGAAATCCTTATTGAGAAGAAAGATGTTATCATGAACTTACGAGAACTGTTTGGCACAATAATGCCGACCTAAGAAAACAACACTTACCCCAAAAATGGCCGAGATGACAGCTGAATGCTCGATGCAGTGTAGGAGGTAATCATCCGAGGACATATAACCCAAAAATGTACAACCCCTGCAGGTTGTTGAGTAATAAGGCATTTCGCCATCTTGCTAGTAACCTTCACAGCCTTAACCTTTTCTGGTATTTGGTCCGAGGACTGAGCGACTTAGAATTTTCTTAAGTAGTTGGTTTCCCCATAGGTTTGAGTCCGAGGACCATGCAATACCTTGGTTCTGTCCAAAACTTGATATTTATAAGTAGTTGGTTTCCCCATAGGTTTGAGTCCGAGGACCATGCAATACATTGGTTCTGTCCAAAACTTGATATTTATAAGTAGTTGGTTTCCCCATAGGTTTGAGTCCGAGGATCATGCAATACCTTGGTTCTGTCCAAAACTTGATTTTGATAAGTAGTTTGTTTCCCCATAGGTTTGAGTCCGAGGACCATGCAATACATTGGTTCTGTCCAAAACTTGATTTTGATAAATAGTTGGTTTCCCCATAAGTTTGAGTCCGAAGACCATGCAATACCTTGGTTCTGTCCAAAACTTGATATTTATAAGTAGTTGGTTTCCCCATAGGTTTGAGTCCGAGGACCATGCAATACCTTGGTTCTGTCCAAAACTTGATTTTGATAAGTAACCTCTCGGTTATGGCACGGGACCTTGGTTTACGGGGAATTAGCCCCTCGGCCAAGCCCCTAGAACCATCTGTGCTGCTGACGCTACGAAGCGCAGCCCCTAATAAAGAAACATAGCCCCTGGTGGAACTTTACGCTAAAACAATACAACCGGCTGTTTAGAAGTGACTAGGGGATTGTTTCGACCTACCGCCTGTGCCAACACACAAGCCTTCCCCACAGACGGCACCAATTGTAAGGACACGATTTGAAACGACCCAAAACTATGCTGGGTTCGCACGTAAAAAGGCCCAAACAATATCATTTGTAGAGCGTGGGTTTGAAAGGCTAGGCCTTGATCACAAGTCGGTGGTATTTCGTGGTGTTCATACATAAATAAAACGTGCACGCCCTGAGAGTTTTTCTCTTAGAGGTGGGCTAGGAGGCTCTGGTTTTGGCCATTTTTCCCAGCCCCTTCTATGGATTGCTTACTTTTCATTTTATACTAGCCTGTGTTCCTTATCCTTCGTCCACGTGTAGGGTCGATTTTTCCAAGACTGATACTTGTCCCATCAGTCCACATCCAGAGTGGTTGGGGGTGGTTGTAAAAGCTGGGGAGTATGGCTCTGTCAAGTGTAGAGTATTGAATGGCAGTGAGGGCAGTTTTCCCTGGTCGTTACACTTTCCAGCGTACCCTTCTCTTTTGACTTAGATATTTTTAGATTTTTTCCAAGCTATTCCTATACTATTTTTACCCTTCCTTTTGGTGAGACCTTGGACATGCCGAGGACTGAATCGTCCTCGGCTGTGTCCCAAGACTATTTCGTACTTGTATTATCGAGCCTGGGCTATAACCCTCCTTGGCTCGGACCTTGGGCCCCCACGAATAAATGGGCCAGGGCCACAAATTACTGGGCCCCACAACTATCTTATATATTTGTAATTCATTGAATAATATAAAATTTACAAAAGAAAAAAAATGAAAAAAAAAAATTTACACGGTACATGATTTCTTGAAACTAAAATACCATACAAAAAGAATAAGAAATAGAAAATGTAGGGACTGGGTTTGAGCACTATTCCTAAGGGATAAGTGAATTCAAGCCCAACAAGCCTAATACAATAAATTTGTAGAGAGTGGGTAGAAGAACTGGACTTTAATGAGTGTAACAACAGTTGAAGATGATTTAAAGAATGAATAAGTAAAACAAATATGGACTTGAGAAAGCAATTCAATCCTCGGCACTAGTCCGAGGAGTTTCAACTTATTATTTTTTGAGTGACAATGACAATAGTTACAAAGTTAGTTCAGATTGCTACAGTGTTTTCTCTGGTAAAATCTCTCATTTCTTTTCTCAGAACTCCTTCTTCCTTATATACCACTTTCCTCTTTCATCTTCACCATACACGTGCAGGTCAGATCTGCTATTGTTGGTCTTTGTCACATCAACCTCCTCCCAAAACTCTTTGGTAGTAGTTATAAGTCTGAAAAGCCACTGCTCAGGTATCATTTCCACATTAATGCGGCCAAAGTGTTAGTTGTGGAGCATTTAATGTGGAGGCAGCAGCTTTTCCTAGAATTGCTCTACCATCATGCTCCAGTGTGCTTACTTGCTATAATTATCTTTTTCCTTGGAGTGCTTTGGAAGATTGTCTTTACCAGTAAATCACTTTTCTTCTACCTCGGCTTTGGCTAGCCGAGGACAGAGTTGTCCTCGGCACGGTTTCCTAGGTTGCCATGATCACCACTGTCTTCTTCATATGCGATTATGGGCCTCAAGCCCAGTACAAAAGGTGGATGTATATCACTGGGCTCTATGACCCCACAGAAAATATAAAGATAAATTACTCCATAGTTCACAGTTCATACTCTAAATACTAACTACTATCTTAAATATTTATAATCCATTTAATAATATAAAATTTACAACAGAAAAAATAAAGTGAAAAAAAAATTTTACCCAATACTTGATTTCTTGAAAATAAAGTACCATACAAAAAGAAAAAGATAAAAAAACAAAAGATAAATCACTCCAAAGTCCACACTTTAAAGGAAAAGAAAAAAATATAAAAAGAAAAAGAAAAAAAATATAAAGATAAATTACTCCATAGTCCACACTCTAAATACTAATTACAATTTTAAATACTTATAATCCACTTAAAATAATATAAAATTTTCAAAAGAAAAAAAAAAGTGAAAAAAAAAAAAAATTTACCCAATACTTGATTGCTTGAAAATAAAATACTATACAAAAAGAAAAAAAAAATACTCCACAGTTCACAATCTAAATACTAATTACTATCTTAAATATTTATAATCCACTTAATAATATATAATTTACAAAAGAAAAAAAAGTGAAAAAAAATTACCCAATACTTGATTTCTTGAAAATAGAGTAGCATACAAAAAGAACGTTAGGAATATGAATTAATTGCTGTAATCCCTAGTTAGTTAGTTAGTTGAGATTAGGATGAGTTAGTTAGGATTTGAGTACATGTAGCTCATTTAACAAATGGCTTAATTCATAGAGCATATGTTGAATTAACTAGCCAATTATCTTGAGCCATGTGGGCCAATGACATTAGAGCTAGTTTCCTATAAATACATGATTGTAATTCAACATTAGATATTAATGAAGAATAAACCAATTTGTTAGTGCATTAGTGCATCTCTCTCTCTCTCTCTCTCTCTCTCTCTCTCTCTCTCTCTCTCTCTCCCTATGGAAGGTGACTACCTCGAATTAAGTCCATTTTCCTATAATTCCCATCAATCCCCATTAGGAACCATTGGATTCCTAACAAGTGGTATCAGAATATGAATTAATTGTTGTAATCCCTAGTTAGTTAGTTAGTTGAGAGTAGAATGAGTTAGTTAGGATTTGAGCACATATAGCTCATTTAACACATGGCTTAATTCATAGAGCACATGTTGAATTAACTAGCCAATTATCTTGAGCCATGTGGGCCAATAACATTAGAGTTAGTTTCCTATAAATACATGATTGTAATTCAACATTAGATATCAATGAAGAATAAACCAACTTCTTAGTGCATTAGTGCATCTCTCTCTCTTAATCTCTATCTTTCTCTATGGAGGGTGACTACCTCGAATTAAGTCCATTTTCCTATAATTCCCATCAATCCCCATTAGGAACCATCGGATTCCTAACAAGTGGTATCAGAATATGAATTAATTGTTGTAATCCCTAGTTAGTTAGTTAGTTGAGATTAGAATGAGTTAGTTAGGATTTGAGCACATATAGCTCATTTAACACATGGCTTAATTCATAGAGCACATTTTGAATTAACTAGCCAATTATCTTGAGCCATGTGGGCCAATAACATTAGAGTTAGTTTCCTATAAATACATGATTGTAATTCAACATTAGATATCAATGAAGAATAAACCAATTTCTTAGTGCATTAGTGCATCTCTCTCTCTTAATCTCTATCTTTCTCTATGGAGGGTGACTACCTCGAATTAAGTCAATTTACCTCTAATCCCTATCCATTCCCCTATAATTCTCATCAATCTCCATTAGGAACCACCAAGTTCCTAACAAAGAAAAAGAAAAAAAAAAATCAATCTACGTTCCAAAATCTAAATACTAATTATTGTCTTAAATATTTATAATCCACTTTGTAAGGACAATTTTTGCAGTCCAAACCCAAGATATATGGGATCTTGGCGCAATGAGCCCAGTACAGTAAATTTGTAGAGAGTAGGTCGTAGAATTAGGCCTTAATGAATTTGACAATGGTTAGTATGGATTTAAAAGATGATCAAGCAAGAACAAGGAAAATGGAACTGAATGAATCCACTGTCTGAGGAGGTATTTTGTCATACAAATCAATTACAGTTGGGTACAAGTATAATTCTGATTGCTATAGTATTCTTTTTCTATTTTTCCCATCCCCTCCTCATGGGAGGTCTCTTACATTATATATCTCCCTCAGGACCATCTTAATCCTACACTTGTTGATCATATGAGCCTTCACTTGAGTACCTGTTCCATCGGACACCCTCTTTGGCTTTCTGTGAGTTGTGGTTACCAAAGCAGCACTGTTCAGAGGTCTCTCCACATAAATGCGGCCAGGAAAGTAGCTGTAGTGCATTCAATACGATGGTAACAACTTTTTCTTAGATATTTTGGATTCCCCTCCTTCTTGTATGTTCATGATGCACGTCTCTATCACTAGAGTTTCATGGAAGGTCACTCTGATCATTGGAAGACAATTTGAGTTGTACTTATCGTATCCGAGGAGATATTCCTTCTCGAATAACCTTCCTATTTGCATCTTGCTCACTATATCCTGAGCCTGAACTGTTCTTCATTGTTCGTTTCTCCTCGGACCACCCACGCTCTCGAACAAGGCCCAAGACTCAATATATAATTTGGATCCTTAATCCTACACACTTAATAATATATAATTTACAAAAAAAAAAAAAAAAAAAAAAAAAAAAAAAAAAAAACGAGAAAAAAATTTACTTAATACTTGATTTCCTGAAAGTAAAGTAACATACAAAAAGAAAAAAGAAAAAGAAAATTTAAAGATAAATCACTCCATAGTCCACAGTCCACACTCTAAATACTAATTACTATCTTAAATATTTATAATCCACTTAAGAATATATAATTTACAAAAAAAAAATTGAATTTTTTTTTTTTTTACCCAGTACTTGATTTCATGAAATTAAAGTACCATACAAAAAGAAAAAGATAAATAAATAAAAAAGAAGATAAATCACTCCACAGTCCACACTTTAAATATAATTACTATCTTAAATATTTGTAATTCATTTAATAATATAAAATTTACAAATGAACAAAAAAAAAAAAAAAATACCCAGTACTTGATTTCTTGAAAGTAAAGTATCATACAAAAATAAAATGAAAAAAAAAACTATAAAAATAAATCACTCCATAGTCCACACTCTAACAACTAATTACTATCTTAAATATTTATAATGCACTTAATAATATAAAATTTACAAAAGAAAAAAAATGTAAAAAAACATTTACCCAATACTTGATTTATTGAAAATAAAATACCATGCAAAAATAAAAGGATAAAAAAAAAAAAAAAAAATCACTTCACAGACTACACTATAAATACTAATTACTATATTAAATATTTATAATTCATTTAATAATATAAAATTTACAAAAAAAAAAAAAAAATTACCCAGTACTTGATTTCTTGAAAGTAAAGTATCATACAAAAAGAAAAAGAAAAAGAAATATAAAGATAAATCACTCCACAGTCCACACTCTAAATACTAATTATAATCATAAATAATTCTAATCCACTTAAAATAGTATAAGATTTACAAAAGAAAAAAAAAGTGAGAAAAAATTTTACCGAGTACTTGATTTTTTAAAGTAAAGTACTGTGGGGGCCAACTATCTAGAAGGTAATATTAATACTGTATAAATTGGGCCTTTGGCCCAATCCGAGGATATCAACCAATCCGAGGATGGTTAAATAAGGTTATAATGGGAATGGTATGAGAAGAAGAAATAAAGGTTGTATGTGATAGTCCCAAAATATGTCTGAGGAGAAAATTCATCTCGGAAACGGAGATCCGAGGTTAGTAAAAATGTCTTATCATCCCAGGCATCCCTCAAGATTACATCACAACTAAGGGTCGGGCATTGGATAAGGGATGAGCAAAAGGTGGCAACAAATATCTTCAAAAACTGCTGCCTCCACATTAAATGCTTCCCAACCAACTCTCTGGCCGCATTAATGTGGAGGTGATACCTGAACAGTGATCAAGCAGTTTTACAGCTACTAATTAATGGATCTGGGAGGTATCGGATGGGACAAGAAGGAGTTCCCAGGATCCAACCTACACGTGTATGGTAAGGATGATACCAAGATTGTAATATATAGCATGGGAAGGCGACCTAAAGAGGGATCAGAAAAAATCAAGAAATCTTTGTAATAATACTGTGAACTCTTGTAACTTTGTAGAAAAAGAAGGCATTATAATATAAACTCCTCAGGCCGTGCCGATGATAGATTTTCTAATTTTTTGTATTTAACGACCTTGAATCAACAGTTTTTATTGTCTTTCTTCTGGAGTAGAACTAGTTCTTTCACCCACGCTCTACAAATTTATTGTTTGGGCTTGTTGGGCTAAAGCCCAATCCTATACTGGGTCCAATCCAAATTCAGTCCTTACAAGTACCATACAAAAAGAATAAATAAATAAAGAGAAATCACTCCATAGTCCACATTCTAAATAATAATAATTATCTTAAATATCTATAATCCACTTAAAATAATATAAAATTTACAAAAGAGAAAAAAAGTGAAAAAAAAAATGAAAAAAAAAAAAAAAAAAAAAAAAAAACTTACCTAGTACTTGATTTCTTGAAAATAAAGTACCATAAAAAAAAATAAAAAAATAAAAAGATAAATCACTCCACAATCTATACTATAAATATTAATTACTATCTTAAATATTTGTAATTCATTTAATAATATAAAATTTACAAAAAAGAAAAAAGAAAAAAAATTACCCAGTATTTGATTTCTTAAAAGTAAAGTACCGTACAAAAAGAAAAAGAAAAAGAATATAAAAATAAATCACTCCACAGTTCACACTCTAAATACTAATTACTACTGTAGGGGTGAAAGGCCAGAGAGTCCATATTTATATATATGTTGGGCTAGGGGCCCAATCCGAGGACATTAAACACTCCCAGAGAGGTCTATGCCAATGAGAGAAGAAATAGAATTCGATCAGAGTCGCCTAGGGGGAAAAACGAGGAAGAATCCCTCCTCGGCTGGGTAAGGCCGAGGACAGAGGGCATAGTCTGCCATCAAGAGTGACATTCCGGACCATTCCAGGGAAGAGGATAAGTATTAAGGAGGGACAAGACAAAGGAGAGCTATAAAATATCTAAGATAAGGCTGCTGTCACGGCATTGAATGCTCTGCAGCTGACTGAACCATGCTTTTCAGCCTTACAGTTACCCCCAAAGACTTTAGGGAGGGGCTGATGGGACAAGTATCAGAGTTACCAATCTAAATCTAAACGTGGAAGGTGGAAAGAGGAGGAAGAGAATAGTATAAAATAGAGGAGAGACCCTGATAGAAAGGGCGCCCCCTCCTCCCCCCCCCCCCCCCCCAAAAAAAAGGGAAAAGAAAGAACAGCAAGAACATGGACCAGACTGGTAATCTAATCCGGAAGACTTGCAAGAACGAATCTCCTCAGACCGGGCCGAGGGGACCTTCTTTAAATAGAAGATGCTGTTCTTATTTTGTGATCATTTGAATCTACGATGATAACTATCCAACTCATTAAAACCTAGTTTCCCAACCCATTCTCTACAAATTTATTGTTTTGGGCTGTTTTGGGCTAAGTCCATACATCTATTGGGCTAGAAACCTAAAGCCAGTCCTTACAACTATCTCAAATACTTATATTCCACTTAAAATAATATAAAACTTACCAAAAAGACAAATTACTTAGTACTTGATTTCTTCAAAGTAAAATACCATACAAAAAAAAAAAAAAAAAAAAAAGATAAATCAGTCTACAATCCACTATCTAAATGCTAATTAATATATTAAATATTTATAATCCACTTAATAATATATAATTCATAAGAAAAAGTGAAAAAAAATTACCTAGTATTTGATTTCTTGAAAATAAAGTACCATACAAAAAGAAAAAGAAAAAGAAAAGATAAATCACTTCACAGTCCACACTGTAAATACTAATTACTATCTTAAATATTTGTAATTCAATTAATAATATAAAATTTACAAAAGAAAAAAAATGAAAAAAAAAAAAAAATTAGCCAGTACTTGATTTCTTGAAAATAAAGTACCATACAAAAAGAAAAAATAAATAAATAAAGAGAAATCACTATTAGTATTTGTAAGGACACGATTTGGAACGACCCAAAGCGATACTGGATTCGCACGTAAAAAGGCCCGAACAATATCACTTATAGAGCGTGGGTTTGAAAGGCTAGGCCTTGATCACAAGTCGGTGGTATTCCGCGGTGTTCATGCATAAATAGATCGCGTTCATATGTAAATAAATCGTGCACGCTCTGGGAGTCTTTCTCCTAGAGGTGGGCTGGGAGGCTCTGGTTTTGGCCATTTTTCCCAGCCCCTCCTTTGGTGTGTTAACCTTCACATTATATAGCCCTTCTCGGTTGATCTTAGCCCTCCACTTGTTGGTCAGGCAAGTGCTAACTTCTGTACCCATCCCATCAACTGTCCCATCTTGCTTTCTATTAGTTGCGACGATCGAAGTCACCCTGACCAGGCGTCTTCTCTCATTAACACGGTCAGGACGCTGGTGAGTTCATTAAATGCGGGGAGGACGTATTTATCCTGATCCAGTTCCGCACCGTACCCCTGACGTGGGTCCCATTCTACTCGTATCTTCTTCTGGGGGCTTTTTGGGGATAGCCATCATCGAGATGTTGCTATTCCCCTTGAAGCCCTGTAGTGCCGAGGACAGGGTCATCCTCGGCTGTTCCACTAGACACACCGGCCTTTCCCCATTTGTCCTCGGCACATACCCTCCTCGGCATGGACCCTGAGCCCTAATAAAGTGTGGGCCGGATCATAAGCTCCCCGGCCCCACAGTATTATCTTAAATACTTGTAATCCACTTAAAATAATATAAAATTTACAAAAATTAAAAAATTAAAAAAAAAAACAACAACAAAAAAGTGAAAAAAAATTTACCAAGTACTTGAATATTTGTAATTCATTAAATAATATAAAAATTACAAAACAAAATGAAAAAAAAAAAAATTACCCAGTATTTGATTTCTTGAAAGTAAAATACCATATAAAAAGAAAATGAAAAAAAATTTATAAAAATAAATCACTCCATAGTCCACAGTCCATACTCTAAATACTAATTACTACCTTAAATATTTATAATCCACTTAATAATATAAAATTTACAAAAGAAAAAAAAAAGTGAAAAAAAAATTAGCCAGTACTTGATTTCTTAAAAATAAAGTATCATACAAAAAGAAAAATAAAATAAATAAATAAAGAGAAATCACTCCGCAATCCATGCTCTATATACTAATTATTATTATCTTAAATACTTATAATCCACTTAAAATAAATAAAAATAAAAAAGTGAAAAAAAATTTATCCAGTACTTGATTTCTTGAAAAAAAAGTACTATACAAAAGAAAGTGATAAGAAAAAACGAAAAATCGCTCCACAATCCATACACTAAATACTAATTACTATCTTAAATATTTGTAATTTATTTAATAATATAAAATTTACGAAAAAAAAAACTGAAAAAAAAAAATTTACCCAGTACTTGATTTCTTAAAAGTAAAGTACCATACAAAAAGAAAAAAAAATATAAAGATAAATCACTCCACAGTCCACACTGTAAATACGAATTACTGTCTCAAATACTTATATTCCACTTAAAATAATATAAAATTTACAACAACAAAAAAATTACTTAGTATTTGATTTCTTGAAAGTAAAGTACCATACAAAAAGAAAGAAAAAAAAAAAAGATAAATCACTCTATAATCCACAATCTAAATACCAATTAATATCTTAAATATTTATAATCCACTTAAATATATATAATTCACACTCGAAAAAAAAGTGAAAAAAAATTCCTCAGTACTTGATTTCTTGAAAATAAAGTACCATAGAAAAAAAAAAAAAAAGATAAATCACTTCACAGTCCATACTCTAAATACTAATGACTTTCTTAAATATTTGTAATTCATTTAATAATATAAAATTTACAAATAAAAAAAATGAAAAATTTTTTTTTACTCAATACTTGATTTCTTGAAAGTAAAGTACCATACAAAAAGAAAAAGAAAATATAAAGATAAATTACTCCATAGTCCATCGTTCAAACTCTAAATACTAATTACAATCTTAAATATTTATAATCCACTTTGTAGGGTCACAAATCGGGGTCCAGGCCTAACAGGTATGGGGTTCTGGCCCAAGGAGCCCGAAACAATGAATTTATAGAGAGTGGGTTACAGAACTAGGCCCTAACAAAGTGCGTACTAGTTAATATTGGGCCATACAACAATCGAAAATAAGAAAATCTCCTTCATGTCCATTAAATATACGGTCCGAGGAGACGTAGGAGATATATCTCTGTCCCTGCTTAAAGGCTATGGTTCTCACCCTCTTCCTCTGTTCTAAGCTCTTCCTTTTTCCGGTCCCCTTCTTCATGGGGACTCCCCGCTCTTATATAGCCCCCTTGAAGTCATCAGGACCCTACACTTGTTGATCATCTGGACCTTCACTTGAGTACCCGTCCCATCGAACATCTCCCCCATCTTTCTGTGAGTTGTGGTAGCCAAGGTAACGCTGTTCACAAGTCCCCTCCTCATTAATGCGGCCGGAAAAAAAGCTGCCATGCATTTAATGTGGCAGCTGTAGCCTCTCCCTTGGCATCCTACACTTTCCTCCCTCTTACGGACTTGGGGGACTCATCCTTGTTACTAATACTCGCTGGAGTGAATCCTTATAGCTGGCAGAGTGCATGTTCGAGCCACATTTGGTACGTCCGAGGAGACGTTTCTCCTCGGACCGTCTTTTAAACAATTTTGGGCCCATAAGAATTGGGCCGGGAGCCTTTTGGATACCCACACCTTCTCCTCGGACGTGGTCGAATTTTATATGGGGCCCAAGGCCCATTGTATGATCTTGGGACTTTACCCCTACAATAGCCCCTCAAAATTCCGGTTCTTTCCCTCTTATCTGAGGAGAAAAGGCGAGATTTTGACACTTATGTGATTACTTATTGTAAATCCTTGTTTTACGCGTGTGGAGGTACAGCCCCACGTGCCTCATTACTGCTACTGGCATTTCGTAATCCACGAGGCGCTAGTTATTGCGCTAGGCGGCTTTATGTCCCTCGAATCGAACGGTGGGGAGCTTGATCAACAGTTGATATTCCCCCAACTCTCTGGGCGGGAGTAAACTCGTTCAGTTTCTCCCCACTATATAAGATTTCCAAGGGGAATTATTTCCATTTTTTGAAAAAGCACTTAAGCGTCCCAGAGCACTCCAGTACTTCCTTTTGCAAAGCATTCAAAACACCACAGACACTCCTTTGAAGATTCCCGGCAAGTTCTTCACAAGCTCGAGAGGTTTAGGACCTTCGCTCCCGTAAGTGCTCATTTCCCGTATTACTTAGCCTTTCCCCTCCGTCGTCTTTCCCGGCTTTCTTCCTCAAGTAAACCTCCTTCGTGTCGCCTAGGGTTAGTGGGATGGGTAAGCTTGAGAAACTGGTAGACTCTCATGCCGGTATGGAAGGCTTCAGGGCCAAATACCGTATCCCGCCGGGAGTAGGTCTAGAATATTGCTCCTCGGAAGAGATCTTAACCAAGAGAAAGACGGGGCAGGTCGCCATTCCAATGATAGCTTTCGTAGAAGGAGGAATGACGATCCCTATGGAGAGAATAACTAGGGATTATTTGCGTGGTTATAGGCTGGCCCCCCACCAGTGCGCCGCGAACATGTTCCGAATCCTGGGGTGCGTAGACGCTCGAACGAACAGATGAACCTCGACCTCTCATGGCACGATGTAGTTCACCTATATGAATGTCATAGCCTCAATGAGTCGTATTACCTGAAATCCAGGTCCGACGAGGTGAGGCTGATATCCTGCCTTCCCAAGTCCAACAAAGGCTTGAAGGACGACCATTTGATCGTCTCCGGAGCATGGCACGACGGTCTTCACTGCCCAGTTAGGGCGAGAACACCAGGTGGGGCACTGTAGGGTCAGATCCCTTGGAGGGGATCTTAGTCTCGAGTTTTTCTCTCCCTTATTTTGGTTTTATTTTTGATCATTTGCCTCCTTGGACTAACATAACCTTTCTTTTGGGTTTTTGCAGACAAGGCACACACAACTCCACGGATAAGTTTGATCAACATCCAGGCCCTCAACTTCCTCCTAAGGTCCGAAATCTTTGTGAGTGAGGACGGGCAACTGCGTGTTGTTCCTCTTGTCTTGGACTACGAGCCCCTTTCACGCGCTTTCGTGGACGCCGGTCAAGCCATCAGGGCTGGAAGCCCACGATTAGCTCGCATCAACGTTTCTATACCAGGCTTTCTTGCTCGGAGAGACCTACCTCCCGCCCAATTGCCTGTTCAGCGCGTTCTTCCAGAGGTTGTTGTCCTAAGCGAAGGAGTTGATTCCTCGCACTCATCTCTTAAGGCTCAAATTGACCAATTCCGCTTTGCCGAGGAGGGAGAGGTATCAACCAGGCCTGTAGAGCTCTTAGACTCCGGCTCGGACATAGATCATTCCTCAGCGGCTCCCACTCTTGGCTTGGTAACTGCTCAGGTTGACACTAGCCAAGAGATTGAAGAAAAGGACATGGATTTGAAGCCAAGGTCTGGTCTCAGGGACCTCTTGTCCAATAGAAACAAGGGGCAGTCTTCCAGGGATGCCCCTAAGGAGCAGGTTACAACCAAGCTTCCTCCTCCTCTTCCCCCCTCAACTGACCCAGCGCTACAACGTCTTCCCAATTTGAGGCGGAAGCGACCAGTGGAAGAGTTGGAAGAAGGCGAGGTCAGCCCTGAAAAGGCTAAGCAACAGAAGAAGGGTAAAGAGCCCAAGGAAAAAAGGACAAGGTCTGTTGATAGCCGAGACGAGGCAGCTGTGAGGAGGGAGCAGCGGACCTGGTCCCTACGCCTAGAGCTGGACGGCGCCCCTATCTCGTGGGACGCGACTCTGTGGGAGGCCCAACAAGGACAGGCGTCTTTCCTTGTTGAGGCCTTACAATAGCCCCTTCTCCTGCCTCATGACATGGAGGGGCTCCGGGCTACTCGACAACCGGATCTTTTTATGTCGTTGAAGAGAGACCTGGCCATGGTAAACGAAGACTCCTACTTGTCCAATTTCTTTATTCTGCACCTGCCTATTTGTTACTTTCTTTTAATGATTCTTCCATTACTCCCGCGCAGGTCACTCAACAAATCTTCGTAGCTGAGGAGTAGGCCAAGAAATCTCGTGAAGATCTGAACACTAAGGTTCAGTCCCGCCTTGCCGCGGAGAAAGCTACCGATGTCCTCAGGCTGGAAAAGGATCGCTTGAATAAGGAAATAAAGGAGGCGCTGAAGGCCCATGACAGTGCTGAGGCCGGACTTAAGACCACAACCAAGCAGGCTGAGGACATGTGCCAACAACTTCATCTGTCCGAAATAAACCTCGCGACCGAGAAGCAGATGGTCTTGGACCTCAAGGCAGAGCTATCAAAGACAAAAGAGGCGGCTCGCTTGGCCAGGGAGGCGGCTGAGGCTGCGGTGGCAGCCTCCTATGAACGCGGAGTGGTGAATACCAAAGCCAGGCTGACCAAGGAGGTGGCTACGGTTTGTAGGGACTACATCACTATGTCCTAGGGGGTGGCCTTGGACCGGGCGGCAGTTCCCGCAGACTCCGACCTTAGGAAGAGTGAGAATATCTTCTTTCCTGAAGATATTCGAGAGATTTCGGGCTCGGTTCCTCCTAAAGAGCCCCTCTCTGCCAGCGTCACTACTCCAGACTCCCTCATAGTTGAAGTCGAGGAGGTGCAGCCGCTTGCAAAGGATAAGTCGCCTGAAGACGCCCTCACTATAAGGGACGTTGTCGCGCAATCCAAGGAGGCCGTACCTGAGCCCAGGGCAGGAGGTGATCACCCTGAGGCAGAGGTCCCTGCAAAGAGCGCTGCCCAAGATAAAGCCTAGGACATTAGTGTAGGACTTTTCTTGTAGTTGTCTTCTTTTATCTTTTATTTCCTTATTTTGCCAATGTTTGTAAGAAAATACATTTCGGAGCCTAATGAATGATATGACTTCTTTGAATCTTGTTTTACTGCTTCCTTTTCTGCCTTTGTTATGAATGAATTTTGGTTATGTTACTAACTGCTGAGAGCCCAAACGTTACTCGAAGTTTAAGCAATACGGCTAAGCATGAATGAAAGAATGAAAAGATGATAGTTAACACTTAGATAAAACTGCATCAAGGTTAATTTCCCCAAGCCTATGGTCTGAGGGGCCACACAGGATTTGGGATCTGTTTAACATCTAGATAGAACTACACAGTAGTTAATTTCCCCCTAGCATGTGGTCCGAGAAGCAAGGCAGGACTTGGGTTCTGTTTAACACTTAGCTAGAATTGTGTAGTGGTTAATTTCCCCCAAACCTGTGGTCCGAGGAGCCAGGCAGGATTTGGGTTCTGTTTAACACTTGGATAGAACCGTGTAGTGGTTAATTTCCCCCAAACCTGTGGTCCGAGAAGCCAAGCAGGACTTGGGTTCTGTTTAACACTTGGATAGAACCGTGTAGTGGTTAATTTCCCCCAAACCTGTGGTCCGAGGAGCCAAGCAGGATTTGGGTTCTGTTTAACACTTGGATAGAACCGTGTAGTGGTTAATTTCCCCCAAGCCTGTAGTCCGAGGGGCCACACAGGACTTGGGTTCTGTTTAACACTTGGATAGAACCGTGTAGTAGTTAATTTCCCCCAAGCCTGTGGTCCGAGGAGCCAGGTAGGATTTGGGTTCTGTTTAACACTTGGATAGAACTATGTGGTGGTTAATTTCCCCCAAGCCTGTGGTCCGAGAAGCCAGGTAGGATTTGGGTTCTGTTTAACACTTGGATAGAACTGTGTAGTGGTTAATTTCCCCCAAGCCTGTGGTCCGAGGAGCCAGGCAGGATTTGGGTTCTGTTTAACACTTGGATAGAACTGTGTAGTGGTTAATTTCCCCCAAGCCTGTGGTCCGAGGAGCCAAGCAGGATTTGGGTTCTGTTTAACACTTGGATAGAACTGCACAGTGGTTAATTTCCCCCAACCCCAAGCCTGTGGTCCGAGGGGCCACACAGGACTTGGGTTCTGTTTAACACTTGGATACAATCACGTAGTGGTTAATTTCCCCCAAGCCTGTGGTCCGAGGAGCCAGGTAGGACTTAGGTTCTGTTTAACACTTGGATAGAACTGCACAGTGGTTAATTTCCCCCAAGCCTGTGGTCCGAGGAACCAGGCAGGACTTGGGTTCTGTTTAACATTTCGATAAAATTGCGCAATGGTATGGCGCCAAGAATTACAAACTTTCATTAATAATAGTACTTTTTCAAGTTATTTACATTCCAAGGGCGTGGCATTACATGTTCGTCCAAATCTTCTAAAAAGTAGGCCCCTATGCCAGCCATCGAGGTGATACGATATGGTCCTTCCCAATTTGGTCCGAGTTTTCCCCACGCGAAATTTCTTGTAGTGCCCAGGACCTTCCTCAATACCAGATCCCCGGGTGCCAGGGGCCTTAGCTTCACTTTGGCATCGTAACCTTGCTTGAGCTTATGCTGGTAGTAGGCGAGTTGGATCATCGCTCTCTCCCTTCTTTCCTCGATGAGGTCTAAGCTTTTTTCCAGCAGCCCGTTGTTAGTATCGGGGCAGAATGTGCTGGTCTTGAGTGTTGGGAAATTTGTCTCTAGAGGAATAACAGCCTCAGCTCCATAGGTCATTGAAAAGGGGGTTTCCCCTGTGGACCTGCGTGGCATGGTGCGGTACGTCCACAAGACATGGGGCAGTTCTTCTACCCACCTCCCTTTCGCGTCATCTAATCTCTTTTTCAACCCATTTACTATGACTTTATTGACGGCTTCAGCCTGCGCATTCCCCTGTGGGTAAGCCGGTGTGGAGTACCTATTGGCAATTCCCAACTCGCTACAATACCTTCTGAAAGCTTTACTATCAAATTGGAGACCGTTGTCCAAGATTAGGGTGTGAGGGACTCCGAACCTGGTGACGATATTTTTCCAAACAAATTTCTTGGCATCAACGTCTCTAATGTTTGCCAGCGGCTCAGCTTCGACCCATTTTGTGAAATAATCTGTGCCGACAAGAAGAAACCTTTTGTTCCCCACTGCTTTAGGAAATGGTCCTAGGATGTCCAGACCCCACTGCGCGAATGGCCAGGGGCTGGATAGCGGATTAAGGGTTCCGCCTGGTTGATGTATATTCGGGGCGAACCTTTGGCATTGGTCGCACTTCTTCACATATTCCTGCGCCTCTTTCTGTATGCTCGGCCACCAATAACCTTGCATTATGGCCCTATGGGACAAGGACCTACCCCCCGTATGGCTTCCACAAATTCCTTCGTGCAATTCCTCCAGGATAAGCCAGGCTGAAAATGAGCGCTTATACAGTTTGGAGTCCTCAGACAGCCAGAATCGAGAAGCCTTTCTTCTAATCTTGTCGACCTCATTCTTATCCTCTGGTAAGGTGTCGTTCTTTAAAAATAGCACTAGAGGATCCATCCAGCTAGGCCCTACCCTGACGCTGTTGACCCATGCCAAGTCGGTTCTCACCACCGTTGGCCTGTATAGATCTTCTACGAGTATGACCTGAGGGAGTGGTTGAGCCGAGGATGTGGCAAGCGTTGCAAGGGAGTCAGCGTTGGTGTTCCCGCTCCTGGATACGTGCCTTAGGCTAAAATGATTGAAACGCACCTGCAAGCGCTTGACTTGGGCTAGGTACTCTTGCATTCTTTCATCCCTCGCCTCCAATTCTCCATTTACTTGTACCACGACAAGTCTTGAGTCCGAGAACATGTTTATGGATTTCCCCCCCAGTTTCTGGATCATTGACATTTCTTCGAACAATGCCTCATATTCTGCTTCGTTATTCGTGGCAGAGAAGCCCAGCCTCAACGATTTTTAGATGGTAATCCCTTCAGGGGAAACCAGGACGAGCCCCACCCCTGAGCCCCTTTGGTTGGCCGCGCCGTCGACGTGTGCTTTCCAACAAGTGGGCTCTTGCTGAGAGACTATGCCAATCAGTTTTTCATCTGGGTTTAGTAGCCCTCCTCCTCCTTCTGATGTGGGTTCGGCAAACTCAGCTACCAGATCCGCGAGAACCTGACCCTTCACAGCGGTGCGAGACATGTACCTAATGTCGAAGGCGCCCAGAATCGTCCCTCACTTTGCTATTCTGCCCGTGTAATCGGCACTCCGGAGTATTGATCTGAGCGAGAGTTGGGTTAGTACAACGACGGTATGTGCCTGGAAGTAGTGGGGGAGCTTTCGCGTGGCTTGTACGATTGCCAGGACGGCCTTTTCGAGGGGGAGGTAACGGATCTCTGCCTCGTGCAACAATTTGCTTACGTAGTAGACGGGCCGTTGTCCTCCCGGATTAGCACTAGACTCACTGCATGGGGGGCTACCGCAATATAGGCGAATAGTACCTCGTCGGTTTCAGGACTGGACATGATTAGTGGCCTAGACAAGTATTCCTTAAGCTGCTGGAAGGCTACGACGCATTCTTCAGTCCACTCGCAGCCTTTCCACTTGTTTAACAAGAGGAAGAAAGGCCTGCACCTATCCGCCGAGCGGGAGATAAAACGGTTTAAGGCGGCAATCATACCAGTGAGTTTTTGCACTTCTTTGGGGTTCCGAGGAGGCTGCAGGCTATGGATAGCTTTAATTTGGTCGGGGCTGACTTCAAAACCTCTATGGATCACCATGTAACCTAAGAATTTCCCTGACCCCACTCTAAATGAACACTTGGACGCATTCAGGCGCAGCCTATACTTTCTGAGAATTCCAAAGACATCGCCGAGGTCTCTGACGTGGTTGGACACCAACTTGCTCTTCACCACCATGTCGTCTATATAAACTTTGATGCTCTTACCCATCTGTAGTTCAAACATCCTAGTCATCATCCTCTGGTAGGTCGACCCGGCATTCTTCAAGTCAAAAGGCATTACCTTGTAGTGGTAGTTTCCAGCGGGGGTGACGAAAGCCGTTTTTTCTTGGTCCTCGTCAACCAGGGGTATCTGATGGTAACCTTGGAAGGCGTCCAAAAAACTCATTCGAGGGTGTCCCACGGTCGAATCCACCAATCGGTCTATCCGAGGCATGGGGAAAGGATCCTTCGGGCAGGCCTTATTCAGGTCTGTGAAGTCCACGCAGACCCGCCATTTCCCACTCTTCTTCTTCACCACGACCGTGTTGGCCAGCCACTCGGGGTAAAATACCTCCTTGATAGCCCCTGCTTTCTTCAATTTCATAACCTCCTCTCTCACGGCATCTGCATGCTCTTTTGACAGTCGCCAAGGAGGTTGCTTCTTAGGTGTTACGGCCGGGTTAACATTAAGGTGGTGGCAAATGAAATCTGGATCGACCCCCGGAGCCTCGTAGGCGTCCCATGCAAACACGTCCACATTCTGTCTGAGAAAGTCAATTAGTGTTTCCTTCTCTTGGGGCAGCAGTTCTGAGCCGACCTGAAAAAATCTTTCCGGGTCGGAGCCCACAAGAACTTTCTCCAAATCCTCACAACTCGCTCCCTCGGCAGGTCCCTCACTACACGAGGCTAGGGCCGGGGTTGTTAATTGCTATAAGCCGTTCTCAGCTGAGGCGGAGGGCTCAGTACTCGGTCGTCGCGAGATGGCGGACACCATGCATTACCGGGCCATGGCTTGGTCCCCTACTATTTCTTTCACTCGACCCTCCAACGGATACTTCACCTTTTGGTGTAAGGTTGATGACACAGCCCCTAGGGCGTGAAGCCACGGTCTGGCCACAATGGCGGTGTAGGGGGAGTAAGCGTCTACCACTATGAAGTCCACCTCCACTACGTCCGAGCCTGTTTGTATAGGCAGCCTAATCAGGCCTTTCGGAGTAACGATTTTTCCCTCGAAACTCACTAAAGGGGAGTCGTATGCTGTCAGGTCCTCTGGTTTCAGCTTCAGCCCCTTATACAAGTCAGGGTACATTACTTCCACGGCGCTGCCCTGATCGACTAGCACCCTCTTCACGTCATATCCCCCAATCCTGAGCGTGACGACTAGAGCATCGTCGTGGGGCTGGAGGGTTCCCAGTTTGTCCTTATCCGAGAATCCGAATAGGGGCGTGGCCATCCCTCTAGCCCTCTTGGACTCCAGGCCGTCAGCTTCAGCGGGGAGTCGGCCCACCGACATCACTCTGAAAGGTTGGGAGCCAGTTCTTCCTAGTATGGCAAGAATGACATTTATCGTGCCAATGGGTGGTCTCAATGTGCTTTGCCTTGTTTCAACGTTCGACTGCTCTTACCATCCAACGGGATGATGCAAGAGGTGTCTCAACTTTCCCTCTCGGACCAGCCGGTCCAAGTGGTTTTTCAGATTCCTGCAGTCATCGGTGGTGTGGCCCGGCTCTTAGTGATACTCGCAATACAGATTCTGGTTACGTTTTGCGGGGTCGCCTGCCATCCTGCTTGGCCATTGAAAGAACGGTTCGTTCTTCACTTTCTCTAGGATCTTACGTAATGGTTCTCGGAACACAGCATGGACTGCCTGTGCCCCTGTGGATCCAGATTGCTCCGAGTAATCCCTTCTCGGCCGATTACTATTGTTAAAACGGTCCAACCTGAAGTCCCTCCTCTCCTGAGGGACAACCTTCGCTTTGCCCTTTCCCGTCTGTTGGTCTTCTTCGACTCTCTTGTATTTGTCGATTCTGTCCATGAGTTGGCGCACGCTGGTGACCGGTTTCCCAGTCAGGGACTTTCTTAAACCATGCTCTGTCGGTAGGCCCCTCTTGAATGTGCTGATGGCGACATCATCGTAATTTCCCTCTATCTCATTATACATTTCCCAATATCTGTCTGAGTAGGCCTTCAAGGTCTCTCCTTCTCGTATGGACAAGGACAGGAGGGAGTCTAGGGGCCGAGGGACCCTGCTGCTAGTTATGAAGCGAGAACCAAAAGCCTGTGTCAGCTGCTTAAAAGAGTTTATGGAGTTTGGCTTGAGGCCATCAAACCATCTCATCGCCATGGGTCCCAAACTGGACGGAAACACCTGGCACATCAACACCTCGTCCCTGGAATGGATGGCCATCCTCTGGTTAAACTGGCTTACGTGCTCTATTGGGTCCGTCCGACCATTATATATAGCAAAAGCAGGTTGGTGGAACCGCCGAGGAAGCTCAGCCCCCTCTATCCTACACGTGAAGGGTGACTGGGAGATACGGTCCAGGGCCTTACTCATGGCGTCGTTTGCTAGGCCCTGGTAAGATGGGCTTTTGTGGCCGCGTTTGTGAGGTTGCACTTCTTCATAGGAGAAGGTTTCACTTGGCGGGGTTCTCGATCTCCGCCTATACTCATTGTCCTCCTCATCGCTAGTGTCCGGACTGGGGGAAGGACGCCTTCGTTGCGCTCGGCGTAACTTCTTCTTCAAGTCGTCGATTTCTTGCTGTAGAGCCCTATGATCGTTTCGCTTTTGGGATGCGTGACCTTTCCCTTTTGAGCGACTTCTGCTCGTGTGGGAGGTGTTTACACTACCCTCTCGTCGCTTGTCTTGATCTCTCTCCCGTTCGAGGTTCAAGAAGTTGTCCTGCCGTTAGGAGTCTGCATGTCCCGTTTGGCGCGGAACTAATCCTTCCATCTCTAACGGTCTCACTTGCTAAGGCACAAGTTCTCCCCATAAACGGCACCAATTGTAGGGTCACAATTCGGGGTCCAGGCCCAACTGGTATGGGGTTCTGGCCCAAGGAGCCCGAAACAATGAATTTATAGAGAGTGGGTTACAGAACTAGGCCCTAACAAAGTGCGTACTAGTTAATATTGGGTCATACAACAATCAAAAATAAGAAAATCTCCTTCATGTCCATTAAATATATGGTCCGAGGAGACGTAGGAGATATATCTCTGTCCCTGCTCAAAGGCTATGGTTCTCACCCACTTCCTCTGTTCTAAGCTCTTCCTTTTTCCGGTCCCCTTGTTCATGGGGACTCCCCCCTCTTATATAGCCCCCTTGAAGTCATCAGGACCCTACACTTGTTGATCATCTTGACCTTCACTTGAGTACCCGTTCCATCGGACATCTCCACCATCTTTCTGTGAGTTGTGGTAGCCAAGGTAACACTGTTCACAAGTCCCCTCTTCATTAATGCGGCCGAAAAAGTAGCTGTCATGCGTTTAATGTGGCAGCTGTAGCCTCTCCCTTAGCATCCTACACTTTCCTCCCTCTTACGGACTTGGGGGACTCATCCTTGTTACTAATACTCGCTGGAGTGAATCCTTATAGCTGGCAAAGTGCATGTTCGAGCCACATTTGGTACGTCCGAGGAGACGTTTCTCCTCGGACCGTCTTTTAAACAATTTTGGGCCCATAAGAATTGGGCCGGGAGCCTTTTGGATACCCACACCTTCTCCTCGGACGTGGTCGAATTTTATATGGGGCCCAAGGCCCATTGTATGATCTTGGGATTTTACCCCTACACACTTAATAATATAAAATTTACGAAAGAAAAAAAAAAGTGAAAAAAAAAATTTACTTAGTACTTAATTTCTTGAAAATAAAGTACCATACAAAAAAAAAGAAGATAAATCACTCCACAGTTCAAATTCTAAATACTAATTACTATCTTAAATATTTGTAATTCATTTAGTAATATAAAATTTACGAAAGAAAAAAATGAAAAAAAAAAAAAATTTACCCAGTACTTGATTTGTTGAAAGTAAAGTACCATATAAAAAAATAAAGATAAATCACTACATAGTCTACAGTTCATACTCGAAATACTAATTACTACCTTAAATATTTATAATCTACTTAACAATATAAAATTTACAAAAGAAAAAAAAAAGTAAAAAAAAAAATTAGCCAATACTTTATTTCTTGAATATAAAGCACCATACAAAAAGAAAAAAATAATAAATAAAAAAAAGATAAATCGCTCCACAGTCTACACTCTAAATACTAATTATTATCTTAAATATTTGTAATCTATTTAGTAATATAAAATTTACAAGTGAAAAAAAAATTTACCCAGTACTTTATTTCTTAAAAGTAAAGTATCATACAAAAAGAAAAAGTAAAAAAATATAAATATAAATTGCTCCACAGTCCACAATATCCAATCCACACTCCAAATACTAATTATTATCTTCAATATTTATAATCCACTTAATAATATAAAATTTACAAAAGAAAAAAAGTGAAAAAAATTTAGACAATACTTGATTTCTTGAAAATAAAGTACCATACAAAAAGAAAATGATAAAAAATAAATAAATAAATCACTTCACACTCTAAATACTAATTACTATCTTAAATATTTATAATTCATTTAATAATATAAAATTTAAAAAAGAAAAAAATGAAAAAAAAAAAAATTACCCAGTACTTGATTACTTGAAAGTAAAATATCATACAAAAAGAAAAAGAAAAAGAATATATAAAGATAACTCACTCCATAGTTCACACTCTAAATACTAATTATTATCTTAAATACTTATAATCCACTTAAAATAATATAGAATTTACAAAAGAAAAAAAAAACAGTGACTAAAAAAATTTACCCTGTACTTAATTTCTTTAAAATAAAGTACCATACAAAAAGAAAAAGAAAAAGAAAATAAAGAGAAATCACTCTATAGTCCACGCTCTAAATACTAATTATTATCTTAAATACTTATTGTAAGGATGCAATTTGGTTCCTAGGCTCAAAAGGTAAAAAGAATTTAGGCCCAAAGTGCTCAGTACAATGAATTTGTAGAGAATGGGTTCGAAAACTAGGCTCTAAAGAGTTGGGTAACAATTATAATGAGTCCAGATGACAATAAAATAAAGATAGGCTGGTTTTATCTAAAGAAAATCGTCCTCGACACAATCCGAGGAGATCAGTTCTTGAATATATCTCTTGAATTTGATTACAAGCATAGTTCTTGTGGCTACAATATTTTTCTCTTATTTCTCCGATCCCCTTCCCTCACGGTCTTCTTTCTATTTTATGCTATATTCCTTCTTTCATCTCTACCTTCCACGTTTAGATTAGATTGCTGGTGTTGATCCTTGTCCCATCAGCACCTTCTTGAAATTTTTGGGAGTAGTTGTAAGACTGAAAATTACTGTTCAGATATCACTTCCTCGTTAATGTAGCCAAAGAGTTAGCTACAAAGCATTCAATGCGGTGGTAGTAGCTCTCTCTTAGATATTTCATAACTTTCTTTTGTCTTATGCTTTCATGATGTATATCCTTATCAATAAAACCTCCTGGAACGTTGCTTCTGGATGGCAGACCGCACCTTCTGACCTCTGTTTCGCTCAGTCGAGGAAGCATCCCTCCTTAGACCACCTTCTTGGACCATCACGACCAGGCCCCTTTCTTTATTCATTGATGCCGACCTCCATAACAACGTTTACCCGTCCTCGGACTACTAGGCGTCCTTGGACCAGGCCCTCGGCCCAATATATACTACTAGGCCTATCATCCCGACAATAAACCCTCGAAATTCTCCTCTTTTACTCCTTGTGCAAAAAATGGGGATTTTGACATCACCACAAGTACCCCGCTCTTATCATACATCATCTCTGTCTACGCAGGTACCTTTTTAACTACCCAACGCACGATCTTGACACTTCGGCATCCGAGACGCACCTTCATTAAATTTTTGCGGCTCCATGTTCCCCACATTCTACGGTGTGATGCAAATCCAACGGCTGGGGATTTTATTGGAACTCAGGCAGGAATTTTCCCGCTTGTCCCTCTCTCTGATACAAATATTGTTTGAACACTTCATTCACTCCACTTTTGCACTTATTCACTTCACTTGCGCACTTATTCGCTTCACTTGTGCCCTTACAAATATCAAGAGCCAGTCCAAGGAGAGTTCCTTTCTTCACGTAAGTCTTTTTTAAACCTTTTCATTTATTTTTCCTTCTACTTTTCTTTACACAGAGCCCCCTTTCTCCTCGGCCCTCTTAGTCTTCCTTTACCATCTTAGGACCTTAAACCCTCTTTCAAACATGGGTAGATTTGCTTATTTGGTAGACTCTGCGGAGAGTATAGAGAGCTTCAAAGCTCAATATAGAATCCCGCCTGGAGTCTCCATTAAGTACTGTAAGGAAGGGGACTAGCACACTGATAGGCAGGAGGGAGAAGTGGTAATCCCAATGATTGCCTTTATAGAGGGAGGGATGAGAATCCCCATGGGCACAGTTACTAGGGATTACCTTAAGGTTCACAGATTAACTCCCACCAAATGTGCCCCAAATATGTTTAGGATTTTAGGTAGCGTAGACGAACTTAATGAGAAAATGAGCTTAAACCTTACCCACCACGATGTCAATTGGGTTACAACCTTCACCACCTAAAGGGGCAGGGGTATTACCTAAAAACTAGGTACCCTGAGGTTAGACTCATCTCATGCCTCCCTGATTCCAACAAAGTCATGAACAAGGATTTCTTGATCGTTTCAGGGGAGCGACACAATGGCCTCCCCTGCCCAACGAGAGAGGGGACACCAGATGGGGTTTTTAGGTCTAGGTTTACTACTTCAAAGTCACCATGTTCTTACTTTAACATACTTTGTACCTATTTTTCTCCATGTGTGTTGGTAATTGATTTTTCCTTTGATTTGTGCCATTTCCTTTTCTGACGATGCTTTTTTGTTTGTTTTCTCAATAGTTTTGTAGATAAGCACGCCACCGTTCCAAACTTCAGTCTTGTCGACCAGCCGAGCCTAGACAAGATGCTTCAAGCTAAGGTATTTGTCCATAGTGACGGCCAATTACGAGCAGCACACCTAATCCTCGGCTACACTCCACTCTCATCAAGTTTCCAGGCACCGAAGTGCATAATTAAAGCTAAGGACCCGCGCTTGCATTTGATTAACGTTGTTGTGCCGTGCTGGAGGTCATGGAGTCCCAAGCTGAGGGCAAGGTGCCAGAGAAGACCACCCAAACCAAGCTTTCCCCCCCTACCCCCACCCCTCTGTCCACACAACCTTTCTAACCTAACCCTATTGACCACAAGAGGAAGAGGGACCAAAAGGGTTACAAAGTAGTAGAGGGAGGGAAGGGCCCCTTATCCAAGGAGGCCGAGCCCCAGAAAAGAGCCAAGCAGGCCAAGGTAACACAGACCCTGGTGGATAAGAGAGGTGATTCTGAAGTTAGGATCCCTGCTTAGACTCCTGCCATAACACTGGATGGAGCTCCCTTGCTTATTGATGCCTCGATTAGAGATTTTCAACAAGGGGGGTAAGATATGTAGCCGATGCTATGGAACAAGCTCTATTACTGCCAGGGGACATGGCCGACCTAAGGTCAATGAGGAAGCACAAGGTGTTCCTCAACTTGAAGAGGGACCTCACCCTGGTTAGTTTCCTAACTGCTCTCTCTCTCTCTCTCTCTCTCTCTCTCTCTCTCTCTCTCTCTCTCTCTCTCTCTCTCTTTTATGCTCACACTTATTCTTGTTTTCTCTAACCTTTTTATTTTCTTGAAAGGTTGTCCAATTCGCGCGTAGGGCCAAGGAGATAGTAAATAGCTCTCATAGGATGATGAAGGATGAGGAAGCCAAGTGCATAGCTGCCGTAGAGGCTTTCAAGGTGGCGGATAAAAAGTCCCAAGAGCTGACTGCCAAGCTGACCGAAGCTAAAAGGGATAAGAAAAGTGTGGAGGCAGCCTTGGATGGGGCGGAGAGGTAGGCGGAGGTTTAGCGCAAGCAGCTCCGCCAGGTCGAGAACGAGCTCTCCGCAGCCAAAAGCCAAAATAAAGTCCTGACGAAGAAATTGGAGGAGGCCAAGAAGGCCAAGGACCAGGCTGAGCAAGACGGATATGATATGGGAGTGGCAGAGACTGAGGAAGCCCTTAGGGCTGAAGTCTTGGAGGTGTGCAAATACTACTGCCTCCAAGTGTGGAACGAGACCTCAACCAAGCTGGGGTTGAGGCCTCCTCTGCCCTTAGGAGAGCAGAGAGTGTGTACTACCCTGCTGCCATTCGCGCTTTAGACTCCTTGGGCTCTAAGGCTAACAATGCCTCCAAGGAGGCAGATGCTGGCAAGAAGAGCCCAACCAAGACTCTTCCTTCAGTCAAAAGCCCATCCAAGGAGGCAGAGCAGCATGAGGTTGCTGAAAAGCCAACAAAAATGACCAAGGAAGTGGCCCATGATGCCATCCAGCCTCCAACTGCCCTAAGGACCCCTCCAAGGAAAAAGAGGCCTCCCACAACATGGAGATTGTTCTGGCAACTCTTCCAATACCTACCAAAGAGGACCTCAGGGGTAAAGGTCCAGCATCCTCCACGACAGCCTCCACCCAGCCTGGCAAGACTCTAAAAGACAAGCTTGTAATAAAAATGAAGCCATGAATTGTCTTGTCTCCTTTTTTCTTTTTTAACTGTTGTTTCTGTTTCATAGATTTGTAATCAATTTACCCTTTTGTAATCTAATCGCCTTTTTTCTGAGGCTCAATTTAATGACAATTATAAGCTTTTCTTTCATACTTGTGATATTTATATGGATCCAAACATAGTTTATGTTTCATTTAACACTTAGCCAATGTAACAATGAGATATAGCTCCATTTATTTATCTGCATAAGTGGTAGCATAGTTACCACACCTCACATGATCAGCAACAGGACAGGTTAAACCTACTAAGTTCACGATCTCAGCAAAGTATAACCTTAACCTCAAAAACGTACACAATGGTAAAGTATCCACACATGTCTGACTCCACTTAATCCCCCACTTATCAGTAAGTCTAAAGGACTGGAGGGACAATCAATTTTCAAACAAATAATAGATATACTTGGTGTACTTACAAATGCTTTAAGTGATGCTCATGAATGTCCATTTGCTCAAGTTACTACTATAAAGATCTCTGCCATTCAGCACGGCTGGTTCTATTTGATACTTAAACGAATAATAGAAAGTATTAATTTACCCAAAGCATGCGGTCCGAGGAGTCAGACATGACTAATGTTCTATTTAATACTTAGGAAGAGTGATTGAAAATATCAATTTAACCAAGGTATGCGGTCCGAGGAGTTAGGTATGACCAAGGTTCTATTTGATACTTAAATAGATAATTTTATTTTTTTTTGAGAAACAAACACACACACACACACACACACACAAGGGAGAGGGAAAGGGGTTCTAACACAAAGGCATACCACAACTCCACTCAAAAGCCATGGTAACTTTTAAAGGAAGGTGGGGCAAGTTATACTACACACAACACACTCTCTTAAGTAATGTGGGACAATTAAATAGATAATTAGAAGTATTAATTTACCCAAAGCATGTGGTCTAAGGAGCCAGGCATGACTAAAGTTCTGTTTAACACTTAGAAAAATGACATGAAGTATTAATTTACCCAAAACATGTGGTTCGAGGAGCCAAACATGACTAAAATTATGTTTAACACTTAGAAAAATGACATGAAGTATTAATTTACCCAAAGCATATGGTTCGAGGAGCCAGACATGACTAAGGCTCTGTTTAACACTTAGAAAAATGACATGAAATATTAATTTACCCAAAGCATGTGGTCCGAGGAGTCAGGCATAACTAAGGTTCTGTTTAACACTTAGAAAAATGATATAAAGTATTAATTTACCCAAAGTATGTGGTCCGAGAAGTCAGACATAACTAAGGTTCTGTTTAACACTTAGAAAAATGACATGAAGTATTAATTTATCCAAAGTATGTGGTTCAAAGATCCAGGCATAACTAAGGTTCTGTTTAACACTTAGAAAAATGACATGAAGTATTAATTTACCCAAAGTACGTGGTCCGAGGAGCCAGGCATAACTAAGGTTCTGTTTAATACTTAGGCAAATAAGAAGTATAACGCATAATGTAATGAACAAAAATATGGCAGAAAAGACTTTCATTAATAATAATACATTCGTGTGTTATTTACATTCCAAGGGCATGGTACTACATTTTTATCTAGATCTTCGAGATAATATGCACCTATTCCAGCCACCAAGGTGATGCGATATGGCCCTTCCCAGTTATGCCCTAACTTTCCCCATGCTGGGTTCTTTGCAGTACCCAAAACCTTTCTTAATACCAAGTCTCCAGGCCCTAATGGCCTCAACCTCACGTTGGCGTCGTACCCTTACTTGAGCTTATGTTGATAATACGCCAATTGAACCATGACATTTTCTTTTCGCTCTTCAATTAGATCTAAACTCTTCTCTAACAGCCCATCATTATTGTCCGGAGTGAAAGAACTCGTCCTCAGTGTTGGGAATCCGGTCTCTAAAGGAATCACAGTTTCGGCTCCATAAGTCACTGAGAAGGGGGTCTCCCCTGTTAACCTATGAGGTGTGGTCCGATATGTCCAAAAGACGTGTGACAACTCTTCTACCCATTTCCTCTTTGCATCGTCCAATCTCTTCTTAAGTCCATTCACTATAACCTTATTGACAGTCTCAGTCTGTCCATTCCCCTGTGGATAAGCCGGGGTGGAATACCTATTCGTAATGCCCAGGTCACAACAGTACCTCCTAAAGGCTTTGTTATCAAACTGAAGGCCGTTATCTGAGATGAGGGTATGAGGAATCCCAAATCGGGTGACAATATTTTTCCAAACAAACCTCTTGGCATCCACATCCCGAATATTTGTCAATGGTTCAGCTTTAACCCACTTGGTAAAGTAATCCATGCCAACCAACAGCCATCTCTTATTCCCTGCTGCCTTTGGGAAATGCCCTACAATATCCAAGCCCCATTAAGCAAATGGCTAAGGGCTAGACAAAGGATTAAGGACTCCCCCTGGTTGATGAATGTTTGGAGCAAATCTTTGGCATTGGTCACACTTCTTCACGTACTTTTGTGCTTCCTTTTGCATGTTCGGCCACCAATATCCCTAAGTGAGAGCTTTGTGAGATAAGAATCTACCTCTTGTGTAGCTTTCACAGATCCTTTCATGTAACTCCTTTAGGAGTAGCTCTGATGCCTCAGGGTGTATACATAGCAAATATGGCCCAAAAAAAGAGCGCTTGTACAACTTTTGGTCCTCGGACAGCCAAAACTGAGGAGCCTTTCTTCGCACTTTGTCAGCCTCGGACTTCCCCTCGGGTAAGATATCCTCCTTAAGGAATAGCACTATTGAGTCCATCTAGCTAGGTCTCACTCTAATTTGATGAATATGGACCATCTCTCTCTTCATCTCAGCAGGTTTGCATAAGTCTTCAACAATGATAACTCGAGGTAAGCCCTGTGTTGAGGAGGTTGCAAGAGTGGCCAGAGAATCAACATGTGTGTTTCCACTTCTTGGGATTTGCAGTAAGTTGAAAGACTCAAACCTTGATTGTAAGTGCCTAACCTGATTTAAATATTCTTGCATTCTCACATCCTTGGCCTTTAACTCTCCCTTTACTTGGCCTACCACCAACCTTGAGTCTGAGAATATCTCCACTACTCTTCCTCCCATTTTCTGAACCATGGTCATCCCTACCAATAGAGCCTCATATTCAACTCATTATTTGTGGTTGAGAAACCCAATCTTAAGGATTTCTCAATAGTGATCTTCTTTGGGGATATTAAAACTAGCCCCACTCCAGATCCTCTTTGATTCGCAGCACCATCAACGTATACCCTCCAGGATAAAGGTTCTTGCAAGGAGACCATGTCAACTGATTTTCCATCCATGTCTTGCTTCTCTATCTCCTTTTCTAATGGGGGTTCAGCAAATTTGGCCACCAAATCTGCAAGGACTTGGCCCTTAATATAGGTGCGAGGCATATACTTGATATCAAAAGCCCCTAGGATCGTACCCCACTTGGCAATCCTTCTCGTGTAATCAGCACTCTGAAGTAGTGATTGAAGCGGAAGTTGGGTTAAAACAACAACTGTGTGGGATTGAAAGTAATGAGGGAGTTTACGTGTATCATGTACTACTGCCAAAATGGCCCTCTCCAGTGGTAAATAACGAAGCTTCATGCAAAGACTTGCTCATATAGTAAACTGGTCTCTGCACGCCATTGTCAACCCGTATCAGCACCAAACTTATAGCATGGGAAGCCACAGCAATGCAAGCAAACAAGACCTCATCCACCTCGGGCCTGGACATAACAGGTAGCTGAGAAAGGTATTCCTTAAACTGCTGGAAGACCAAGGCACACTCCTCAGTCCACTCAAATCCCTTCCATTTATTCAACAACTGGAAAAAAGGTCTGCACTTGTCCACAGACCGAGAGATAAACCGGTTCAAGGCAGCAGTCATTCCTGTTAATTTCTGGACTTCTTTGGGATTCCAAGGTGGCTGTAAACTGTTAATTGCGTTAACCTGATCAGGGTTGACCTAAATTCCACGATGAGTGACCATATAGCCTAAAAATTTTCCTGATCCCACGCCAAATGAGCATTTGGAAGCATTTAGGCGCAGTTTGTGTCTCCTCAGTATTCCAAAAATACTGCTGAGGTCTCCTACACGTTTTTACACCACCTTACTCTTCACCACCATATCATCTATATAAACCTCAATATTTTTGCCTAATTGTGGCTCAAACATCCTGGTCATCATCCTCTGATAGGGAGACCCTGCATTTTTCAATTCAAATGGTATCACCTTGTAGTGGTAATTTCCAGTAGGAGTGATAAAAGCTATCTTTTCCTGATCACCCAAAGCTAGTGGCATTTGATGGTATCCCTAGAAGACATCCAAAAAGCTCATCTGAGGATGGCCTACAGTTGCATCCACTAGCTGATCTATCCGAGGCATGGGGAAAGGGTCCTTTGGACAAGCCTTGTTCAAGTCTATGAAGTCTACACATACTCACTACTTTCCATTCTTCTTCTTCACCACTAGAGTATTGGCTAGCCACTCAGGGTAAAACACCTCTTTAATAGCCCCGGCCTACTTAAGTTTGATCACCTCATCCTTAACATCATCAGAATGCTCTTTAGATGAACGCCGAGGTGGTTGCTTTTTGGGAATGACGGACGGATTGACATTCAAATGATGGCAGATGAAGTTCGGATCCATCCCAAAAGCTTCATAAGCACTCCATGCGAACACATCAATATTCCTCTTAAGAAACACAATCAGCTCTTTCTTCTCTCGAGGAGACAGCTGAGCTCCAACCTGAAAGAAATTTTTCGAATCATCATCTACAACAATTTTCTCTAACTCCTCATACTTCGCCCCTTCTAATGTCTCATCCATGGGTACCATCGGAGTTCTTGATTGCTATAAACCCCTATTAGCAGAGGTCGATGACCCAACTTCAAGCTGATGCATGATTGCAGCCACCAAGCACTGCCTAGCCACGAACTGGCTCCCAACCAGCTCCTCAATCTGATCTCCGGACGGATATTTCACTTTCAAGTGGAGGGTGGAAGAAACAGCCCCCAGGGCATGAAACCAAGGTCTTGCTACAATGGCAGTGTAGGGAGAATAAGCATCCACTACAATGAAGTCCACCTCCACCACCTCTGAACCTGCCTAGACGGGTAATCTAATCTAGCCCCTAGGAATAACAACATTCCCATCAAAGCCCAACAAAGGTGAATCATAACCTGTCAAATCCTCAGGTTTCAAGTTTAGGCCCTTGTACAAATCAGGATACATAATTTCTACCCTGCCCTGATCCACCAACACCCTCTTCATATCATACCCTCTATCCTGAGGGTGACCACTAGGGCATCATCATGTGGTTGTATGGTGCCAATCTTGTCCTCATCTGAGAAACTCAACGCTGGTCGGATCTCTATCCTAGCCTTCTTCGGCTCAGATTTGGAGTCCTCAGCAGGTGGCCGAGCTACAGACATCACCCTGGAGGGATGAGAGCCAGTTCTCCCTGGAGCAACGAAGATAACATTAATCGTGCCCAAAGGGACTCTCGAAGAAGCATCTCTCCAAGGTCTCAATCCTAACTAGCCCCCTTGCCCACTGGGCTGATGTAAAAATTGCTTTAACCTCCTTTCCCTGACTAGCTGTTCCAGATGATTCCACAAGGTTCTGCAATCTTCCGTGATGTGTCCTCTCTCCTATTGGTATTGGCAATGGAAACTTTGATTGAACTTCATAGGGTCTCCTTCCATTTTGTTTGGCCATTTAAAGTATGGCTCATTCTTAATTTTTTTTTAAACCTAATGCATCAACTCACGAAACACTATGCTGACCACCTGAGTAGCAGTAAACCCAGACTGCCCAGCAAAGTCTCTCCAGGGCCGGTTATTATTGTACCTGTCCGACCTGAAATCCCTCTTCTCCTGAGGGATATCTTCGCCTTTCCTTTCCTTTACTGTTGGTCCTCCTCGACTTGCTTATACTCGTCAATATGGTCCATGAGCCGACGCACACTCCTTACAGGCTTCTTGGTTAACGACTTTCTCAAATCATGCTCGGCAGGTAGGCCGACCTTAAAAGTCCTTATGACCACGTCATCAAAGTCCCCATCTATCTTATTAAACATCTTCCAGTATCTGTCTAAGTACGTTTTTAGGGTCTCCCCTTCTCGCATGGTCATAAACAACAAGGAATCTAAGGGCCAAGGAACTCTACTGCATGTAATAAAGCGAGATCTAAACGCCCGGGTGAATTCCTTAAAGGAATCAATAGAACCGGCTCCCAAACCATCAAACCACCTCATTGCCACAGGCCCCAAATTGGATGGGAATACCTTGCACATCAAGGCCTCATTCTTGGAGTGCACAGCCATTCTCTAGTTGAAGTGGCTCGCATGCTTTACAGGGTCTGTTCGACCATTGTACATGGTGAACATTGGCTGAGTGAACTGCCAAGGAAGTCTTCCTCCTTCAATCTTGCGTGTGAAAGGTGATCTAAAAATCTAGTTTAACACTCTGCTCATAGCGTCGTTTCCCAAGCCTTTGCAAGATGAGCTATTATTTCTGCGCTCGCGATGGCTATCCTCATCACACGAGAAAGACTCACTGGGGGGAGTCCTTGATCTGGGCCTGTAGCTGCCATCTCCATCATCGTCAGAAGAAAAATCAGAATTGGAAGGAGTCCGTCTTTGTCGTTCGTAGCGCAACCTCCTTTTCAAACGATCAATCTCCAGTTGCATGGCTCTGGTATTCTCTTCATGAGAGACATGGCTCCCACCTTAAGACTGGCTCCTACTAGTATGGATGGTATGCACACTAACTTCCTAGTCCCTTCTTCACTCAAGATTGAGAAAATGATCTTAATGTTGGGACCCCATGGATTCTTCCCGATTCGGACTTGAACCTACCATAATTGAATGTTAAACTCACTACAACACGAGAAATCCCCACAGATGGTGCCAATTGTAAGGACGCAATTTGGTTCCTAGGCCCAAAAGGTAAAAAGGATCTAGGCCCAAAGAGCCCAATACAATGAATTTATAAAGAGTGAGTTCGAAAACTAGGCTCTAATGAGTTGGATAACAATTATAATGGATCCAGATGACAATAAAGTAAAGATAGGCTGATTTATCTAAAGAAAATCGTCCTCGGCACAATCCGAGAAGATCAGTTCTTGAATATATCTCTTGAATTTGATTACAAGCACAGTTCTTGTGGCTACAATATTTTTCTCTTAATTCTCTGATCCCCTTCCTTTAGGGTCTTCTTTCTATTTTATACTATCTTCCTTTTTTCATCTCTACCCTCTACGTGTAGATTAGATTGTTGGTATTGATCCTTATCCCATCAGCACATTCCTGAAGTCTTTAGGAGTAGCTGTATGGCTGAAAATTACTGTTCAGGTATCACTTCCTCATTAATGCGGCCAGAGAGTTAGCTATAGAGCATTCAATGCGGTAGTAGCAATTTTCTCTTAGATATTTCATAACTTTCCTTTGCCCTGTGCTTTCATGATGTATATCCTTATCAATAGAACCTCTTGGAACATTGCTTCTGGATGGCAGACCGCACCTTCTAACCTCTGCTTCGCTCAACCGAGGAAGCATCCCTCCTCGGCCCACCTTCTCGGACCATCACGACCAAGTCCCTTTCTTTATTCATTAATGCCAACCTCCATAACAACATTTACCCGTCCTCAGATTACTAGGCGTTCTCGGACCGGGCCCCGGCCCAATATATACTACTGGACCCATCATCCCTACACTTATAATCCACCTAATATAATATAAAATTTACATAAAAAAAAAAAAGTGAAAAAAAAATTTACCCAGTACTTTATTTCTTGAAAATAAAGTACCATACAAAAAGAAAATGATAAAAAAAAAAAAAAAAAAAAAAAAGATAAATCGCTCCACAATCCATACTCTAAATATTAATTACTATCTTAAATATTTGTAATTCATTTAATAATATAAAATTTACAAAAAAAAAAATGAAAAAAAAAAATCACCCAATACTTGATTTCTCAAAAGTAAAGTACCATACAAAAAGAAAAAGAAAAAAATATAAAGATAAATCATTACACAATCCACACTCTAAATGCTAATTATTGTCTCAAATACTTATAATCCACAAAATAATATAAAATTTACAAAAGAAAAAAAAAATACTTAGTACTTGATTTCTTGAAATAAAGTACCATACAAACAATCCACAATATAAATACTAATTAATATCTTATCCACTTAATAATATATAATTTACAAAAGAAAAAAAAAAGTGAAAAAAATTACCCAGTACTTGATTTCTTGAAAATAAAATACCATACAAAAAGGAAAAAAAAAAAAGATAAATCAATTCAAAATCCACACTCTAAATACTAATTATTATCTTAAACATTTGTAATTCATTTAATAATATAAAATTTACACACAAAAAAATGAAAAAAAAAATTTACTTAGTATTTGATTTCTTGAAAGTAAAGTACCATACAAAAAGAAAAAGAAAAAGAATATATAAAGATAAATTACTCCATAGTCCACAGTCCACATTCTAAATACTAATTATTATCTTAAATATTTATAATCCACTTAATAATATAAAATTTATGAAAAAAAAAAAGTGAAAAAAAAAATTTACCGAGTATTTGATTTCTTGAAAATAAAGTGCCTTACCAAAAAAAAGAAAAAGATAATTCACTCTACAGTCCAAAGTCTAAATACTAATTACTCTCTTAAATATTTGTAATTCATTTAATAATATAAAATGTACGAAAGAAAAAAAAATTTACCCAGTACTTGATTTCTTTAAAGTAAAGTACCATACAAAAAGAAAAAGAAAAAGAAAAAGAATATATAAAGATAAATTACTCCATAGTCCACGGTCCACACTCTAAATACTAATTACTATCTTAAATATTTATAATCAACCTAATAATATAAAATTTAGGAAAAAAAAGTGAAAAAAAAAATTTACCGAGTAATTGATTTCTTGGAAATAAAGTACCATACCAAAAAACAAAAGATAAATCACTCCACAGTCCATACTCTAAATACTAATTACTACCTTAAATATTTATAATCCACTTAATAATATAAAATTTACAAAATTTTAAAAAAAATAGGTGAAAAAAAATTTAGCCAATACTTGATTTCTTGAAAATAAAGTACCATACAAAAAGAAAAAAAAAAAAAAAAAGATATATCACTCCATAGTCCACACTCTAAATATTAATTACTATCTTAAATATTTGTAATTCATTTAATAATATAAAATTTACCAGTGAAAAAAAAATTACCTAGTACTTGATTTCTTGAAAGTAAAGTACCATATAAAAAGAAAAAAAAATATAAAGATAAATCACTCAACAGTTCACACTCTAAATACTAATTACTATCTTAAATACTTATAATCCACTTAAAATAATATAAAATTTACAAAAGTAAAAAAAAAAAAAAAAATTACCCAATACTTGATTTCTTGAAAATAATGTACCATACAAAAAGAAAAATAAAAAAAGACAAATCAATCCACAGTTCACAATCTAAATACTAATTACTATCTTAAATATTTATAATCCACTTAATAATATATAATTTACAAAAGAAAAAAAACGTGAAAATAAATTACGCAGTACTTGATTTCTAGAAAGTAAAGTACCGTACAAAAAGAAAAAGAAAAAGAAAAGATAAATCATTTCGTAGTCCACATTTTAAATACTCATTATTATCTTAAATATTTTTAATTTAGTTAATAATATAAAATTTACAAAAGAAGAAAAATGAAAAAAAAAAAATTACTAAGTACTTGATTTCTTGAAAGTAAAGTACTATACAAAAAAGAAAAAGATAAATCACTCCACAATTCACTGTTTAAATACTAATTACTATTTTAAATATTTATAATCCACTTAATATTATAAAATTTACAAAAGAAAAAATGTGAAAAAAAAAATTTACCCAATACTTGATTTCTTAAAAGTAAAATACCATACAAAGAAAGATAAAAAAAGATAAAAATAAATTGCTCCACAATTTACAATCTAAATACTAATTATTATCTTAAATATTTATAATCTAGTTAGTAATATAAAATTTACAAAAGAAAAAAAAAAGTGAAAAAAAAATTATCTAGTACTTGATTTCTAGAAAATAAAGTACCATACAAAAAGAAAAAGAAAAGAAAAAGGATAAAATAAATCACTCCACATTCCACACTGTAAATACTAATTACTATCTTAAATATTTATAATCCACTTAATAATATAAAATTTACAAAAGAAAAAAAATTGAAATAAAAATTTACTCAATATTTGATTTTTTAAATGTAAAGTACCATACAAAAAAAAAGATTAAAAAAAGATAAAGATAAATCACTCCACAGTCTACAATCTAGATACTAATTACAATCTTAAATATTTATAATCCACTTAATAATATAAAATTTACAAAAGAAAAAAAAAATGAAAAAAAAATTTGCCCAGTTCTTGACTTCTTGAAAGTAAAGTCCTATACAAAAAAAAATATATATATATAAATAACTCCACAGTCCACAATCTAAATACTAATTACTATCTTAAATATTTCTAATCCACTTAATAATATAAAATTTACAAAAAAAAAAAAATTGTGAAACAAAATTACCCAGTACTTGATTTCTTAAAAGTAAAATACCATACAAAAAGAAAAAGAAAAAGAAAAAGAAAAGATAAATCACTCCGCACTCCACACTCTAAATACTAATTACTATCTTAAATATTTATAATCCACTTAATAATATAAAATTTACAAAAGAAAAAAAAGGTGAAAAAAAAAATTTACACAGTACTTTATTTCTTGAAAGTAAAGTACCATACAAATAGAAAAAGAAGGAAAAAAAAAAGATAAAGATAAATCATTATACAGTCTACACTCTAAATACTAATTATTATCTCAAATATTTATAATCCACATAATAATATAAATTTTACAAAAGAAAAAAAAAGTGAAAAAAAAAATATCCAGTACTTGATTTTTTGAAAGTAAAGTACTATACAAAAAGAAAAAAAAATGATAAAGATAAATCACTCCACATTCCATACTCTAAATACTAATTACTATCTTAAATACTTATAATCCCCCAATAATATAAAATTTACAAAAGAAATAAAATAGAAAATCAAAATTTATCCCGTACTTGATTTTTTCAAAGTAAAGTACCATACCAAAAAAAAAAGGATATATCACTCCACAATCCCAAAATCTAAATACTAATTACTATATTTCTACGGTACCCCAAAAAATATGGGATACCGTAGTGTACGACACCGTGGTACCCAGATCCATTTAGGCCTTGAATTCTGACCCAACAGCTTGGCCCATGGCCCCAGTCTCTTTTTACCCAAAACCCCAGCCTGAACCCACACAAATTGCAGGCCCAAGTTTTGCCACCTAGTCCTTGCTCGGCAAACCATTCCCGAGCAATAAAGAAAAAATGACGTTCAAAACACACCATCCCTTGCATACCCGGCAGTACCTTAGGGAACATCTCTGCCGAGCATATCTGCTGGAGTGGGAACCAAGTTCCAAGGCCACTCTCACCACGTTCCACTCCCACCTAACCACCCACTTACGACTAATGATATTGGACCTCCCATTGCACTAACCATGGAAGTAATCATAGTCTCTCCACTAATTTAGAGCTATAAATATGAGAAGTTGGAGGAAGAAAAGGTTGGTTGAAAGGTTCTCAAGGAAATAGAGAATAAAGAGAAAAGAGTAGAGAGAGAGGCAGTTTCATTGAGTCTCTGTGCCGAGAACAACCCAAAATAGGAAATCCTAAACCCACTTTACAAATAAGTTGTGAGTCCAAGTGAGGTCAAGTCCAATAGCCTCATTTTAGGTGCGCACACGTAGAATGACCCCAATTTAGAAAATTGTTATCTTATATGGCGTATGCCATCTGGAGTATATACTACAAAGTTGTAGAAGTCTTCTCAAATTTTTTTTTTTAATTTAAAAAAAAAAAAAAAGATGGCGAAAAACCACTTTTAGTCCCTACATTTTCAGGCGATTCCCATTTTAGTCCCTACATTTTATTTTTACCGCTTTTAGTCCCTATCTTGAAAAACGCTTCTTGTTTTGGTCCCTGCCGTTACATCAAAAACGGAAATTGCACAGCTGGCAAACGGCATGCACTGTTGGCCTGACGTGGCCATTAAAATAATAATAATAAATTCCACGTCAGCATTTAAATTAAAAAAAAAATTAATTTATTAATTTTAACTAAATAAAAAAATTAAAAACAGAATTAAAAACTAAAAATCATAAGAATTGAGATCTAAGCGTGTCTTGAACAAGAACAACAAGAACACAAACTTAGATATAAGAACACAAATCTAGAAATAAATTGGAAAAAAAAAAAAAAAAAAAGCTTTCTCCGTAGCTGGGGTGTGTTATATTGTTGATTGAATATGTACTCTCAATTTACATTTTTCTCAGTAACTAGACAAAACCCAATACAAGCAAACATAAAATCGAAGCAAACAAGCTGCATATTATGTATATATATAAATATAGAAACTATGAGGGTGTTTGGTCATTGATTTCAAAACATATTGTTCAGTGTTTAAACACTGAACACTATTGTTCAAAAACAAAAAAAAAAATATGTTTGGTGGACCATTCCAGAACAGGGGTGTTTGAAAAATATTGCTCAAAACATATGTTTAAAACAATGGTTTTTGAAATCACGTTCGGACTGATTTTTAACAACAAAAACTAGTGCTGAGTGGCACTTTCGTAATTATGTTGAACAGTATTATGGCCCACCGGTCAGCTTTTTGAAAGTGCTGAGTGGCACTTTCGTAATTACGTTGAACAGTATTTTGTACTTTGCTGATTTAAAAAATATTTATTTTGTACTTTGCTCAGCTTTTTTTTACCATCTAACACACACATACCAAACACATATTTTATGTTTTTGAACGCTGAAACATGTTATTTAAACCATGATACCAAACACATTTTTTTGTTTTATAAACACTAAAAACATGTATTTCAATAACACTTTTTAAACTACAATTTTCACATCTTTTTAAACAACAATTTTTGAACTCTATAACCAAACGGGCCCTATACATCAACGAAGAAAAACGAGAAAACAAAAATTAAAACTTTTTGGGTACAAAATTTCAAAAGATATCAGAACTTACAATAATTACAAGGCTAACAAAACCCCTAAAAATCAGCATCCTCTCCCACTCTCTCAAAACTCCAAAACTCTTATCTCTCAACTCTCTACACCTCTCCTTGGCCTCAATCTCCAAAACTCTTTTCTCTCTTAACCCTCCCTTGTGATCCTCACGATTTTAGGTGGTGGGTTTTGGTGATGGCACAGATTGGAGTTTAGGTCAGTGGTTGTGGTTGGAGTTTGGGTCAGTCGGTGATGGGTTGCATGAGATCGTTCGGTGGCTGGATCAGTAATGGTTGGTGGCTGGATTGAAGTTTGGTGGTGGGTTTCAGTGGCTGAGATTGGAGTTTGGTGGTGGGTTTCGGTGATGGCACAGATCAGAGTTTGGTGGTGGGTTTCATTCACAGATCGGAGTTTGGTGATGGGTTTCGTACTCAGATCGGAGAGGAATGGTGGCTGGACTAGGTGAGTTTTTTTTTTTTTTTTAAGATCAGATTTGGGTGGGGTAGTTTGCTCCGATGGGTTTGGTGGTGGGTTTCGTTCACAGATCGGAGTTTGGTGATGGGTTTCGTACTCAGATTGGAGAGGAATGGTGGCTGGACTAGCTGAGTTTTTTTTTTTAAACTCAGATTTAGGTGGGGTAGTTTGCTCTGATGGGTTTGTGTGGGTAGTGGGTGGGTTTACTGTTTTGGATTTGTGGTGGATTGTTGATGGTTATGTGGCGGATTCCGGTGGATTTGTGGTTGTGATTTGAGGGCAGTTACGGGTCAGCCATGGGTTTGTGATTTGGGGCGTGGGTTTGTATGCTTGGATCTCGGTTTGTTTGCAGCTTGTTTGCTTCGATTTTATGTTTGCTTATATTGGGTTTTGTCTAGTTACTAAGAAAAATGTAAATTGAGAGTACATATTCAATCAACAATATAACACACCCCAGCTACGGATAAAGCTTCTTTTTTTTTTTTTTTTTAATTTATTTCTGGGTTTGTGTTCTTGTTGTTCTTGTTCAAGATACACTTAGATCTCAATTCATATGATTTTTAGTTTTTAATTCTGTTTTTAATTTTTTTTATTTAGTTAAAATTAATAAATTAATTTTTTAATTTAAATGCTGACATCTCATTTTTTATTATTATTTTAATGGCCACAGCCAACAGTGTATGCCGTTTGCCAACTGGGCAATTTCCGTTTCTGATGTAACGGCAGGGACCAAAACGAGAAGCGTTTTTCAAGATAGGGACTAAAAGCGGTAAAAATAAAATGTAGGGACTAAAATGGGAATCGCCTGAAAATGTAGGGACTAAAAGTGGCTTTTCGCCAAAAAAGATTGTAGATGAAAAATAATCAATATTTCATTATAAGCTGAGATCGAGTCCAAAACTGACCTTCAACTTTGAGTCAACCATGTGCATATCAAGTTACCAAGGATTCAATCAGAATATTCGATAATAAAAGATTTTACTAAAATAAACTAACTAGAACCCAAGTCAAGTTTCGAATTATATAAAAATAAAGTAAATTGCAAGACATATATGATATCTACATAATATCTAAAAGCTAAAACATAACATTTATTATTGTTATTCTTGTTAAGTCGAATCAGTGTATCATTTTGGTCCATTCAATCCATTTCCATTGTAAAATCTATTATTATATAATTAAATGATTTAATTTAATTATTTTATCCAAATCTATTAGTACATAAAGTCATTTAACTATTTTTAAATTAATATTAATCAAACAGTAAGATCTTTTAAGTAAGGCATCATAACGAATGTTTTCATTTAAATTTTTAATAGTAAAAGAAACATTTAAATGATATCATTTACTGACTAAAAAATTTACAAAGTGACATGATTGGTTTACATCAACAACATAATAATAAAAAATTCCTAATTATTTGTTAGTGTACAAATTTTACTATATATAAGTCTTACAAATCTATATCTAGATAATATCTAAAAGTTGAAGCGTAACATTTATTATTACTACACTCCTGTTGAGCCACATCAGCATAAGATTTCAATCTATTTAATTCCAATTTGGTACATCAACAACATAATAAACAAATTCTTAATTATTTTATTTTTATAATGATATTATAGTTAGTACAAATTATACTACATATAAGTCTTACAAATCTATATAATATTTAAAAGCTAAAATGTAGCATTTATTGTTGTTACATTCCTTTTGAGTTACATCAATGTAGCATTTTGGTCAATTCGATCTATTTTGGCCATTCGGCCCAATTCGGTTCTATTTGATCCTATTCGGTCCATTCGGCCTTTGTCTACTTTGGTCTTATTCGGTCCATTCTATTCACTTCTCCTATTTGGTCCAATTTTGTGCATTGGGTTCTATTTGGTCCACTTTGGTCTAATTCGGTCCCATTTGGTCCTATTGGGTCTACTTCGGTCCACATTGGTCCTATTCGGTCCATTCTATCCACTTCAGTCTTATTCGGTCCACATTGGTCTCTTCGGTCCACTTTAGTTCTATTCAGTCCATTTAGTGCACTTTGGTCTTATTCTGACCACTTTGGTCCTATTCAGTCCATTATGTCTACTTTGGTCTTATTCCGTCGACTTCAATCCTATTTTGTCCACTTTGTTTCTATTCGGTCCATTTTGGTCTTATTCGGTCCACATTGGTCCTATTCTGTTCACTTTGGTCCACTTTATTTCTATTCGGTCCATGTTGTCTACTTTGATCTTATTCGGTCCACTTTGGTCCTATGCGATCCACATTAGGTTCTATTCGGTCCATTCTATCCTATTCAGTCAACTTTGATCCTATTTGATCCATTTGGTCCACTTCGGTCCATTTTTGTGTAGTTACATACTACAAAAAGATAGGTTTGCACCAAAATATATATATATATATATATATATATATATATATATATATATATATATAAAATTTTAAACATAACATTTATTTTTGCTACGTTTATGTTGAGCCACATTAACGTATTTCAGTCCAACTAAATTTAAGTCAATATTTTTCTAAACATGAAGTTATGAATATACAAATGTAATATTTAAGACAATTACTTAATTACTTTAACGTCATTACTTTTAAATAAATTACATGAGTTTGATTATATTTTCAAGCTAAATAAATAAACAAATATATATATATATATATATATATATATATAATTTTATTTAACTATCCAGTGCAACGCACAAATAGTGACTAGTGTCTTTAAAAAAGACATGCATTAAAAGAAGCTTGTTCAAAGTATAAATAAAAAATAAAAAAAAAAAAAAAAAAAATCCAATTAAAGAATAGGAAATAGATTTTAAAAAATGAACTGTATTTATATCCTTTGATTCCCATATGGAATGGAACAAAAATCAAGTAGACCAACTACAATAGTGATCTTACGTCAAAAACAAAAACATCTAACAAAAAAGTGAGAAAAAAACACAGAGCTGGTCACGTTATTGACTTGCCCACTTTTCTTGTTATCACTGTTTTCCAAGAGACCAAATAATTATCTTACAAAGAAAACAAAGGGATCACATTGTTGAGTGTTGACTAGTCTAGTGCTTGTAATTAGGGTTGTCACGGAGACCAAGTTTAGAGAGAACCAAGCAGTAGGAATCCCAGTCAGTTCTTCGGAGATACTTCAATATCCTCTTCCTCCTCTGCACATTGCTTGAAGACCCTTTATAGAATGCTTATCCTACAACATTATAGTTATAATAATATACAAATAAATAAATCTAAGAAGGGAAAAAGAGAAAGTAACAGCACCTACAGTACTTAGACTATGCAATCAATTAAAAGGGAGACTACTTAGCACTCTTATTATTAATTTTTGGAACCCCACTCATCTGTAATATATTGGCTGTTGTACTGAAGGCAACAGCAACTAGTAACTAATTAAAAATGTCAAACACATATAACTTCTTGCTCCCTAATATCATTCAGCTAGCTGGATGCCAGTCGTATCCTGCCACATCAATTGCCGCCTTGATGCAACATTGCATTTGCTTGAGTCAATTCATCAGATAAGTAAAGCAAAAAATTGACATTTAGTTGTCATGAGTTTCATTTGAATGATATTAACTTTCACTAGAGTCCAATGTGCTCACGCATTACAGCACACTGCAAAAATGTGGCAAGATTCTAAACTGATGTTGCACAACTTGCACTTGCACCAGTGGTGGTCAGTTTGGTCTGTGTTCTTGGTTTCATGAACACCTGTAAGTGCAACTGATTAAATATTTCTTATCCACAATTTCAAGCTCTTGAAATTTATTACTCCTCTCCTCTCCTCTCCTCTCACTTCATCTTCCTCCATTCCAAACATACACTAAAAGTATTAGCTAGAACAATCTATACCATGTTAATCACCTTGATGCCCCTAATTTATTGTTAACTAGGTGCAGGTAGATAACAATATTTGTAAGAAATTGTTCAATCAAGGGATTGATATTACCCCCAAATAAAACTATCTAATGCAAGACTGAATTCAAGGAAGTGTTAAAACTAAACAATACAGGACTAAGTAGTAATATAATGAAAAGAATCTAAATAATAGACTCAAATAAATAGTACTTGGTTTGACTGTCACCTTCTTGTGTAAAACTGAAGATAGATGCTTGATCTTAGTTGTGAGTTGTGCCACTGCAAAGAAATCAGAGAAAGGAATTCCATAATCATATCCCAAAAAATGATTGCAAGCTCAGTATGTATGGAAGAAGTTTCAAGGATCACTGAAATTTGCACTTCTTGCTAGCAAAAAGAACAAGGAGGGTATTTTCATTTCCATTAAAGTTGTTTCTTGCACCCACAGAAGGGCAAAAAGACATGATCAAAAAGATTATTGAGAGAGAGAGAGAGAGAACAACCTCACATTTCAGGGGTTCAAATGGCTCAACCTAATTTTATATTCCATCTAGCCACAACAGGGATTTCTAATAAAATAGAAATTTTTCTGGTAAGTCCACAACAGCTTTAAAAAAAAATACATTTATGCCGTCCTCGTCTAACCACATGCTCCTAAGTACTATGATGTTAACAGATTTATTTTTCCACATCCACAGTATAGAAGAAAGGCAAACTCAAGAAGTCTTCAAAATTTGCTTTTTCTTGATCTCGATCAAATTGGCCAAACCATAAACAGTAACTAATCTCCTCAAACTTAACATCTAATGGGTCCCATTTTCATTATAAATTGCACCACATAAACAGCAGCATGGCTTACCTCATAGCTGCTCAATGGTAGATTCATATTTACTTTTTTAAGGTGTGTGTTAGACATCATTCTGAAACTGTCTCCACTTCACCCTCCACACTCTATTTATAGACAGCATTCTCTCAATACAAAGCTGTTCAAATGATATATTAAACTTTAGGGTAGAAGGAAATGGGAAGTTCCAAGAAAAAGAGAACATGTTATTTTCAAATACTTTTACATGTGCACCACTTTTATGATTCCTTTCCCTTCACTCTAATTAATCAAATATCCCAAGGGAATATAGGTTCCCTTCCCCTTTTCCCCCCTCTCCCTCCCTTCCCTCCCCTCCCTTTCCTTTCCCTTCCCATTGAACACCGACTTCAAATAAACCACACCAATCAGATCCACCTACATGTTTACAACCTCATGGAAAAGTTCGAAGCTAATTTAGATAATAGCTACTTGGTATCTCTTGGCTAGCCAGCTCAACTGCTACTCATTTCTTAACAAAATCTAACCTCATGGGAAAGTACAAAGCTAATTAAGATAATAGCTACTTGGTAGCTCTTGGCTAGCCAATTCAACTGCTACTCATTTCTTTTAAAAAAAAAACTATTTTATATTGTGTTTCACCAAGATTTAATAAAAAAATGTCATGCCTAGTGTACAAAACTACCACTTTTGCAGGGTCTAAAAGAGGCATGGTAGGCAGTCTTACCTCCAATTTTGTTTGGAAAGGCTAATTCTCGGACTTGAACCCGCAACCTGTCTTTTTTGGTGGGAGGCACTTGCCATCAAAGCAAGGCCCGACCTCTTCATTGAGATTTAATACAATGGAAGAAAGATACACTTTTGGAAATTTCAGGTTTAATAGAGATTTAACTGACTAGGAATTGGAGTCGACAAACTCCTTTGATATCTTGTATACTTATAAGTTATATCCCTAGAGGAGAGGACCCTAGTTGAATCAGGTGGAGGTTGAATAGGCATGGAGAATTTGATGTTCGCTCCTATTATGAGACATTGAGAGGCCCATGTGTTGTAAGTTTCCCATGGAAGAGTGTGGTGTTCCAAGGCACCAAAAAGAGTCACGATGACCTCACCCTCCACTTTGCTTTTACGAGGGCTAGAACCCATTGGCGTTTATCCTTTTCTTAATGGTCCTCTCCTTTAACATGTTTGGGAACATATAAGGGCAGATGTAAAACAATGTTAAAAAAGGGTTATCATCTAGTATTACAAACAGGAAATGGAACCAAAATATAAGACCAAAAACACGTCATTCAAAAGAATTATATTAAAGCATGTAAATTTCAGCATACTTTTATTTTATCAAAAAAAAAAAAAGTGCATCTAAAGATAAAGGTTATACACATGCACCACAAAACAGAAATCAGAAACATGCAATCTATCAAGATGGAAAAGTGTAATGGAACTAAAATGTAAACCCCTTTACCTTGAACGCGTCCAGATCCACAATCTGAATCTGACATTTTAAATTCATCTCTAACTTTTGCAAGCTCAATTTTCAGTTTTTCTGCAGAAAACATATTATCCAGATGGAAATACTGCATTAAACATATTTCAAAAGTATTAGAGCATCAAATCCCTTTAGATCTTAGAAAGGTAGAGTAACTTCTGTGAAATCTACATATATGCAGGCTTTAACAGGTTAATTTTTTTGATTGGTAAAAATAATAACAAAGTCATTAAAAACAGTTTGTGCATTAAAAGATTCATTCTGGGCTCCATTTAAGAACATGCACTTGAGGGGCGGAAGGGGGGAAGGGGGGGGGGGGTGGGAACCCCTCTATAAAGGACCCTAAGTATGCATAATTGATAACAATACTGTAAGGTTATGCTACTTCATGTAAATTCACAGTTAAGGAATCAATATATAATGAAATTGATTCCAGCTCTTTTGGAAAAAAAATATTCATGGAGTGAAGGATAGGATGTACAAGGGAATCTAGCAAGGACATATTGTAGATGATACATGTCACTTGTAGTTTATTTCAGTCATTAGGAGTACCAGAGTGTAATTTCTTAAATTAAAGAATGCAACAATAGTCACAAATATGTGAAGAAATTGCATTTAGCTCTTTTGCAAGATCATACCATCTGAAATATGAAGCAAAAGATAGACTTAATGAGAAACACTTCAACATATGCAGGCTCCTCAAGCTTCATTCTTTTCCATCTTGAGGAAAAGTAAACCACAAAAGGCGCCCTTGTATTCGAATTACTACATTTACTATACTGCCACTGAACAATGTCTTCCAGTAAACATAAAGGTTTTACAAATTCTCTCTCCTTGTTAACAAGATCTCAACAGATTTAACCACAAGTGAAATTACCGCTTAGAAGTATAATTACTTCTTAAAGAATTCCACGTTTAAACATCAATAAGAATTTCGAGAGAAGAACTTATATTAATGGACTTGAGAGTTCTCATTTTAGGTGGTCCTATCATCCACATTATCATCTAGTGCTCCGATTTTTTATGCATGTGAGATTTTCCACTTTTTTTAATGAAAAAAACTGATCTAGTTAATGAACATCTTATACAACCAAAAAAATATCAATAATATAGAAAAGCTAAGAGAAGGATATTTGCCTTTTCAACTAGATGCTCCTTTGGAGGTTGAAGCATAAAGTCAGGAGTTCTGCCTAACTGACCCAAGATATCAAGTCTCTGGACTGAAAAAAGAAATCAGAATTAATAGATTTTACGAAGATGCATATAGTATTGTATCCTATTGTAGGGAAAAATTAAAGCTGGTGAAGTTTAATCAATCAAAAACAATTTATAAGTGAGATTCAACAACTTGAGACACATTCAAACAAGTATTACACGAAAGTTAAGAAAATCAATATGATAAAAAATTATTATTATTATATTAAAAAAGTAAAAAATAAAAAACTTAAGATTGGGCTTGAGCCTTTTCTTTTTCTTTTTCTTTTTCTTTTTCTTTTTGATAATTCAGTAGTTACAATGGGGGAAAGGAGATCTGAACCATGGACGTCTCCATCGAAAACACCAAGAGGTGCCAATTGAACAACAAGGCTCTTGGCAGCTTGAGCCTATTTTTAGTAGTGAGAAACACAAAAATTTTCCTTTGGAAAACAACAAACAAAAATTGAAACTACAGAGTTAATGAAAACTCAAAGAATCCAAGAAACACAAGAACCCTGCGACCAAAAATGCCATATGCTGCGAGGTCCAATCAAATAAGGACTTCTGCAGTAAATATTTCAACTTTGCCTTACTTAATTCGTGCCCCTCAAAGCACCTAGCATTCCACTCTCTCCAAAGATACCACATGAGACACAAAGTGACTGACTATTGTATCCCCCATCACCTCTTCTTCCAAACCCTTCCTTTTAGAACTCAAACATCTCTCACACAGACTTAGGCATAACCCAAGAATCCCCAAACAAACCAAATATCATAGACCACATTTCCTAAGCCATAGCACAATGTAAAAATAAATAATTTACATCTGTGCATGGTTTTTGCACACGAAGCACCACTCTATAATAATTATACCCCATTTCCTTAAGTTATCAATTGTCAAAACCCTCCCTAAAGCCACACACCATAAGGGAAGAAGAACCCAAGAAAAAAAGCCATCCTCAGTGGAGCACTAACTTTCCATATACATTTCCACGAGAAACCTGCAAGATTCCCCCTCAAAACACTGTAGTAACTCTTCACTTAGAAGCCTTTTGGCAAAGGGAACCACACCAACTTGTCAGCACTCCTAGACTGGACCTTTGTAACATAAAGATCCTCCAACAAGTGTGCCAAATATTCTACTTCCCAATGTTGCACCGTATAAATAAACACCAAGAACCAATAACACTGGTCATTTCAAATCTCTACATAATCTTCCACTGTGGCATCACTATCTCTTGCAATGAGAAACAAATTGGGATCTCTCTCCTATTGAGTACTCTACCACTGCCACACATCATGCCAAAATTAAACTCTACTGTTGTCTCCAACATAGCATCTAACGAACCATGCAAAGCTGTCCCAACCACTTCTAATATGCTTCCACAGTCCCACCCCATATGGCCTCCTCACCTTTCTTGTTCACCAAAACTCACCAGTGGAACCATACTTCATATTTATCACCCGTCACTATAATACCATGTCTTCAAATACATATCACCACAACCATTTACCCAACAAGGCTTTATTAAATAGCAATTTTTTGATCCCAAATCCCCATGGCAAAGAGGAATGAGAAAGGAAGAACTATAAATCTTAGATACTTCACTATTTGCGACCTAGGAAACAAAATTCTTCACTTGATCAAGCCAAATTCCAAAGTGTAGCCTGAAAATGTTACAACTGCTTTGGAAAAAGAAAATCAATAAGTCTAGGGACCCAACATTTTTCACAACTAACATAGCCTATCATGATTGGTGTATTATAAAAGTAGTGTCAATGGCGGGGACCTAAGTGAAAGTGATGTTACTCCAATCAAAATGTCACATCAGCAGTGATGAAAAATGCAGTATCCCAAGTGTTACTCAAAGAAAATAATAACAGGACAGAATAGAATACTCAACATCCAAGTATCTTTCACAGCAACCAAAGCTCAATTTTTCAGCAACAAGGGCAAAGGATTCTAAAGTGGTGTCAGACAGCCGAAAATGGAACCTAATCTATCATTTATCATCTTTAAAATCATCGAATTTAATAACTCAAGGTGGACTGGCTTCTACATGATAACTGAACAGAGAACAGTCAAATAAAATTTTATAGTATACTAAAAAAATAGAGAACACTGTGATCACTGATCTGTGCCCATATAATACAGCTTATTTTTCAGCTTTTCGAGAAAAAAAAAAAAAAAAAAAAAAAAAAAAAAAAAAAAACCAACTTTACCTGGAAAAAAAATTGAGGTTTTAAAAAAGCTATAGCTTGAAAAAGTAGGTTACTAACTGCTGAAACAACCGATATTCAAAACTCAGCTCCTTTTCCTTCTCCACAATCTCAGCAACCAAAACAGAGTTTATATCCTCTTATCATCAACCATCCGAATATAATATCAAAAAAAGCACAATATAATACACTGTACAGGAAACACTCACTTGAAAACTTCGAGTCCCCTCCCCCCCCCCTCCAACAATTTCACTATCAAAATCTGAAAGTTTTTGGTTCATATATTCTTTACCTTTCTAGGGGTTTCAAGAAGGGCGTGACATTAACACAAAATTAAGTAATCAGAGAAATATAATAATTCAACACCAACCAACCAAAACAATTTTCCACTATTTTTTATACTCAATTCCAAATGCCAACTATTGCAAACCAAGTGTTCAAAATTTCCAATTTCCTAAATTTCTAAGCAACTAAAATAGAATTTACATAATCCAATCATCTGCCATCCAAATCAACAAAACACACTTTAAGAAAACTAGCAATTCAAAAAATATCACTTTGAAACCATGATACTTAACCTGAATTTTTCTTCGCCTTCTCAAGTTCCAGCTGCCTCATCCAATCCAAGCTCTCCCTCAAGTCGTTAAATGAAATTCCGCCAATCCTCAACTCAGTATCCTTCTCCTCCATCTCCCTCAACTTAATCAACCTCTCATTCAACTCTGAGAGAGAAAACCACAAAGTCTCCCCTTCCTTCTTCACCTCCTCCACAGAAGGCCTAAGCTTCCTCAGCTTTTCCCCCAACTCCCCATAGCTATACATCTTCACAAACTCTGTCTTCATCGCCATTGTCTCCCTCTCCCCTGCCTTTCTCTCCCTCCCCTTCCTGAACACCGAAAGCGGCAGCATATGAGTCCCTCCAATCACTAGGCCCGAATTTGATGTCGGCTTCAATTTCAAACTATTCTTAAATGCCGATAAGGTCATGGGGTCCCCACTCCTCCTCTGATTTTGGGGCGGCTCAGTTTTCAAATGAATCTGCCTCAAGCACTCTCGAATCGCTTCAAAGGAAAGATTGCGGCCAGTGCCACCACCACCAAGCTTTCCAAGGCCAGATTCGGTGGTATTTGTGGTAGCATTCTCGTCTGCCTTCGCAGTCACATTCCGTTTGTAAAGCTTTTGAAATGAGATGTTCTGAGAGGAGTGTGCAGAGTTGGGTTGAATGGTGGAAGGTGGCACAGAGGATCAGGTGCGAAACTCAGATAGGTTCTTGCGGATTTCTTCAAGGGAAGCGGCTTTGGAAGGCCTAGAAAAAGATGAGCTTGAAGGGTTTGACGGTTTGGATGGGTTTGTGGGGTTCCTTGAAGAAAATGGGGAAATAGGTCTTTGTTGTTGTTTGAGACTAGCTTTGACCTCAGAGAAATGGGAAGAAAATGAGGATTGGGATTGGGATTGGGATTGGGATGAAGTGGAGGATGGATATTGATCAGTGGTGGGGTCAGGAGGAGGGGTGGATGAGGTGGAGAAGAGGTGGATGAGAGAAGGGTTGTGGAGGGTTCTGTGTTTGGGTCTGAGTTGGAGAGCAGCAGCAGCAGCCATGGGAGCAGCTGAGGAGGACTGGGACTGAGGTGTGTTGGAGATTTATTAGGGTTTGGGATTGGAGTGAGGGTTTAGTGTGCAACCCATGAAGTGGGTTTGGTATTTTTGAAGTTAAAGCTTCCACCGTTGATAAAAACCCAAGCTGGTACCTGCAACCAACCAAAACAAGAACTGATGATAACTTTCAAAATTAAAGTGACTACAGCTCAGAGAAAATGCAGCATTAAAGGATTGTAAAACCCAAGGAAAAATGCACTACACAGGGACTTCTACAAAATTTCAATTGAAACCAATATGCTAACACAAATAGTTTAAATTGATCATATACCACACCGAACATCACTTGATGGTGACCTCTTTCAGCTGGTGTAGAACAATGCGGATTCATTTTACTGTTGACAGAAACTGACCAGCCGGCTTTGAAATTGTTATAGGTCCGTATAACACTTGAAACTTTCAGGAAAGAACTGAACACATGGAACTAGCATTCTGTAAAACTTCTAAGCGGTTAGAACTACAGGGTGTGGCATAACTAAGCAATAAACTTTGAGTGAGTTGAGACATCAGATAGGAATGAGCCTTTGTGATGAAATGTGGTATGATAGCATCTCTGATACTGAATTTAAAACATCTAGAAACTGCGAAATTTTTTTCTGCCAAAAATAAAACTTTATCAATCTACAGAAACCTATAACTGTCACATAAACATCAATGAACCACTATATTGAATAAAGCCCTCTAGAATTACAAAACAGCTGGCTTCACCATATGTTGCAAATGCAATTCCTTGGGTTGCATCTTTGGGATAGCCCAAAACAACAAAGCCCCACATTCTAATACTGGTTATAATGTGTCACACCACTTAATTCCAAGATACATCTTTCAATTTATGATACAGAAAAGAAAATAAAGCTCAATACAGCAAATTTTATCAATATATACTAAAAAAAATTTTGCAAAAAATAGTAAATTGACCCAAAACCGCCTACTCAAATCAATAATGCATTAACAAAAGAAAATTCCCAAGCATACGCATAATTACAACAATCATTTCAAACTGTACTCATTTATAAGCCCAAAAATATACCCAAAGGTTTTTTTTTTTTTTTTTTTAAACTACTTTTTCGTCATAATTATCAAACCCTCAACCATTTCATAGACACAAAACCAATATGAAACAAAATTATATCAGAAACAGCCGGAGACTACCAATTGTATTGAACCACAAATTCCAATACAAATATACCAATATGCTACTTCCATTTCATTAAACTGCAAAACCGATAACGGGATTGTTTTAAAATTCTGATGAGCTATTTTTTGCACAATGGACTTGTTTGTAATGAGTGTGGAATACCTTAGTTTCTAAGAGAACTTTTCACAAACACCTTTCATAGCCTTTTCACACTGGACGCAAATCAGTCTACACACACAAACCATATAAGCCCTTCAAATACCCACATCAAAAAACGAGTTTAAAATCCATATATAGGCATATTAAGCAACAGATACAAGAAATTTTCCAGTTTTCACACAGTTTCTCGGCAACCAAACAGTGTCAAATCAAGAGAAATTGAGCGAGAGAGAGAGAGAGAGAGAGATTTTTCTGGCCTTTGGCCTCGATGGCAGTGTTGTGAGCTTCGGTGGCTGACTACGGAGCTGAGACAAGCAGAGGACTGCGGCTATGGCGGTTTGAAGGTGTAGCTAAAGAGTGAGAGAGAAAGGCGGGCAGAGACTAGTTTTTTTTTTTTTTTTTAAATAATAATAATAATAGTTTTTTTCTGACAATAAATTTCTGATGATATGGGCTAAGAAAGAGTGGCCCAAAGTCACCAATTCTAAGGTGGGCCTAGCTCATATGTTATAGGAGCTCTTGTAAAGCCCTATGGGCTGTGATAATCATGTCCCTGCACCCTGATCCATCCCAGAACAACAAACTTTGAAGCCCAACCAAATATAGAAAGGAAAATGGTTTCTTTTACATGTCATTTTTAATAGAATAAATTTAACCAATTCATGTTAGTAGTGGAACTAGCTTAAAGCAATGTTACTCAATCACAATAAATCATATCAACAATAGTTTTTTTTTTTTTTTAATTCTTTTCTTAGCATTATTTTCTTTAATAAGATCACAAGTATGTTATTATACACTCTTATGAAATATTAGGACAATTAGGGGTTTTTCTTTTCTCTTTACAAGTGAGGGATTCAAATGAGATTCTTCTCATGGAAAGAATTGGTTAGTCATGGAAAGAATTGGTTAGTATCATTGTGATTTAGTCACAAGATTTTTGGCTAAATAAATTTGATATATAATATAAAAGAAGATTCTACTTAGTTTAACTAGTAAAATTTTTTGATGTCAAATAAGAGATTTGAGTTAAATTCCACCTAAAAGACACAAACATGCACACATTAGTATTTTGACTTCTTCTTTTTTTTAAGAGAGTTTTAACCTATGGCATCCGCTCCTGATGATAGCTTTTTATCATCAGACTAAGACACCAATCAGTTTTTTATGTAGGTGGGAATTGAATCTCAAATCTCTTATACAACCATTAGAGACTTTACCAGTTGAAATAACTGAAACCACTTAATATTTTAACTTGATGGTAAAGAATAATTATATTAAAACGTTGTTTGTTTTTAGACCCCTTAAAACACACTTAGATTAACCTAGTAAATTAGCCAAGTAATTACTTAGTCAAATTTCAGATCTAGGTTAACACAAATATATCATATCAATGTAAAGTGCGGAAAATAAAGAACACAAAGATATGATGACCCAAGAAACCAAACCGGTAAAAACCTAGGGAGAATCTAACCTAACTATCCTCAAGGTAAACCTGTATCAACTATGAAAGAATTGAAGTTTACACAATAGCGACTTAGACCACTAACATCCTATTGCTACCTCGAGTAGGAAACTTACTACCACAACCACGTGACAGCTCCGAGTCCACGGACTACTTCTTTCTTGGATTCACAGCAAGTACAAGCACTCCCGCTTGCGTATCTTTAAGCTCTTATTATAGCAACTGAATCGATCATCAAGTTCTTGACATAATCTTGAATCTTGAAAACCCTAAGTATGTGTGAAGGTAAACACCTATTGATCTCACAAAAGATTCACACACACAGCATAAGGAACATCCTAAAACGTGACTAGGGTTTTCCATTTTATACTTAAGACAAAACATAAAACCCTACACGTCAAATGGGCTTGGGTTAAGTTGGAAAAATCTGCAGAAAAAAAATCTGCACGGGTTTCGATCAATCGAGCCAGGCAAATTTACATAATAAATCTTGCAGCTACTCGATTCCAACTTACATACAACCACATACTTTGAGCAAGTCTAAACAAGACTAAAACGTTTTGTTCATGGTTTGCCAACAATACAAATTGAAGTTCTAATACATTTAAATCTAAAGTCTTAGAACCTAACAAAAACGAACACCATAAATTTAAATTTTATCCTAACTACCAAAAAACTGAATTGCATAATAAACTAACAATGTAAGGTCAATATATATATATATATAATTCTGTAATAAAAGACAAGATGGATTTAATTGTTTGATTCATGCATTATAATTGGAGATTTGAACGGTCAACTTTTTTATTTACACTTTTACAACAATATTTTTGTCTGGTTTATGATCTCTTTGACTCGAATAATTATTCAATGTAGGGATGGCAATGGGGTGAGGTTAGGCTGGATCATGCATGGGTGCTTCAACTTCACCTTCTACCCCACATGGTTGTTGTCCTACCCTGTCTTTGCTCTACCCTTGCAAATCAGGTCAAGAAAGCCTAAATCCATCCCTACCCCACTATTCATGGTAAACCCATTATTCATGTGAGAAGAAAGAGTAAATATTTATTGTATTCTTGGACTACTGAATAATTATACCTTTGATCATGGTTCATGACCAAACATTTAAAAGCTAAGTTGTTTCACTTCTAGTTTGAAAATTCTAAAGTAAGATTAAGAGCATTATGTCTTGAAAATATTATTGTTACCATTTTAGGGGGTTTATTTTTTTAATGAAGAATTTCATCATGGTAAGATCGCCTTCATTTATCTACTATCTAGAGCTGAATATTTTATCCATTATATATCTTCAAAAATGAAGCTCTTGTTTGGACCCATGTTCAGTAAAAACCATTCGCGAATCCCTCATCAATTCTTCTGGTCCAGAATCAGACTGGATTTATACTTAATTGCATGCATAGTACAGGAAAAATAAATAAATTATCATAGCATGAAAAGCTGTTAAAAAGTTTTTTAATCCCATTGCTGACATTTCCTAATTCAGAAGAATTTGTCAACCCACATCAAATAATTTTATATGTTCTTCAATTTTGCATAGTCATGTTAATGTGCAGGTTCTTTTAAATTAAGTGATCAGTGTGTAGAGCTTTCCATATTTTTATGTATTAAGGTGCCTAGTTTAATATTTGCCAAGAGGGATTTCTCGTGATTTTATTTTCCCTATTGAATAATGAAAGTAAGACACTTCCACGAAATATTCCCCAAAATTACAACCATTTTTCTCTTTCTCACTCTCTTATCGAGATTCGGGTGCAAACATGTGCCAAGGACAAGGAGAGTGAAATGCCTAGACATTGGTCAACTGGGTGAGTTCTTATTGTAATGTATAAAGAAATTTGTTTATCATAAATTGAACTTGAGTTTTTCATTCTTTATAGGATTAACTGTGGTATGACCTAGTTACATTAAATTTAGAGCATGGTTGATCATTTCAGTTAGAGAGAAAATAAATGATAAATAAGAGAAGCACGTTTGTAGTATTTCATAAATTTAACTAACTCATTTTATTATACACTATGTTATTTTTTGAGCCATTTGTGAGCCTCAAATTAGAAAAAAAAAAAAAAAAAAACCCAATATCTAAACTTGAGAAGTGATTTTTCTTCCTCCACTTACTTTCTTTCCTTTTATCTATCCACTTCAAGAGATTAAGGTTTATATTAATAAGAGTGTGCAATTGACCATAAAGAGAATGTGAGTAAGAAATTAAAGATGAACCTTTGTTCCGGTAGGTGACTATATTGGAAGACACGTTTTGGAACTTCAATTAAAAAGAAATAAAAAATAGAAACTAGTTTTATTTTGGAGTCATATTAAACTCAATATTGTAGAAGGTGCTTTATTATCAATTTACTGGTTTAGACTGAAATATCGTGTATTTAAATCCCTTCTAAAGTGGCTTCATAAAAAATTTATAAAAAAAAATTTCAATCCTACTCCTAATTAATGTCTACATTAACAATCAATTCTTCTCCACATTCGTTAACTTATAATTATATCAGTGATTCAGAGGATCGTAATTGCAAGTAAATATCAATTTTGCCGACAGCTTCAAGAAGGAGAAAAGAAAAGATTCCTGACCAGGACGGATAGTGAAATTACATGACAATTTGAAACTTAAATTGACACGCTGAGGTTTTCTTCATTGTCACTAACTGTATATATTGTACTTTCTTTGTTTTTTTTTAATGAGCACTAACTTTATTACTTAGTTTCTTAATCAATGAATTAAACAAAAGTATTGCCTAATCCTAATTTTATATTCTAGGCATAATCCATTTTTAGTGATGCTAACACCAATACAAATTTTACTCTATAAACTTTACAAATTAATTTATCATCAAAAAACTTTTTTTCTCTTGTAGTAAAATTAATAATAGCTTTAGCATTATTTATCTATTTTTTATTTACAGTAAAAGTTGTCTATTGGGTCATTAAGCATTTTTGGTAATTAAATAAATTGATTAATATAGGTTTACTAGAGTTATGTGTGTGTGTGTGTTTCTTATTAATATTGTTGGTGGTTATTAACTCGGATGTTTGCAAGAATTTGAGTAATCTAAACATGCATGCTTGCTGAATAGGGAAGACCTTGGAAATCTTCCCTTCACATGCAACGACAAGATCGAGACTCGAAATAAATGAAGTTTGTGTTAATGATATAAACAAACTTAACATAGTGTCAGCTTGGCTTAATTACTTTAACTAAGCCAGCCTACAAATACATATTAAAATAATTTGTTTGCATTTGTCAATCTTGAACATAAATTTTAAATGTTAATCACCTTTATTTTAGAATAATTAACAATCTCACTTGTTGAATTAACACAAAGGAGGCCACAAGATCTTTAGGGAACAAAGAGATCAAGGAAAATCAAAATTCTATGAATGATTTTTAAAAAGAGGAAAAACAAGTGGGGTTGTACAAAGACTAGGAGAGATGCCACTACATTAAGCAACCATGACACAAGACCAAATTCCATCACATCTATGGTTTCTAGAGACTAGAATGACAGAGAGATAGATTTAATTAAAAAAATAAGTATACAAATAAAATAAGAAGATGTATATTAGTGAAGGCAATGAAGGTCCCCATAGCTTTCTTCCTTAATTAATTATATATAATTTAGATTTCCTCTTTCCTCCTTCCCACTCAGGTCGAGATCTACACGCTAAGGAAACCCAACATTGAGAAAACAATCTATAGCTGGCAAGACCATTGACTATCCAACAAATACATACATCTACTTCATAAAATGCTGTAGCTAACTTCAATAAGTAGGAAGATATATATACATTATACTTATGAAAATTCCCCTTACTTAAGGGGAACACTACTATATCCAATGACCATTGTTACTTGTCAAAATTTTCTTATATCATCCCAAATATAGTCAATATTTTCATCAAACTAAGAAACAATTCATCCAGATATGGATTCTGATTTTTTGATAGGTTTACATAAAGTCCCAAATTATATTCAACATTCTTAAATATTTGATCTAATTCCTAAACAAGCAAGTGGTCCTTTCTTCTAGTGCCTTAACAATGTCAAAGATCTACTGCATTATATTTGATAACTATTTTAAATTAATAACTGTAGATGACTTCTTGGAGTATCGAGATTTTGAGTTGAAATTTACACGCAAGGAACAAATCTTGGATATTGCTACAAGAGTTTAAAATACAAGAAAAGGGAATAAAACCTTCTTCTTTTTTTGAGAATCGAATTAAACCTTTAGTTAAGAAGGTTAATTAACAAGGATTATATCAATAGTTGTTACTTGTTAGTTTGTTACAATTGAACTGAAAAAAAAAATATTATGTTGATAGAATAAGCATAGAAAGTATTTAATTAATCGAACTAATCCTTTTTCAGGCGTATAAACTCATTGACAACACTCCATAAACGAATAAGATCTAGTTTTAGATTGATATGATATCAACCTTTTTTCCTTTAGTCTTCTTTCCATTTAAATTTTCGTGTCTCAACAAAAATTTTATTTTTATTTTTCTTGCTTTCACCACGTGTTAAAACACATGCCTAAAGAAAATTTTTCTTTCTTTATTTTTTTTTATTTTTTTTATAATTATTGTTTTCCCCCTTCAAGAATCAAACTTTTTTTTCCTCGCAGAAAAGGCTGAGTTTCACCACATATGGTACTAGAGGGTTTTTTGTTTTGTTTTGTTTTAAGTTTGGGGTCCTTTTAGCGGTATCAATTAAACTCGTTACACTTTATCTTTGCGGTCAAATAGAACAAAATGTTATTACATTTAAAAGTACAATGAACTATATAGCAATAAGGTAATTGAAGTGAAAGGTCAAGAGTGCATACAATCTTTCAGGTTCGAAATTAGTAAGAAGTGCTGGGCGATTGTTATTACTATTTTTGGTGTTGTTATGTAGCTGTATATGAGAGATGACCATACTTAATCAGTAAAAATGAGTCTGTGATCATAATGGATTAGTTGCCATTTGGAATGGATAATTATGGTAATTGCTGTTAGCTTGAGTTGGTAAGGATTGATGTTGCAAAGTTGTAAATGACATACAGGTGTAGAAATTACGTGATTATACGTCACAAGGCTATATATATATATATATATATATTCCTTATCATTAGTTTAAATACTAAATTTAGGAAGAAAAAAAAAACAATAATGAAAAACGTGGTTTTGTGAAGACTTTTTGTCAGCTATTGGCAGGAACAATCACAGTACTTTACAAACAAACCATCAATTAAAATTATATAATTAACTAAGTGTGACAAAAAAGAATCTGTACATATATACTAGCTAGTAGGGGTTCTAAATAGTTGAACTAGGGTTTGAAAAAGGTTTAATGGAAAAAGTTAGAAATAAAGGTCTGAAAACAGAAAATTTATTAGTATTAAACTATAGGGTAAATTCCATTCATACTCTCTAAGATTTGGGCTAATGTCATCCAGGTCCAAGACTTTTCAAAACTAACCAATTTGGTCCCTAAAACTAATTTATTCTCTAAAACAATTGAGAAAAAATAACTAATTATTTAGGGACTAAGTAGGCTTTAGGGACCGAATTGACTAATTTTAAAAAGTATTAGACCTAATTGGCATTAATTCAAACTTCAAAGTATGTTAATGGAATTTATCCTAAACTATATAACATACTTTAACAAGAAAAGAAAGTCTAAATAATTTTAGACACAACAAAATAGAAGAGTGAAAATGTCTAACCTAGGAGTTACAAATACCAACAAACCATTATTGTCTAAGCCTCCCAAATATGGTTTTCAATTAGTAAAGATAACTAGGGTCACGCCTATGTAAAATGTTCATAACTAACTAATTGGCATAATATATTTGTTGCATTTATGATTTTCAAGCATGAAACAGAAGTTTCTAACCTACATTGGGAAGATCACAACCATGCCTTCTGTCTCCCCCAACATCAAAACAACAGCTCAGATCCTTCAATGTCACGCATGCACTAACATGTGCATACTATTTATGTAGCCAACTTGTCCTGCATGTGCGATTACTCTACATTTTAATCCATTCCCAACACAATACAGAACTCACCAGAGCTACGTACGTCGTCGTCCAGCCCACAATTTTTTTCCCCGATCCAATGAAGCCATATATAAGAGAGAGAGAGAGAGAGAGAGATTTTTCTATGCCTTTCTTCAGCTTCTATTTATAAAAATTATAATAAATTTTTTTTAATTAAATAATTTGATAATTATAATGGAAGAATAAATTTAAATCCTAAATATCTTAAAAACAAAAATAAATGCCAACCAATTAAGCTACAAAAATACAAAAATATATATCTATATGGTGCATTAGGTAACCAATGCTCCTAAATATTCCCATGTAGTTGTGGCTTTAATGATAGGGATATGAAAAATGAAAGGGATATGGGAAGAAAGAAACACATTAACCAACAATACCTGTGGATCTATTTGGATTTATATCATAGATTAGGACAATAATAAACTATTAAGTAAGAAACCCACCAAGAACCATGCATTCAATATTAAAATTCTCTTACTCATTTATTCAAGTTGATTCATAGTAAGGAAAAATAAATGGGATTCTTTTCTTTTCAGTCTAGAAATTAAATTAACCAAAATAGGAAACATTATCACTTGATGAAATGGTGCTATAATCGGCAGCACTAGTAATGGTTTGGTTGTACATAGAAGAAGAAGAGGAATTAGGAGGAAAAGGAGGAGGAGGAGGTGGTGGTGTTGTTGGTGGAGGTGCAGCAATTGAAACAGCCCCAGTAGAAGTAAGCAAAGCCAAATGCTGATGATGATGATGATGAGAGGAGGGTATGATATTTGCTTCCCTATATTTGTACTTAAGTATCTCAGTTCTTACTGCATTGAGTTCAGCTTGTAATGATTGAACTTGTTGTTGCAAAGCCGAGATTGCACCCATGCATCCATACACCGGGTCTCTTAGCCTCACATTGGCCTCATAAACAAGACTATTTGCAGCATCAGCTCGTTGACTCTCTGGTACCTCCTGAGTTACCATTACCAAAAAAAAAAAAAAAAAATTGTTACTTTTTAATCAAGAACAACATGTCAACAACCATTACCTAATGATTTTACTAAGGAAGAAGATCATTGGAAATATAATAAATAAATAAAAATTATTTGTCCCACTTTGAGATCAAAACACATTATATAGAACAGTACACTAGTTGATGGAGTATAAATTAAAGTAAAATTCAAGGATTGGACACAGGACTTTGATTCGGAGTATAGTGAGGTTGTTACCATTAGCATCTTTGAGACGTTGCTGGCACCAAAGACTTTGTGAACAGAAGCAAACTTCTGGGGTTCATGGGGAGAGAAATATGGAGAAAATGGACATTCTTGTGCACACCTTCGTCTCAATAGCTTACAAGCAGCGCATGGTGTAATGGTGTTTAGGGTTCCAGGAGGACCTAACATGTGTCTTCTTCCCATTTGAGAAGAAGCATCTGTTTCTCTCTTGATCCTCTTGCCTATCTCATCATCAAATCTTTCCCTAGTAAGAAAAAGTAAGCGAAAACACAAATCATAGTTACAGAAGTATCAAAAAATTGGGGGGTAATAGCATGTTAACTGCCTACTAATCATCTCTCTCAGATTTTGCAGAAGAGGAAATTTGTGTACTAAGACGACCTTTTTTAGGTTTTATTATCTACTATTTAGATAGAGAGTGACACATGTACTTTCTTACCTTTCTCTGGACATTCAGGCATGCTCTCTGGGAATGGAGGTGGACTTGCTCAGAGAGAGAGAGAGAGAGAGAGGGTATGAAGGGAAGAAGAGAGGAAAATGAGGAAAGAATAGAGTGTGCTTAAAAGGCAAGGTATGGAGAGAAAGTGGTACGGTGTTGTTTACAAAAGAAATAGACAAAAGGGATATGAGGTTGAAATAAATAAGAAGGTAAAAATTTTTTGATTTTGTTTATTGGTGATGTTATAGTTATGGAGCTCTCTGCTATATGTACGAGGATTTCAGAAATTATAGTTTATCAGAACACACTGAGATAGAGATCATCTAACATCAATGGAGAGAGAGAGAGAGAGAGAGAGAGAGTTGTATAAATGCCAGCTCAATGAATGCTTGCTCACGTGTGAGTCCTTAAATGGGCTTTGACTTTTTTGAATCAACCATCTGAATCCATTGCTGCATGTGGGTCTTGCTTCTTTCTCAGGGGAGACCTTTAGTAGTCTTTTATATTATCATATAGGAGTAATTAGTAAACTGGTGAGAACATGTTTATGTTAATCACCTTAAACAAACCATTAATGTTGTCTAGGAGAAAAAAGATTATATGTTCATAATTAACTGTACTTTACTTGGCATGTTAGTTTCTTGTCAAAATCAAGGCCCACCTTGATTAAAAAGACCATTTCTGGATCCCAGTCACGAAAATGAAATTTAATATCAGCATCATCTCGCCGTGTAGAAACGGCAATCTGTTCTTTGAAGAAGGTTAAGACTAAATGCAGACTCAGTGTGGTGACTATATATGAGCACTCAAGCATGCACCATCTTAAAGATAATGGATTTCCTTTTTCAATTAGTACATATTGAAATGTTCTATTGTGGTTTTTGTCTTTTGTTTTCAATTGGGAGGCATTGAACTGTGGAAAGAAAAGCAAAACTGAATTTATCAGAACTATGTTTTTATCTATTTTTTAGTATAGTATCAGAGTTTTGTTTTTATATTTTGTAATATGAGTAATAATAATTGAGACTAGTCATATTCTTAAATCCGAAGTTAATTCTCATTATTTTGTTTTGTTCATATTTTTTAATAATTGAATATTGTTACTGACTGATCCTTACTGTCAATAACTCCATCAAATAGATTGAAAGTTAACTAGTGGCACTCGAAAGAGCTTACTCTATAAATTACACTACATTTTCACGTGACGTTTAGAGAAAAAGATTGAACACCCTTCAAGATAAATTGATTATCTTTTGTGAAAGTGAGTTTTATGAGGGATAATCTGATAGATACAGCTGCTGATTTTTAAGACACATCTCACCCACATTATCATGTAAGGAAAGCGTTGTGGTTATTACAAAATCTTGATTGGTTGTTTGATTTCAACAAAGTAAAAATTTCCCACTTCTATATCTATAGTGCTGTTGCCTTTTTTTGGGAAATCTTTTGGTGTTGTCAACGCCTAAGTGTGTTTGCTTTTCATTTACTAATCAAGTATTGCTTTTGTGACTTTAATATGTTTAGGGACACAACATTTAAGTGTGTTTGCTTTTCATTTACTAATCAAGTTTTGCTTTTGTGACTTTAATAAGTTTAGGGACACAACATTTTTTTCATAACGGCCGATATGATCTCTTATGATCGGTATATAATAAAAATGATGTTAATGATAGATTTAAGTGAAAGTAATGTTCCAATAATAACAAGCTATGTCAACAATTATTATATATATATATATATATATATATATATATATATATATATAATATCCTTAATATCATCTTGAGTCACTTAATCACTAACATGTATGTTAAATTACTAATTGTTTTAAAAGCTTATACTGCACATGGGAATTTAAATGGAAAGTAAAGTGAATGAGACAATAATATAATCGAACTTAAAACTTCTTGCTCTGATACTATGTTAAATTAAGGATTATCCCAAAAACTTAAATTATTAGAATATGGTAAATTTAATTATTAAATCACATAATTTTAACACTAAATAAGTTCTTTAATTAATGCACTATCCTACAAAAGCTGCATGGATTAGCTACAATGTATTGTAACCTTCTTCATTAAAAGAAAATTCCAATACATAAGCTAAGTTGCAATGAAAAATTGCATATTAACATTACAATAAATTATCAGTTATCTCAAAAACCTAAACGATCAAGAAATTATAAATTTTAGTATCATTTAACGATCAAGAATCTAGTGCTTGATGGGATTTTTCCTTCTTCTTTTTTCATGGAGAATAAAGGCCATTGCTTGGTTGTGATTTTGAGGAGTGTTATATCAAAGTTGGTGGTGAAAAGGAGGGAAAAGGAAGAGAAGGGTATATTTGGAGGTGATTAAATAATGTGTGATAAATTTGCTTAGATTGTAAGGAAATGGCACCATCCATTCTTGTTTGACCCGTAATTTAAGGCTAACAAGTCGCCTCTTTGTTATTTCGACCTCAACCTAACTTTCTCACCTCTCTGCCATTTTGCACCAAAACCAAAACCACCACCCACCCACTTCCACTGCTACTGCTAGTACATGCAGTCAATTCCTTGACCTTCTTTAAACCCTAAATAAACCCTCCAAAAAAAAAAAAAAAGGACCTCCATTTTCATGTTCTTCAAAAATCCCACCCCAAATCTTAGATCCAAGACGTGTTACACATATTCAACTTTTTTATACCAAACAAACATTCGTTTCAAACCTTCAAAGGTCAAATTTCATGGAAGCCATGTCAAAAAAATTAAAACCGGCCTTTACTTGTGCATGAACTTAGGGCCAAAGTGTAACTATCATGTACATTAAATTTTCAACCTCAAAGCCCCATGAACCAAATCTCTCTCTCTCTCTCTCTCTTCATTTGGGGAAGCGGGTTTTAGGACAAATTAGGACTATTACGGCTCCATTTAATTATTGGTACAATAATTCTATTTGATTGGCCTTTATTTCCAGGTTTAGTAGTAGTAGTAGTAGTATTTTTTCAAAGTGTAGCATATATTTAGCAACACTAATGTATTCTGTTGGGTTTTCTAAAGAATTGTTTTTCTAGCTAGGGACCACGAAGCCGCCAACAATATTTGTCTCTGTGGTACTTCTTAAGTTCGTATAGTACCAAGTCTACTTGAGTCTAATTAAGAATTACCCCAACCTGTATTTGTGATTAATTATGAGTCCACATTTTAAGTAAATCGCCCCCATACCTCTACAATGAGTGAAATATTCTCATAATTATCTCATAGTAAAAGCCTTCAAACCTCTCAAAAGAGTGAATTATTACCAAGTATTATAGCATTTAAGCATTTGGAACGTTTATTTCTTTTTTCAAGCAACTCACTCTTTCTTTCAATGTTCGTATACGTATTAGATAATTACAAGAAAAATTCTTTAGGAATGGGCTCAAGATGAATGCTAGTTAATTAGAAGTTTCATAAAGCCTTGGAAAACACTACTTGATAGTACTATCAAGTATCAAACCATTAGGTTAGATAATTAATCACTTATTTTGTAATCAGTGAAAGGAAATTGATAGCTTATGTAATAGGGAAGAGTTGTTTCGAAGATGATGCATATTCTTCTACAATTATAGGAAATATATTGCATTTTTGTGAGGTACTATTTTAAGTATTAAATCCTACCCAACTTAGAACCCATGCCATCAAGCTAATATGCCAAATTGTTGACTCTTTCATCATTAAAATGAGCCTTTTCTCCTTTTGGCCAGACATCACTAAAGTGAGCTGTAAACATGACCATTCATATTAATTCACAAAGTGTTTAGTACGTTCTCTTTTAAGGATTAAATGTTACAAGATTAATTAGTTATAACAGTGACAAACCCAGATTAGAGGAACATGCACATTTCTTTTTTCTTTTCTTTTCTTTTTTTTTTTTTTTTTTGTTATATTTTCCTTTTCAACTTTTTTTAGAGGATTGTGCAAGAAGTGATAAATTTTTGATAAAATATTTAATAAAAAAAATACATTTTTTATAGAAAAAATGCATATTATAGATACGTGCTTAATTAGAATGGGCAATATGAGTTCCTCAAAAAAAGAAAAAGAAAAAAAAGAATGGGCAATATGAATGAATACTTGAATTGAGCTATAGTTTAGATGTAATAGAATATGGTCCAACCAAATTTATCTTGAGAAACATCTTCTTCTTTTTTTCTTTTTCTTTTTTTGGAGAAACATAATTATATGATGTACTTGATAAAGAGTTCCAAGTTAAGTGATAGAATTTTTCTCCATAACTATTAAAATGAACATCTACATATATTTATAATTATATGATGTACTTGATAGTTATATAACCAATTTAAATACTTTACTGATTCATGTGATAAAAATCACATGTAAATAAAAATTTTAACATATGAAGGGGTTTTTATATATTTTTTTTAAGCATGAATGGTATTAATAACCACATAGTGAGTTGAAGGACCAATAAATTTAGGGGATAACCTTGATCAACAATGACAGACCCTAGATTTTATTATCAAATGAGCCTGCACACATTTACCGGTGTCCCAGTTGTGCACTTGTTTGACCAGAAAGCACGCATAAAAAATAAAAATAAAAAGGCAATCATCAAAAATGGGCCTATTTTAGTCCAAAATATGCTGGGCCTAGTTTCAGCGTAAGCTCTTATATGGGGTATGGTTCTTTATAACATAATGATCATTAGGCAGTTGGGCTCGAATCAGGTCATGCGAGGCAGAGAGCTCAGATCAGGTAAGAAGAGATGTCATATGACTCAAAATGCTTTTTTTTTTCTTTTTTACAATAAGTTAGGGAGGAGGCTTCCAACACCGATTATCCTCATAAAAGAGACTAAATAATGTCACTATACTACGAGGCTCATAATTTTTTTTTTTTTTTTTTTTGTTAATTACTATTGAAGATTTGAAGTAGTACAAATACTACTTGGAATCACACTTCTCTCTCTTTTCTTTTGCATAATTCAATAGTTATGATGGTGGATTTGGACCCAATTCTTCAAATAAAGAAAAGCAATTTATATTACTAAGTTACAAGACTCTTGACTAAAATCACATTTCTATAAAAGCAATAAAAGTGATAGTTGTACCTTTTTTTACTTCCTATTGGTGTCTTAATCATTTTACAGTCATAGATTTATGAGTTCAAATCTTATGTCAAAAACTTTATAGCTCAGTTGGGTTTTCTTGGTATTTTTGATGAAGATGTTTAATGTTTAAAGCTCTTTCTCATTGTAATTATTGAATTATTTATTTAAAAATATCCTATGCTCTAGATAGGAGTGGTTTTAAAAAAAAAAAAAATTAAGTGAATGATAGAAAATTGTATTAGATAAGAGCACTAGCATTGGGTGTGTAAACACCCCCATGGCCAGTTGCTTTTTTTGCAACCAATAAGCCAAAACCCACCCACATCCAGGGGTGGGTTTTTACTTTTTTTTTACCAACTGTTTGCAAGGATGTAAACAAAAAAATTTATTTTAATAAGGAAAGAGAGACAAAAAGGTAGAGAGGAAAGAGAGATGAGAGAGAAATTGAATTTTTTATATTATTTGTTGGTATAGTTTATACTATTATTTTAACTAACTTGTAACATCATGCATATGCATGTATACAGTTAAAGATATACAATAAGATGCATAATATAATTCCTATATATAATTGAAATACTATTCATAGTCATTTTTATATTTTGTTAATTCTTTAAAAAAATTTCTAAGGATATTATTAGGTATAAAATGTAAATTGTCCATGTTTTTTTTTTTAATTATTGTGAAGCACTTTTTTTTTTTACGATTCATTTAGTTTGGACTCTTTGATTTCTGTACTTAATAACTCATTTGGATGAATATTTATGATGTGGTCCCATAGTTGATTCTAAAATTAAGAAATAAAACTCTTTGAGAATAAATAATTTAGGACACATAGCGCAAAATTGGAACTCTAATTTGAAATTCTAATTTGAGTTTCTCTCAACTTCATCTATTATTATATATATAGATGAGTTGTATGTAAAAATAGAAACCAAGATGTTGGGTGAGTTGTAAAATAGTATGGTAAAATAGATAAAGTAAGTTTTAAGGATGTAAAATAAACACTTTTTTGCATCCTTGGATACTAGTGCTCTAAGAGCATTCACAATGGTGGTGCTAAATAGCTATATTGCTATTTTTTAAGTACCATCAAATACCAAAATGTGCCCTACAATGGTGGAGCTAAATTTATATTTTTTTGCTCCACAGCTACAATGTACAGCTACTTTTGGCTGTGTAGCGGAAAAAAAAAAAAAAAAAAATTGTGCGTTCACACTGCTTTTGATTATTTTACTCATTTTCATATTCGTATTTCTCTTCTTCTGCGTTCACACGGCTAGTGTTTGTGATCACACTTCTTTTACTCTTTTTTTTTATGTACAGCATATATATTGTTTGTGCGTTCACGCTGGTATTGTTCTTTTATTTTTATATTATTTTATTGTGATGTTTATATTATTTTATTATGTTGAAATCTAAAATAGATCTATTGATGCTGGATATTTTGTAAAGTGAGTAGGTAAAAGAGATAAAGTAATTTTTTGTGGTGCCAAATAACTAAAAAAATAGGTCCACCAATATGGATGCTCTAAGTAACCGAAAATTACAACATATCACGATCATGGGGGGTATTTCACTCCTCCATGTTCGGCAAGGTTACAAAAGGCATATATTGAGCTAGGAGCTTTGCTTGAGCATTAATATTATTCTTTGCAGAATTGCAGATATTGTGTATGTGTGTTACTTTCATTTCAACACTCCTTATATGTTCATCTGCTATAAAAAAAACTCCTTATATATTCATCTGCTATAAAAACTCAATACACATTGTTAGACATATTGTGGCTCAAAAGACCCAAACAAAAAGTTAACATTCATATGTAGTGTCAAAGACTTTTCACAGTGTACACAATTTGTTAGGTTGAACTACGTAAATTTTTGTGTTTACACTCTTTTTCATGCTTTTACTCATCATTTAATTACTCACAATTACACAACTTTAACGCACACGTAGATGTCCCCTTTAGAGTTTAGACTATTTCAACTTTTCTGAACCCTCCGGGCAGTATCGAATTTATTGGTTTGAATTTGTTTAAATAAACTTTAAAAACACTGCATATGAACAAATGAGTTACAAAATAAAAAATGTAAATGCACATTTAATTCCCAACTCTGTCATTTGACTATGGACTAATCAAAGCTGACTGATCCAAGCTGACAGTAATCTGAAATTGGTCTATCTCGATCCATAAATTTCTTGGCTTTGATAGTGGTTGGATTATATAGCAATTGAGTTTGAATTCTGGAAATCATGTACAAAATGAAAAGCAGAATTATAAGACATGTACTTTGAGCTAGCTACCCTGCCATGGTTAGGTGGTAACAAACATGAATGGCATATAAATAGCATGTACGCCAAAAAATAAATTTCATTCCATAATCGCTCAGGCAACTCCCAGTAGATCAAATTCAAATTTGGGTCAGTTTTATTCCTTTAAAAATAAAAAAAAATAAAAAAAACAGTATTGGATCAGTTTCAGAGCCACACGCTTGAGTCTCAACCATAGTAATGGACAGTGAAAATTAATGGCAACACATGGTCATTAAATGAAAAAGGGTAGCTTTTCTCGGACTTTCAATGCATTATGCATACGCATACAGCATACCTATTTTTAATAAATGAATTTGGGTATTAATTTCCTTGTAATTTACAACGCTAACTTGAATGTCAACGAAACCAAAGTCTTTACCCCACCGGCCACCACCATAAACGAATGCTAGTTTTTTCCCCCCACAAACACTATAAATAAATGCTGTGGGAAAAGCTCAACTTTAAAGCATGAGTACTTGGTAGTTGGTACTGGTAGGTTAGAAATACATAGGATTCTGAACAATGTTCAAATTATTGTTAATTTTACTATAAAATGGTCACGATTTAATTTGAAAAATGATAAGCTTAATGAACTTGAAGAATATGCCATAAATTTGAAAGTATTAAATTTTATCTACCGTACTATATATTTGGTCTACAATGTTTTCAGAGTATCTTATGGGTATGGAATAGAATAGGGTAAATTATAACTTACTCACCTATATTTTGACTGAAATTTAAGTTGTTTACATGTAGTTTAAAATTTGATGTTTTACCCATCTGAAAATTTATTAAAATTTAAGTTGCTTACTTGTAATTTGAAATCTTATGATGCAAGTGTCTCACTGGATTCTTTTTTATCTTACTTGATCTTGTATTTTTATGTTTTTTGTATTTTTGGAGAAGAAAGACACAAAAGTGAAGTAAAATTACATATTTAATCCTATTTTTAATAGAGTTGCGTTAAAGAAATCTAACTGAACTAATATCAGGTGAGTAAAGTGTAAAATTTCAAATCACAAGTAGATAGTTTAAATTTCAGTGAAATATCAAGAAGACATCGTTCGCAAGATCATGAGAGATGACATTGAACACGACGAAGCCAAACATGTAACACTAAGACCCCTATACTATAGATCAAAGTTTCTACATGATGCCAAAAAAGATTAACATCCAACATGAGTATTCTAAGCAGTACCTTGGCCTGATCCATGGCCTACAATGGACTCATGTTCCAAATTGGATAGCACCCTCGAAACACCTTTGACCTTTTATGCTTTTTTGCACTAAAGCACAATGTTGAAGTAGGTGATGATGAAGAATAAGTTGATGATGACCATGATGATAGCGATGATGATGACATAGATGACAATGATGATGAAGGTGACACAAGGGCTTTCCTTGGAGTTACCTTAGGGAAAAGGGTGTACAAAAGGTTTGGCTTTGAGTTCTTTTTCATTGTTTTCGATGTGGGAGTGGAATAATAAGAAGGTGGTGGTGCTAGTGGAGGAATAGAGGCCTCAGAAAAGGTGTGCTTTGGAGTACCTGGTTGTGACTCCCACATGAATGGAATAGCACCTGAATTTCCTCCATAGTAAACCCTGAAAGAAGGGTTGGCCACAGAGTTTTCCTTGGACAAAAGCTTAGAGAAGAGCTTGCTGCCATTGTCCTTGATGTGGAGCTGGGACTGTTCAGCAAGTTCATGGCTGTGATCACTCAGCATTTTGGACTGAGGGAGTAGTTTCTTGGGTCAGTGTGTATGCCTCACTTCTTGCAGATCTGAAAGGTTCAAGATCCGAAGATGAAGCTGCGAAAGAATAGAATATTATAACTAGTAAGTAGGTCTTCGGTAGTAGGTGTCTACTTGTCCAAGAACTAGTGGTTCCACACCACGAAAGTTCATTAAAATATAAGAATGTAGCATACACAATATTAAATAGTAGTAAAGGGTATCAATTTAATTAAGATTAAAGTTAATGAATTAGGGACGTCAAAAAAAAAGTTAATGAAGTAGGGCTTCCTCAATTAATATCTACAGGTAGTACTTTGCCGGTCAATATATTAATTGTGATGAGATTATTAGATTTGCACTAAATTTTGTGATATTAAACGATGCTTAATTTCTCTGTATTTTTTTCTATTAAAAAAATAAGGAAAATACTAACGAATGTCCTTAGGGCACTAGTTAAGAATCCAGTTAAAGAAAGTTTTTATGGGAAAAGAAAAGAAAATAATTAATGTTTTGACAGCTTTTTTCATTTCCCATAAAAATGATGTCAAAACTTTCCTAAAATAGATTGTTAACAAGTGCCCTAAGGGCACTCGTTAGCATGACCCAAAAAATAATAATGATGTGAAATTGTTGCAAACCAATAAATTAGTTACAAGTATTTTTTTTAAAACGTGTTTTACAGTTCAAAATTGAATATTTATTGGTATTCTTAAACTTATGCCATGCACAATAAAGCATATAATTAAGAATAAAGCATGCACAATATTCGATAGCAAAGAGGATTTGAATTTAATTAAGCTTAAAATGAATTTAAGTAAGGCTTCCTCAATTAATTAAAATCTAGGAATTATTTTGATCTTATATCATTTAATTGTGATGAAATTATTAGCCATGCATGCGCTACATTTTGCGATAATTTTACACTAATCTTTAAATATGGTAGATGCATATAATAAATAACATTGGGAAGAATGTGGGACCCTGATGAGTGTGGATTTGATTTGGACCGTGAATGATAACAGCGATGACGACGAGATACAGTTGAGAGCATTGAGGGGATTTGGTTAGGGGGGGAAGAGGCAATGTTTAATAAATGAGAACTTGTCGAGGTCCATGACTAAGTGTAAAAGCAGTATTAATTGGTTGGGTTGTGGGGAAGGTAGATTGATAGCCTAGTCCCTAGATCCTGCATATGCTTCCTCAAATTCTTGTCTCGTTACACCTCCATGAGTCCCTTTTTTTTGTCTCGCTTGCATGAGCAATTCGGAACCCATTATTGCCTTGTGGATTATCTTATTAGGGCAGTACAAACATAGTTTATAAGCTGAGAGTCTTGTAGCTCAACTAATCGATACTTTTGTTTTTAATGGAAACATTCAATGTTTAAAAATTGGTCTTCAATCAACTTGATTTTCACGCTATATCTCTCACAAATGATGTGATTAGTCATAGCTAACAATTTGAGCTCATTAAAGCCTAGACAAGTACAAAACAAATCTTTATGTCAACAATTAATTAATCGAGTGCCGCTATAAGCTGGTAATTGTAACAAGCTCATTAAGAGATTAGCAAAACTTAGGTATATAATAATTCCTTCGATGTTGTGACCTTAAATCTTTATTCAAATTCAACTAATCGATACTTTTGTTTCTAATGGAAACATTCAATGTTTAAAAATTGGTCTTCAATCAACTTGATTTTCACACTATATCCCTCACAAATGATGTGATTAGTCATAGCTAACAATTTGAGCTCATTAAAAGCTTAGCCAAATACAAAACAAATCTTTATGTCAACAATTAACTAATTGAGTGTCGCTATAAGCTAGCAAGTGTAACAAGCTCATTAAGAGATATAGCAAAACTTAGGTATATAATAATTCCTTCGATGTTGTGACCTTAAATCTTTAATCAAATTCAATTACATAACCATATTAGAGGCGATCAAAGGATTAAGATGTTTCCATTGGAAATACCAAAAAGTATCAACCAGTTGAGCTACAAGAATTTTGACATATATAGACATATTGATTAAAGAGAATTAAATTCAACTAAATGATTTATTAGTTAATGCAATTGCATGCAATGCACAAATATAGGCATGTATCACATTTCATAAATCACAATCAAATAAAAGTGTGTGTAAAGAGTAAAAGCATCTCAAGGTCGACCCCAACACCATAAAATTTGTCACTAAAAATCTGCAACCACCTCTACGAGTTATTGTGTAATAAATGAGTAAAAGCTATGGACCACGCCTTTAAAAGAGTCTGCGTCACTAAAACTTTGCCATTTGCCACATTGCCACTGCACAACGACGTATATTTAATGCGTGAATTCTTTGTTCCTTAATGCTGTATATATAGGATGGCGTGCACAATTATTCTCAGTTTCTACATATTACTATTAAACTGAAGCAATATTTATTAATTAATTAAAACAATATTCCAAAGTAGTTTTTGATAATCAAGTTCAAGTGTGAGTGAGCATTTGAGTGTGGATTAATCCAGTGACCGTGTCTTAGTGCGGATTCCACGGGAGCAGAGACAATTATCATGTGCTCAAACCTCGAATCACGTGTTTTTAAGTAATGAATTTCATTTGGATCTTGCACTTTCTGCTTCTATTGTATCTATTTCTTTTTTGCTTTTGTATTTTTTTTAAATTTTTTAATAGTCTCTATTTAATCTATTTCCTCAATCCAGAAAGTGAGAAACTTGTACTGCCCAAAAGATTTTATTTTTAAAAAAAAGTTGGTCAAGGTAGAGAAGAAAAATCTATGTAGTTGCTAATTAATTAGTATTAAATTGACCCATTTATTTAATATTATTATTATGAAGTTTGAAAGGAACTGCATCATGTGCTTAAAGAAATATATCGTGCTAATAATTAATAAAACTAGTTTACCAAATACCAATACCAATACGCGTTAAAGAGAATTCTTTTTTACCGTTAATATAAGATAAGATATTGCTTTAGTAATAATAATAATAATAATAATAATAATAATATACCCTATCATGACCCATTAACCTAAGTTAATAATATGATGCATCTTTGCATTGATGGGCTGCACAGACATGAGTATCTCGACCCAGTATCTCGACCCATAGAGGTATTTTTCTGTGCACGCAGGGGTGAGAGGGTGAGTGAGTTTTAAAGGAATGTCGGAGGATTTACATACACTTTCAATGTTAAGAAGGCCTAGAAGATTATATGATCCATAAAATCATGTGTTTTAGCAGTCTTATTATAGACTCAAAATTTGAAACTCCTATAGGCTATAGCTTCTTAAATAAATGAAAGCATAGCACTACTCTTCTGGTGTTTTCTTTTTTATTATTGAACTGAATTCATTTGGTCCGAAAGCCAAGGCTCTTCCTCGGCAAAAGGCACATGAATAAGTCAGTATACTTGTACAAGATTCTTTTCTAATATGTTAAGGCTTAGCTCCAGTGCACTAGAGCTAACATTTTTTTTTTTTTTTTTTGAGAAAGGCACTAGAGCTAACATGATGTGGATATGTTGCAAAATTTGGACATGTGTCCGTATCGTGTCAGCTTTTACAACAGGATAAGGCTTAGTTCCAGTGCACTGGAGCCAACACAATATGAACACATGGCAAAATTTGGACACGTGTCCATATCGTGTTGACTCTAAGCGGTGTCCTTTACAACAATGATCTCAATCACTAAAAAATTTGGAGACAAGAGAGTACCTTGCTGCTGCCACAAATTTGGAAATTTGAGAATATTCTAAATTGAGCAGATAGCAATTCAACCGTTGCTTAGGATTTAAAACCTATAAAGAAAAGTTAAGATACCCTATGCCATGACCACATTTAAAGGCTGGGTGTTTGAAATTCTATTCATTCACCATGTAATACAAATAAGTTAACAGTATTATGAATGAATTCCCAAAACAATTCCAAAGGGAAATGGTTACAAACAAATTTTGCTTGACAGCCTTTAACAAAACAGGTTTAAACAATGTCACCAAGAGCCAAACCAGTTCCATTATTGGTTAATGGCCTACAACATGAAAGTGAATATGAACAGACTGGGCAGCCTACACAGCCCATGCCTAGCCCTGTGATACTCGACTTTTCTTTTCCTCAATACCTGACTTTGAAAATCTCTGCCGGAGAACTTGCATAACATCTTCTATCTTCACATCTCTAAGTGCCAAAAGAACCATAGCATGGTAGAGGACATCTGCCATCTCTGAGGCAGTACGTGACTTATCCTCATTCTCCTCCAGTGTTCGACACAGCTCATCTGCCTCCTCCCTGCACAGGAAAGTTCAGACTCATAAAAATCTTAAGTTGAAGTATGTAAACACACAAAAATAGTCAAAATGTTCCAAAAGGATGATAACATGGATGGTCAAAATAATCAAGAACCTTATTTTTGAGCACAGAAGGTGATTGTCCAGTAACAATCGTTTTGTCCATGAAGGTTTTCCATTTTGTTCTGCTTCTACTTCAGATTTGCGTTGCAAGATTGTTGACTCTAATGAGTACAAAGTGGTTAATGCCAACTCATTTCCTTCAACCTGACAAGAATGATCTATATAACCTCAAAACTAGCTGAAGTTTGTCTATAGTGATGCTGGCAATGGATATGTTAGCAACTTAGCAATGCTTATCAAATGGTTGAGTGTGCAAACCTGTTGGTGTTCTTTTAAATCAAAAACTGATGTATAATAACAAGTTTCTGATCCTGTGTGACATGTAGGCCCATCAGGCTTCCCGAGGTATATTATCTGATAAAAAGCTGTGAGTTAGTTGAACCAAATCTAAGAAAACTAAATAGCTGCAATATTTTTAAACTAAGAGCCTTCAGAAACATACAGAGTCACGATCACAATCAAAAAATATATCATGAATATTGATGAAATTGTTTGAGGTCTCCCCCTTGGTCCACAACATCGATCGTGACCTGCTATAGAATGTTGCCTTCCGAGAGGAAATTGCTGTAACAACCGCATCTCGGTTTGCAAAGCCTTGCATTAGTATGGCTCCTGTATCAACATTTTGAGCTATTGCCACCACCAAACCTTTGTCATTCCATTTTACATTGTCTAACAATGTTTGAACCTGAAATTATACTTATTGATTAATGATTACCCTCCAATTACTTGTAAATGCAAAACTTCAGTCATCTATAATATATATATATATATATATATATAACCAAAGCATCATAATTGACCTCATAATATTGTGTTTGCTTAAACTTTTGAGGTCTCATAACTTTACATTTCATATTTTCTTTAAATGGTAGAATGTATGCTAAGAGCCTTGTAGCTCAATTGCTACCTCCTAGAGTTTACAATTGAGATTCCAGAGTTCAAAACCCCTATCCCCCAACTATCAAATAAATACATATTAATAACTATCATTTTTTTTTTTTTGATAAGTAAGAAGAGAATATTATTAATAAAAGAGTAGCAAGAAAAACACAAAGGGTTCACGGTAGCGAACAAAGGAAAAGAGAAAAAAAGAACAAAAAAGACAAGAGCAGCCCCTAATCTATTCTAATAGATGAAAGAAAATCCAAAAGGATAGAACAATCCGAATAACCCCAACATCTAGACCAATCAAAGAGTGTCCGCTAGCAATACTCTAATAACTGAACCACAGTTTTCTCCTCATCCCCAAAAGACCGTCGATTCCGTTCAGTCCAAATAGTCCACATTAAACAACCTAGAACCAAATTCCAAATATCAGAGTATGCTTCCCAAGCCAATGATACCAACAAAATAATAAGTCCACAACTGAACCTGGCATGACCCATTCGATCCCAAACAACCGAAGCATATACATCCACAAAGAATGAGCTATCGGACAGAAAAGTAACAGGTGGTCCACAGATTTCGCGTTGCTACAGCACAAACAACAACGATTCGCCAAAGGGCGACCACAAAGCATAAGATTATCCAAAGTTAGAATCTGACCATGGGCTGCAGTCCACATAAAAAAAAGCCACCCTTTTAGGAACCTTAACTTTCCAAATTCCTTTCCAAGGGAAGGTGGAAGGATCTGCATTTCGAATCTTATGATAAAAGGACCGAGTATCAAACTTCCCACTGCCATTAAGATCCCAACAAAGTCTGTCACACCCTCCACCCCTAGGAATTCGGGTTTGGATGAAATGAAGAAAGGAATAGGAATCCGCCAACTCCCAATCATTGAATTCCCTCTTAAATCTTAAACTCCACACTCTGTCATTATCACCCACTGAAGGGCTTAACACCTCAGAAATACAAGCCTCCTTATTAGCTGAACACAAAAATAACTGAGGACAAAGAATTTTGAGAGGAACATCCCCAGTCCACTTATCATGCCAAAACAGAATACGAGCACCATCCCCCACCACGAAAGAGAAATGCTTAGCAAAAGTTTCCCATCCTTCACTAATGCTCCACCATAACCCACAACCACGAGCCCTACTACAAGCTCTAGTGCACCAACCCCCCTGTCTGGTCTTTCTCTGGAGGATCAAACTCCTCATATTCAGATTAAAGGTGGGATTGCTAATCTTACCTCTTTGGAGGAGATTTCTTGGAGACAAAAATCCCGGATTTTATTTGTGAAGGAGGGGGACAATAATACTCGCTTCTTTCATCGGATTGCAAATTTCCATAGAAGAACTAATCATATTCTGGGTATAGAGGTGGATGGTGTCCTTTATGAGGATGAGGAAGAGGTGCGGTCTAAGGTGGTCAATTTTTATCAGAGGTTGTACACTGAGTCAGATACTTGGCGCCCTTCTATGGATGGATTAGAGTTTGCTAGAATTGAGGAGGTTGAACGACTTGAATTAGAGAGGGATTTTTCTAAGGAAGAAGTGGTAAAGGTTCTACATGAGATGGAGGGTGATAAAGCCCCAAGTCCTGACAGTTTCACTATGACTTTTTTTCAAAAATGTTGGAGTGTAGTGGAAATAGATGTCATGGCATTCTTTGATTATTTCCATAGGAGCTCAGAGTTTGAATGGTCTATGAATGCTTCTTTCCTTTCTCCAATTTCATATTTGGACAAAAATTAAAAGAGAGAAAAAGTAATATTATGTAAAACTCTCCTTTACAAGGGTTACCGACTAGTTAAAATAGAAATAAGAATCAACGAAATTAAAACATAATCAAGAAAAAAAAAACATTCAGATAGACAAGGATGACCTTTCATATTTTAGCGTTATAAACTACTTTAAAGACTTCCTTCACTGTCTTTTTTTAAACTGCAACTACGGGGATGGTCTTATACGCTCTAACTATCACCAATATAATGAATTTTTTAGTTGAAATCACAAACTCAACCTTAAGCCGTTGGTCTCTGTACCAAACTGCTGCCTCTCCCACTTTATATCAATCAATTGAATAGAAAAGAAGGGAGGGGGTGGGCGGTTTGACATATCATCTCAATAGTTTATTTATAAACAAACCATCCCAACAATTATTTAAACCCAAGATGCCAAGATGAAGAAAAGATTGTGGCACTAATCCCAAATCAAACATATAATGCTTGTAGAGTTGAAATAAAGGAATAAAGGAAAAAGGAAAGAGGACCATAGGATTCAGTTTATAAATTATGCATTCAGCACAAAAGGTGCAGTCAAATTTGTACAGCTTCATCAAAAGATGAAATCGTATAATGCATAAAGGTGAATTAGATGAAAACTATGACAACTTTTCAGAAAGGCTTAATTAAAAAACAAAAGGACAATAACATAGGATTGAATATACAATTATACATAGGATTCCTTTGTTATAAATTATTGCCAAACTTCCTCTTCTAACAATAGAGATAGAGGTGATGCACAATTTAAGATTGCTATAACTTCACTCTAATGCAAAACAACAATTGTGACACATTTAATTTAATGAACCTGATGCAGGACAGAAGCCTTAATGGTTCTGATACAAATTTTGATGCAGGATTTTTAAAACTCAGCATTCAGTTAAGGTTCTTGAATAGGGTTTTGATGTTAAAGGGATTAGGTAGGTTAGGTAATAAAATATTGGATCTTGAATGAGTTTGATGATTGTTTGCTTGTTTGGTGTTAAAGCGGTGAATAGAACAAGAAACAATAAAGATAAACTCTAGGCAATCACACCTAGGTTCCCTAAGCAGTTAGACTTAGGAATGAGAAGGGAATCACATCCATAAAGCTTAAAAATAAGCTACTGGAATTATATTAAATTCAATGTCTCTATCTCCTTTATTCAATTCATAAAGATTGTTTTACAGATTATTACCAAATACCAATACTATTCCTGCAAGGACTAGGACTCCTAAATAACCTTTTCCTTTAATCTTGTTTTCCATCTAACTGTTCATTGTTTGCATCAAAACTTCACCTACAAATGCTAAGTGACAAGTCCATCATTGAACGCTCATGCCTTGGCCATTTGCAAATATCACTTTGAAGTATGAACCCTGATTTACAAATAGGAAAATATCACTTTGAAGATGAAAACGGTCATATTAGTTTACCCACAGAAACAATTCTTTAACCTGACACCCCTCCTTTTAATACAACTCTTCTTGATGATAATATAATAAGTTCAGCTTGAAAGGGTTGACGGCACTCCTCAATGCCAAGAGGCTCTTGCAATGCTCATCTTTTGTTGTCTTTTGAATTGTAAATTTGAAATCCTACTTAGGCAACATAACCTCACAAATCGGAATCCTATGAGTAGAAGTTTGATATATTAATAATTTCTTTATTTTTTTTTAGTTGTAAAATTTAAAAAACATAGTTAGGCTATATCTCTCTATAACCATTAGGGTTATAAGCTTGATTTCAAAAACAATTGGACGGTCAATAACAATTTACCATCAAAAAGGATAATATTGTAAATGCACATTCTGAAGGAAACCCATGAGAGCTCATTGGCGTTGGAGAGTGTTGGAAACCCCTTCAAGCTAGACTTATTAGATGCCAGAAGAATTAGGTCAAAAGGAGGGGACAATAGAGTGTTGGCAAGCTAAAGATGTGGACCAATAAAACTTTTTTGACATTTCCTGTTAGTTTTGGACCAGTAAGGTATGGATCACTAAAGATCATTTACAGGTCACATTGTTTCCATAGGTAAAGTATGATTATCCTCCTCTACTTCTTTTTTTCTTGCTCTTCTATTTATGCTGTTAAAAAGTCAAACAAGTCCTCATCGTTTTCTTCTCAGGCAGCTATATAAGTACTAATGCTGAAGAGTAGCTACTATTTTGGTTAGGCAACATAAGCAATAAAGGGTGGAGGTAAAAGTTGAGGAGAATTACCTTTCAATTCCTATCTAGGGGGAACCTCATGTGTTCGGAGTCTTCAGACAACCTTACCGACATGAATTCCCTGAGATAAACAAAACATTGGTATTTGTTGATGTCACTGCTCACACTACCAACTCCAATTGTGTCGCAATTTGTACCTTTTGTTGATGAAGAAGTTACATCATCTATCAGCTTTCAACTTTGTCATATTCTTTAGGTGAGAAGGTTGGAAGTGAATCCACCTGGGACCACCCAAAGTTTACCTAAAGGGGAACTCTTTGGTAGATGTTCTAGATGTGAATACCATGATCACCACCCCTTTGGTTCTCGTCTATACAAACCTTGGGTGGTGACAAGTGGGGATCAACCTCCACCCTTCTCACCCAAAGAAGAAGAAGGTGAAGAAGCTAAAAGATAAGGTAAATGTCACTTCATAAGAAAATTGTGTAAATTACGACACAACCCAAGCTAGTAGTATGAGTGGCAACAACACCGACATTACATATACCAATACTGTGTTTGTATCAAGCAGTTCAGGTGGGGAAGGTCATTGTTCAGGAAAATGAGGTTCCATCCAAATAGAAATTGGAAGGGAATTTGACATCCTCAATGTATAGTTCTACTTCCATCACCTATATTCCTAACCAAAACAATAGCTACTTATCTATATAAGAACCTATAGCTACAACTTCAAAAGAAGAAGAAGAACAAAAAGATGGACTTGTTCAAACCTTCAAATAGAAGAAGTGGAGGATATTATTACTTTACCCACGTAAACTATAGGACTTGTAAATAATTTTTTGCAATTCTTACCTCTGGTCCAAGACCAACAGATTAGGCCAAAGAATTTTTTTTTTTTTTTTTTATATATAAGTAAAATTTCATTATAAAAGGCTAAAAGGGCACCAACCGTACACAGGGAGTCTACAATGACAGCCCAAAATTGAACACTAAAAGTACATTGATCAAGCAAATCATGTTGGCCATGTTTCACTCTAATAGCCCCTCCTTTTAACCTAAATCTTCTGGTTATTTATAATATAATTAGTCTAGCTCAAAGCACTTTCCATTAGATGTGATAGAGTTGTTTTGCCCCCATCAACAACATAATCTTAAGATTACTATTATTTAGAGATTGGTTGGGGACTACGACTACTACTAATCCATTCTAGTAGACAATTTATGCCAAGGGTCTCAATAAGAAATATATAAAAAATAAAAAAACTGTGTCATAGTAAACAAATCTTCCTGCAATTTTATCCTAGCTCACATATCAATTCCACTGGCTAATCTATGTAACTTAGGCTGCAAAGGCTTACATACTCCTTAGTCCATTTTCTCTCCTTTTTATGTCCTATTCCGAATTTGGTATGATGCATCTTCTTCCTTTAATACTAAAAATATGCTTTTTAACTAGTTTATGTTGGTACTTACAAGATCACAACTTAGTTCTTAACGTATTACTTAAATGCACACAATACATAATCACACCAATAAACCATCGAGATGAATGGGCAAAACCAATTTAGGTAAACTAATAGCAAACAATGAACAAGTATATTCAGGTCACACACATGCAGCAAAACCAAATTTTATCAACTCCTATTTTAACACTAAGGAGGAGGGTAATTAGAAACATAAATATATTATAAATGCACAATGACAAGCACAGAAGAGACAAACACTTACATTAAGTAGTAAAATACCTTGGATTCAAGACAAAGGTCTTTCTCTGGTTGCCTGGCGGAAGCACAAACAAGATGATGGATCCTCTTCTTATGGTTGTCCCAACTGTAGCCACTATTGGAAATAAAAAGACGGGACCCAGAGGACACTCTCAGAGATTGAGGACATAAATAATAGGAAACCGCCATCCTAGACCAAAAAAAAAAAAAACCTCAATGCCAATTTTCAAATTTAGAACCAATCTATATTTTAATATACAATGTATCAAGGAATTTGATTTAATATTGCAATCAAAATCCTTCACTACCAGTCTATCTCAATGACACTATACCATATAAAAACCATTGATAAACCAAAAATAAATAAAACCACATATCAACCATGTCTCTCCAAATATCCATGTATATTTATAAGATTCCTAAAAATAAAACAGAAAGCTAAATTTCAGAAATTAATAAAATAGAGTCTTAGAGCGAAGATTAGAATTGGGACTGATATGAGTTGCAGAAGCAAAACTTTTAAAGCCAAGACAAATCTTTATGCTTAACGGAGAGCAATGCATTCAATTCATTAAGACAACCTGCTATGACCATTAGCACCCTTGCTTTTCATGAACTTGACAAAATATACAAATATCTTTGATCCCCTATTGTGTTGACATTACACAAAGCAAAAATATCAATTTCCATTAACATCAGCTTTGAAGATAATGAGATTTCTCTGCCTGATATTAAGTTATTATTTATCAAAACCTTAATGGACTGGTTGTCAGTGTGGAGAAATCAATCCATATCTTCAATTTTTAATTTACTTGATTTATGTAATTTCTGTATTTGATTTGTACACCCCCATTATACTCCTTGTGTACTTGGGTGTCTCCTTTTTTATATCAATAAATCTTTATTTCTTATTAAAAAAAAAGAAAGAATCAAATGAGCAATCACAACCCATATTAATAGATCCGACTGAGTCCTTTCCCATGAAACACAATAGAAAGCATCAAATTCTATCACATACACCTATAGGAAGCTGATGCCAATGAACAGCATTAAAAAGATAATAGAGACACATTGTAAATTTCAAAATGAAATGCTTACCCTTGAAAGTTGAAATATTTCTCGGTATTTTTTTTTTTTTGATAGGTAAGAAGATAATATTATTAATAAGGGAAAAACATGAGAATACAAAAGTGTTCACGGTAGTGAACAAAAAAACACAAGCAGCCACTAAGAAAGACTAATAGACGAAAGGAATTCCATAAATATAGTATATGATATCAAAAGATTTCTAAGTGAACCCCTACCCTTGACAGATTTCTCAGAAGTTGAAGTTATTATTAGACTTAAGGGTCCCAAAATATTTTTATAGAAATCCTCATTTATCTGAAATGCAGTACATCCATCCCTTACAAAGTTTAAATTTTTTCTTTTTTTTTTCTTTTTGATTACAACACCCATATAAGAGATTAACCACAAAACAATCACAAATCAAAACAAATAAATCTACTCAAAACCCTGAAAATTTTACCTTTCTCTCTAGTCTCCAGTCTCCACTGTTCAGTCTGTTCTCATCTGCTCAACAGACAACAGCTCAAGGCTCAAGCAAGGCAGCAAGCTTGAAGCTCCTCCGCCTCAGCCTCTCTCTGATTCTCTGCTCTCCGCCTCTCTCAAGTCTCAACTGCTCACCTCACCGGTTCAGGAATCAGGTATAAAATTATAAATATTTGGGCCATTTTATTTGTTAAGAACTTAAGATAACTTTGTTTATTTGGGCCCTCCCTGGCTGCTTTTGTAACTTTGTTTATCACTTATCAGTTTATCATTATGGCCGCCTAGACCCTCCCTGGACTGGGCGTTAAGTTTGGGCCTTCAAGTTTTTTTTTTTTTTGGTTATAGATAGGATTTGTTTTGTGTTTTTTTTTTGGGTGGGTGGGTCTTATTAATAAGTCTTGTGTCAGTGTTATGGCCGTGCTTAAATTTTTGTTATATTTGTGCTTAATTATTTTTTAATTTATGCAGGTTGAGATTGCTAAAAACTTGTTATTGTTCAGTGAAACTACAACAATATTTTTTATATAAATCAGGTTCTATTTCTCATTTGTTCTACACTTGAAAGTTATTTTTTATTTTAGTCTTTATAAATATCTTATTTGATTAGAAATGTCTACTAGAAAATATGCATCTGGATATGAAAAACTTAAAAAAAGAAAAAAAGAAGAAAAATTAATTGAGTCTCAAAAATGATCAATGGATAAATTTGTTATTAGTAATAAACAAAATATATCACCAAATTTAGATGAAAATATCACAAATGAGCAAAAAATTCACCAAAATAATTTAGAAGAAAATGATGTTCAATTTTGCAATACAACAAATCTTGATAATGAACTTCAAAATAATTTAGAAGAAAATGAAAATAATTATGAAAAATATTAAATAAACATTAATTTAATTAATATATAAGTATAAAAAATGCCCAATTTTTAGTTCTCGCCTTAGGTCCCAAAATATCTAGGGCCGCCCCTGTTTCCCTCTCATCCTTTTTCTGCCTCAACCCATGTCACACTGTGCTCCATGGCTGACCACCAAGCTCTCTTTCTAAACCTCCATGGCCGGAGCTTTTCAAGCTCATCACCTCCAACCACACACCACTGCCGAAACCCAGCCAAAATCAAATCACGACCACCACCACGGCCAAAACCTAGTCAAAATCAAATCGCAACAAAAACCCAAAAGCCCACCAAATCACAAATCAAATCACACCCACTGAAATCAAAGTACAAAACCCACAAAACAACCAAAATCACAAAATGAAAACACTGAAAGTGAACCCACCGTTAAAAAAACATATATTGGTTTTGTTATTATATTTTAGAAGAAGAATCATCTTGTTGAACTAATTTTAGATCCAAATTAATCAAACATATACCACAAGCAAGAATACTAGATTGAAAGCAAAGCAAAAAAAATGGTATTTTCCAGAAAAGTGTTTTCAGAAAATAGAAAGGGTAAACAAAATATAAAAACTATTTGCTTCATAATCTCAAATAAATAAATAAATAATTAAAAATCATATACCATAATCCGGTGAAACCTCATGAGCCACAATTTCACCTAAGAGGATCGTCTGAGTTGAGGGGAAGAGATTTTCATAGTCTTTGGCTAGCAGCACAATCTTCGATTTCCTTTCTTGACGTGCCTTTCGCTCGCTCCTCTCCTGTCATCCTAGGCGATGTATAAAAAGAAATAAAAGGAATAAGAACAAAGTACTGCGTAAAAAAGAAGAAAAGAAAAATGATGAGAGAAGAAAGACAGACTGAGATCAGGTGCACTGTCGTAGGTATTTTTTTTACATTTTTTACTTTTTTTTTTTAATTTTTTAACTCTCTTTTAATATATTTTATTTAATGGTTGAGATTGAAAGTTGTTTTTTCAACTTTTAATCTCAGCCATTAATTACAATTGCATCAGGGTATTACACTTGAATCTGAAAAAGACAAAGAGACCTACACATACACATACATATACAAATACACATACACATACACATACACATACACATACATAAGCACACATACACATACACATACACATACATAAGCACACATACACACACATACATAAACATACACATACACATACACATACACATACACATACACATACACATACAAATACACATAAACATACATACACATACACATAAATATACATATACATAAATATAAACACACATACACATAAACATAAACATACACATACACACACATAAACATACATATACGCATACACACTCATACACATACACATACATAAATACACATACACATACACATACATTTTTAGTTATCGCCTTAGGCCCCAAAATGTCTAGGGCCGCCCCTGCAACAAACTCTACCCACATAAATACACCAACTAATGTCAATCAATTCTATTCCTTAGATTAAAACTAGAGCAAACTAATGCTGAAACATTCATCTTGTCCGAAATCCCAAGATTTTCCATGAACAAGTGCAAGATGTTCAAATACTGCTCCAAGCTCTGCTTTTCAACCCTCAAAGCATCCATCTCCTTCTCCATGACAGACTGGTATTTCTCCAACTTCATTAATTCTAAATTTTTGTCCTTCATGTCCTCTCTTTTCATTGGCCAATTTCTCATTCTTATTTTGTAGATGCTATGTTTGCTAGCATAATACTTTTTTTTTCTCTCTCATCTATGAATGAATCAAATTCATACCCTGAACTCACTCGTTGTGTGGTTGACATTTTTGTTTTTTGGGCATCTCCATTTGACTGAACCATCTACTATGGACTCAAATTTTTTTGCTTAAAGAAAACTGAGAAACAATGCAATAAGACAATGATACAAAATATTAACGTAGTTCATAATATTAACATGATCTGATATAAAAGTAACTTCGAATTTCCCAGAACGCAAAATAACAAGTAGTTAAGCTCAAGCTAGTTATAGCAAAAATAAGAAGTGGGTCAGAGAGATCACCTTAGAAAGAATGGCTTCAGAGGATGGATTAGATTTGCTTGCGTTCGTACAAATGAAGCAATATCTGTTTGGTAATTTGTGTGTATGTGTCTGTGTCTTTGTCTATGTCTGTATCTTTGTAATTCAATCAAGCTCAACTTCGAAATAGAGTTGGCGGCGCCACGCCCAAAAACCCTTGGGGCTTGGGCATACAAAAATTACAGTGTACCACAACGTGTGACATCATTTTTTATTTTATTTTTAAGTGAAAAATGAAAATGTGCTTTTGGACTATTAAAGATAATTTAGATAAACCTATCAAATATATATATATATATATATTTTGATAAATAATGTGTTTAGTTATTGATATTTTCTAAATGTCATATGATACAAATTAGATGATTGACCTATTTTTATTTTACTTTTGATATTTTAAGAATTATAAAATATATTAATTTGTTATTTAATAAACTTACGATTCAAACCATTGAATCACTGGTTGATCAATGAACTAATGAACCAATCTTTCTGTGGGGTCAATCTTTCTTTCTTTTTTTCTTTTTTTCTTTTTTCTTTTTTTATAGGAAAGCTGTAACTTTATTGAAAAAATCACAGAATGCAAGATATATCATGGAGAAGAGTTTGCTCTAGCAAGCAAGGATTCTCTTCCATCCAAGTCATATAATCAACAATACCTAAAGTATGTTTTACTTACAAGTCTCAAGAGTTATCAAAACCAAAATAGAGATTGACTTGCGAGTACTTACAAGTCTCAAGAGTTATCAAAACCAAAATAGAGATTGATTTTCACATACTCGCAAGTCAATCTCTATTTTGGTTTTGATAACTCTTGAGACTTGTAAGTAAAATAGTCTTAAACCCAACTCAAAAAAATGTGATTATATTGTAATCTCTATATATTAAGAGGATTTATAAAGTTAGTTATGACTTCAAAAAATGTTAAAAATACCCTTAATTTAATTAGATAATCCTTATTTTTAAAAAATAAAAATGGGGTTAAAATTGTAATTCAACAAAATTCAAAAACAAAAACAAAAGTTACCAGAGAAATTTTTTTCCTACAAATTAGAACACTCTCTATTTAAATATATTCCACACTAAAAATAAATAATTAAAAAATTTCAAATTAAATAATTTCAAATTAAAAATTTATATTAAACTCAAATAGAAAAAGAGCCTCATCACACGTGCCATGTAAGCAAAGAGAGCGAAGTCTATATCTTGTTTTTTTGTAAGGTGTTCTTTTTTCTTTTCTTTTTTGGCAAGGAAACCAATTGTGTAAGGTCCCAATTTGGGGTCCAGGCCCAACAGGTAAGTGACTCTGGCCTAAGGAATCCAAAACAATTAATTTTTAGAGAAGTGGGTTACAGAACTAGGCCTTGACAGAGTGCACGCTAATGAATGTTGGGCTACGCAACAATCGTAAACAGGAAAACCTTCTTTATATCCGTTTGATGTATAGTCCGAGGAGACGTGGGAGATATATCCCAATCCTTGCTTAATGGTTCTCGTTCTTCTCTTCTTTCTCTGTCTTTAATTCTTCTTGCTTTTTTCTCGTCCCCTTCTTCATGGGGAGTCTTCCCTCTTATATAGCCCCTTTTAAGTCATTAGGACCCTACACTTGTTGATCATCTGGACCTTCACCTGCGTGCCCGTCCTATCGGACATCTCCCCCACCTTTCTGTGAGTTGCGGTAGCCAAGATAACACTGTTCACAAGTCACCTCCCCATTAATGCGGCCGGAAAAGTAGCTGCCATGCATTTAATGTGGCTGCCTGTAGCCTCTCACTTGGCATCATACACTGTCACCCCTCTTACGGGCTTGGGGGACTCATCCCTGTTACTAACATTCGCTGGAGCGAGTTCTCATAGCTGGCAGAAGGCATGTTCGAGCCATATTTGATACGTCCGAGAAGACCTTTCTCCTCGAATCGCCCCTTAAATGACTGTGGACCCACGAAAATTGGGCCTGGAGCCTTTAGCATACCTACACCTTCTTCTCGGACACGGTAAATCTTCCCATACTGGGCCCAAGGCCCATTGTATGACCTTGGGCCTCTGCCCCTACAATAGCCCCTCAAAATTCCGGGTTTTCCCTCTCATCCGAGGAGAAAATGTGGAATTTTGACACTTGTGTGACACCTTATTATAATTTTCTGCTTCACGCGTGCGGGACTATTGTCTCACGTGCCTCATTATTGCCTCTGGCGCTTCATAACCCACGAGGCGCTATTAATTGCGCTGGGCGATTTTATGTTCCTAGCATCCAACGGTGGGGAAATTGATCCAACGGTGGGCATTTCCCCAATTTTTGGTGCGGGAGCAATCCTGTTCAGTTTTCCTCTGCTATATATATATAAGGTTTCTGTGGGGAGTTTTTTTTTAGAAAAAGCACTCAAACGCTCTAGAGCACTTCAACATTCCGTCTCGCAAAACATTCACAAGTCCATAGTCACGTCCTTGAAGATTTCTGGTGGATTCTTCGAAAGCTTGGAAGATTTAGAACCTGTGTTCACCGTAAGTGTTTATTTCCCCGCATTTCTAACTTTCCTCCGTTGTTGTTCTTCTCGGCTCCATCCCATTAGAAAAACCCTTTCCATGCCACTTAAGGCTAGTAAGATGGGTAGGTTTCAAAACCTGGTAAATTCTCCGGCCGGTATGGAAGGTTTCAGGGCCAAATACCGTATCCCGCCGGGAGTGGGTCTGGAATACTGCTCCTCGGAGGAGATTTTACTCAAGAGGAAAACGGGGCAGGTCGCCATTCCTATGATTGCTTTCATAGAGGGAGGAATGACAATTCCCATGGGGAGTATAACTAGGGATTACCTTCGCGATCATAGGCTGGCCCCTCACTAGTGCGCCCCAAACATGTTCCGGATCCTAGGGTGCGTAAACGCTCTAAACGAACAGATGAACCTCGGCCTCACATGGCGCGATGTAGTTCACTTGTACGAGTGCCATTGCCTCAATGAGTCGTATTACCTAAAATCCAGGTCCGACGAGGTGAGGTTGATATCCTGCCTTCCCAAGTCCAACAAAGGCCTGAAGGATGACCATTTGATTATCTCCGGAGCATGGCACGACAGTCTTCATTACCCAGTTAGGGCGGGAGCACCAGGTGGGGCACCGTAGGGTCAGGTCCCCTGGCGGGGATCTTAGTTTTGAGCTTTCATTTCACTTCTGTATTGGTTTTGACTGTTTGCCTTCTCGGACTGACACATACCTCTCTTTGGGCGTTTTGCAGATAAGAAACACAAAACGCCTCGGCTAAGTTTGGTCAACGTCCCAGCCTTCAACTATCTGCTAAGGTCCGAGATCTTTGTGAGTGAGGATGGACAACTGCGCGCCGCTCACCTTATCTTAGATTACGAGCCCTTTTCTCGTGCTTTTGTGGACGTAGGCCAGGCAATAAGGGCTGGAAGTTCCCGGTTAGCGCGCATAGATGTCTCTAAGCCTGGTTTCCTTGCCCAGAGAGACCTACCATCAGTCCAACTGCCAATCCAGCGCACTCCCCAGGAAGCAGCTGTTCCGAGAGAGGTAACTGACTCCTCCCACTCATCTCTCGAGGCAGAGATCGATCAATTCCACTTCACTGAAGAAGGTAAAGCGCAAACTAGGCTTGTGGAGCTCTCTGATTCCGGCTCGGATCTTGATCGTTTCTCGGCCGCTCACTCGCCTGGCATGATAATTGCTCGGATTGATTCGAGCCAAGAAGTTGAAGAAGAAGGAATGGACTTGAAGCAGAGGTCCGGTTTGAGAGGGCTACTGTCCAACAGGAACAAGGGACAGTCCTCTAAGGATGCCCCCAAGGAGCAGGCTCCAGCTAGACTTCCCCCTCCTCCTCCTTCGTCCACCGATCCCTCACTACAACCTATTCCCAATTTGAGGCGGAAGAGGCCAGTGGAAGAACTAGAGGAGGGTGAGGTCGGCCCTCAACAAGCCAAACAACAAGAGAAAGGAAAGGAGTCTAACGACAAGAGGGCAAAGTCCACTGACAGTCGAGATGAAGCTGCGCTGAGGAGGGCGCAACGCACTTGTTGCCCGCGGCTGGAACTGGACGATGCTCCCATCCCTTGGAATGCAACTATTTGGGAGTCTCAGCGGGGACAGGTGTCGTACCTCGCCGAGGCCCTGCAGCAGCCCCTGCTTCAACCCCGCGACATGGACGGGCTCAGAAAAACGGGGCAACCAGACCTCTTCAAGTCTTTGAAGAGGGATCTCGCTATGGTAAGACACAAATCCTTGCTAGGTTGGATACCTTACTCCGTTCTCATCCAGCCACTGTTCACGTTTTAATGATACTTTTATTAATTCTATGCAGGTCACCCAACAAATCTTCGTGGCCGAAGAGTGGGCGAAAAATTCACGGGACGAGGTGAATGCTGAGGTTCAGTCCCGCATAGCCGTGGAGAAAACTGTTGTTGTCCTTAGGCTGGAAAAAAAGAGCCTGAAAGAAAAGCTTAAGGAGGCTATTAGGGATCGGGACAGCGCCAATGCGGGCCTTGAGAATACGATGAAGCAGGCTGAGGACATGCGCCAACAGCTTCATTTATCGGAAATAAACCTTGCGACCGAGAAGCAAATGGTCTTGGATCTCAAGGCGCAACTGCTGCAAGTGAAGGAAGGGGCTAGATTGACCAGGGAGGCGGCTGAGGCTGCGGTGGCGGCATCTTATGAACGGGGGGTGATGGATACTGAAGCCAGGCTGACCGAAGAGGTAGCTGTGGTTTGCAGGGACTATGTTGCTGAGTCCTGGGGAGTTGCCATGGACGGGGCAGCAGTTCCTGCGGATTCCAACCTTAGGAGGATCGAGAGTATCTTCTTCCCTGAGGATATTTGCGAGATCCCTAACTCGGATCCCCCAGTGGATCTCCCTTCTGCTCAAATCGTTGCTCTCGGTTCCAACATGCCAGAGGGAAAGAGTGGAAACGAGGAGGTGCAGCCACCAGCCAAGGATAAATCGCCAGAGGACGCCCTTACGATAAGGGACGTTGTTGCACAAGCCAAGAAAGTCGACCCCAAACCAACGGCCGAGGAAGAAATCCCCTTGGCCGTTGTCCCTACCAAGAGCTCAGCCCAAGAAAAAATTTAGGGCATTAGTGTAGGGTTTCGCTTGTAGTTGCTTTTTGCTTTTCATTTGCTTAGGCTTCGTTAATGCTTGTAAAATGAAATATCTTGGGACTTAATGAATGATATAATTTCTTTTGCGTTTTGTTTTGTTGCTTCAATTTTGTCTTCATTGCGAATGAATCTTGACTATGTCATTAGACTTCCGAGGACAAGCCATGACTTGCAATTTAAGCAATGCGATTAAGTATGAACGAAGGAAGTAGTAGTTAATTTCGCCAAGCCTGTGGTCCGAGGGGCAGGCAGGACTTGGGTGCTTTTCAACACTTAGATAGATACCTCGTTGTGGTTAATTTCCACCAAGCCTGTGGTCCGAGGAGCCATGCAGGGCTTGGGTTCTGTTTAACACTTAAATAGATACCTCGTAGTGGATAGATACCTCATAGTGGTTAATTTCCACCAAGCCTGTGGTCCGAGGAGCCATGCAGGGCTTAGGTTTTATTTAACACTTAGATAGATACCTCGTAGTGGTTAATTTCCACCAAGCCTGTGGTCCGAGGAGTCATGCAGGGCTCGGGTTCTGTTTAACACTTAGATAGATACCTCGTTGTGGTTAATTTCCACCAAACCTGTGGTCCGAGGAGCCATGCAGGGCTTGGGTTCTGTTTAACACTTAGATAGATACCTCGTAGTGGTTAATTTCCACCAAGCCTGTGGTCCGAGGAGCCATGCAAGGCTTGGGTTCTGTTTAACACTTACATAGATACCTCGTAGTGGTTAATTTCCACCAAGCCTGTGGTCCGAGGAGCCATGCAGGGCTTGGGTTCTGTTTAACACTTAGATAGATACCTCGTTGTGGTTAATTTCCACCAAGCCTGTGGTCCGAGGAGCCATACAGGGCTTGGGTTCTGTTTAACACTTAGATAGATACCTCGTTGTGGTTAATTTCCACCAAGCCTGTGGTCCGAGGAGCCATGCAGGGCTTGGGTTCTATTTAACACTTAGATAGATACCTCGTAGTGGTTAATTTCCACCAAGTCTGTGGTCCGAGGAGCCGCAGGGCTTGGGTTCTGTTTAACACTTAGATAGATACCTCGTAGTGGTTAATTTCCACCAAGCCTGTGGTCCGAGGAGTCATGCAGGGCTTGGGTTCTGTTTAACACTTAGATAGATACCTCGTAGTGGTTAATTTCCACCAAGCCTGTGGTCCGAGGAGCCATGCAGGGCTTGGGTTCTGTTTAACACTTAGATTTTCTTGACGTAGCTAGTTTCCCCATAGGTTTGAGTCCGAGGACCATGCAAGACCTTGGTTCTGTCTAGTACTTAAAGTGAAAATAAAATACAAGGCATAAAATCACAATGGACTCAGGACTCAAATGAAAGAGATGCTTTTATTAATAGTAATACCTTCTGAGGTTATTTACATTCCATGGGCGGGGTATAGCTTTTTCGTCTAAATCTTCTAAAAAGTAAGCCCCTATGCCCACCACCGAGGTGATACGATACGGTCCTTCCCAATTCGATCCGAGCTTTCCCCACGCGGGATTTCTTGCAATGCCCAGGACCTTTCTTAGCACTAAGTCCCCAGGAGATAGTGGTCTCGGCCTCACCTTAGCGTCATATCCTTGTTTAAGTTTATGTTGGTAGTAGGCGAGCTGGACCATTGCTCTTTCCCTCCTCTCTTCTATAAGATCCAAACTTTTTTCCAGCAGCCCATTGTTAACATCAGGAGAGAATGTGCTGGTCTTAAGTGTTGGGAAGTTTGTTTCTAGAGGAATGACAGCCTCAGCTCCGTAGGTCATCGAAAAAGGAGTTTCCCCTGTGGATCTCCACGGTGTGGTGCGATATGTCCACAGGACATGAGGCAATTCTTCCACCCATCTCCCCTTCGCGTCATCTAATCGCTTCTTTAGCCCGTTTACTATGACCTTGTTCACGGCTTCAGCCTGCTCGTTCCCCTGTGGGTAAGCTGGTGTGGAGTATCTATTCGTGATTCCCAACTCACTGCAATACCTTCTGAAAGCTTTACTATCGAACTGAAGACCGTTGTCCGATATTAGGGTGCGAGGAACTCTGAATCTGGTGACGATATTCTTCCAAACAAATTTCTTCATATCTACGTCTCTAATGTTTGCCAGAGGCTCGGCCTCGACCCATTTTGTGAAATAATCTGTACCGACGACTAGAAACCTTTTGTTCCCCACTGCTTTAGGAAACAGTCCTAGGATATCCAAGCCCCACTATGCGAACGGCCAAGGGCTGGACACCGGGTTTAGGGTCCCTCCCAGTTGATGTATGTTTGGGGTGAACCTTTGGCATTGGTCGCACTTCTTCACGTATTCGTGTGCCTCTTTCTGCATGCTCGGCCACCAATAACCTTGGGTTAGGGCCCTATGGGACAAGGATCTTCCCCCTGTATGGCTCTCGCAAACTCCTTCATGCAGCTCCTCTAGGATAAACTCCGTGGCATCTGGGTGTACACATAACAAGTACGGCCCTGAAAATGAGCGCTTATACAATTTCAAATCCTCGGACAGCCAGAATCTAGGAGCCTTTCTTCTAATCTTATCGGCCTCGCTCTTCTCCTCGGGAAGCATGTCGTCCTTTAGAAATAGTATTAGAGGATCCATTCAGCTAGGTCCTGCCCTGACACTATGAACGTGCATCAACCTGGCTTTCACTACTGAGGATCTAGGTAGATCTTCCACGAGTATAACACGAGGCAGGCTTTGCGCCGAGGAGGTTGCTAATGTGGCAAGTGAATCAGCATAGGTGTTTCTACTCCTAGATACATGCATTAGGCTGAAGAAGTTAAATCGCGCCTGCCCCCACTGAGCTTGGGCTAGGTACTCTTGCATTCTTCTATCTTTCGTCACCAACTCTCCATTCACTTGTCCCACAACAAGTCTTGAGTCCGAGAACATCTGTATGGATTTCCAGCCCAGTTTCTCCACCATAGACATTCCTTCTAGCAGGGCCTCGTATTCTGCCTCGTTATTCGTGGCCGAGAAGCCCAGTCTCAACGATTTTTCGATTGCAATCCCCTCAGGGGAAATGAGGACGAGCCCCACCCCAGAGCCCCTTTGATTGGCTGCGCCATCCACATATGCCTTCCAATAGGAGGGGCTCTACTGGGAGATTGCGCCAACCGATTTTTCATCCATGTGTGGGGTTTCACTCCCTTCTTCTGATGAGGGTTCAGCAAACTCTGCCACCAGGTCCGCAAGAACCTGGCCTTTAATGGCGCTGCGAGGCATGTACTTGATGTCGAAGGCCCCAAGAATGGTCCCCCATTTGGCTATTCTCCCTGTGTAATCGGCACTTCTGAGTATTGATCTGAGCGGGAGTTGGATTAGTATAACTACGGTGTCTGCCTGGAAGTAATGGGGAAGCTTTTGCGTCGCTTGTACGATTGCCAGGATTGCCTTTTCTAGGGGGAGGTAACGAATCTCTGCCTCATGCAGCGACTTGCTCACATAGTAGACAAGTCGTTGTGTGCCGTTGTCCTCTCGGATTAGTACCAGGCTCACTGCGTGGGGTGCTACCGCAATATAAGCAAATAGTACCTCGTCGGCCTCAGGACTGGACATGATTGATGGCCGAGACAAGTACTCCTTAAGCTTCTGGAAAGCTACGACACATTCTTCAGTCCACTCGAAACCTTTCCACTTGTTTAATAAGAGGAAGAAAGGCCTGCACCTGTCCGCAGAGCGGGAGATAAAACGGTTTAAGGCGGCAATCATGCCAGTGAGTTTCTGGACTTCCTTGGGGTTCCGGGGAGGCTGCATGTTTTGAATAGCTTTAATTTGATCGGGATTGACCTCAATACCTCTATGGGTCACCATGTAACCTAAGAATTTTCCCGACCCCACTCTAAATGAACACTTGGCCGCGTTCAGGCGCAGCCTGTACTTTCTCAGAATTTCAAAGACATCACCAAGGTCACTGACGTGATTGGACACTAGCTTGCTCTTCACGACCATGTCGTCTATGTAGACTTCGATGCTTTTACCCATCTGTAGTTCGAACATCCTGGTCATCATCCTCTGGTAGGTCGACCCGGCATTCTTCAGGCCAAAGGGCATCACCTTGTAGTGGTAATTTCCAACGGGGGTGACGAAAGCCGTTTTTTCTTGATCCTCGGCAGCTAGGGGTATCTGATGGTAACCCTGGAAGGCGTCCAAAAAACTCATTCGAGGGTGTCTCACCGTAGAATCCACCAATCGGTCTATCCGAGGCATGGGGAAAGGATCCTTCGGGCAGGCCTTATTCAGGTCTGTGAAGTCCACGCAGACCCGCCATTTCCCACTCTTCTTCTTTACGATGACCGTGTTGGCCAGCCACTCGGGTTAAAATGCCTCCTTGATTGCCCCTGCTCTCTTCAACTTCGTAACCTCATCTCTAACGGCGTCCGCATGCTCTTTCGACGGTCGCCGAGGAGGTTGCTTCTTGGGTTTTGCGGCCGGGCTAACATTCAGGTGGTGGCAAATGAAATCTGGATCGACCCCCGGAGCCTCGTAGGCGTCCCGTGCAAACACGTCCAAATTCTGTCTGAGAAATTCAATTAGTATTTCCTTCTCTTCGGACGGCAGCTCTGAGCCGACCTGAAAGAATCTTTCTAGGTCGGAGGCCAAAAGAACTTTCTCCAACTCCTTACAACTCGCTCCCTCGGCAGGTCCCTCGCTACACGAGGCCATGGCCGGGGTTGTTAATTGCTATAGGCCATTCTTTGCTGAGGCAGAAGGCTCAGTACTCGGTCGTCGTGAGATGGCGGACACCATGCATTGCCGGGCCATGACTTGGTCTCCCACTATTTCTTTCACTAGCCCCTCGGATGGATACTTCACCTTTTGGTGTAAGGTTGATGACACAACCCCTAGAGCATGAAGCCATGGTCTGGCTACGATGACAGTGTAGGGGGAGTAAGCATCTATTACTATAAAGTCAACCTCCACTACGTCTGAGCCCGTTTGTATAGGCAGCCTAATCAGGCCTTTCGGAGTAACGGTTTTTCCCTCGAAACTTACTAAAGGGGAGTCGTATGCCGTCAGGTCTTCTGGTTTTAGCTTCAACCCCTTGTACAAGTCCGGGTACATTACTTCCACAGCGCTGCCCTGATCGACTAGCACCCTCTTTACGTCATACCCCCCAATCCTGATCGTGACGACTAGAGCATCATCGTAGGGCTGGAGGGTTCCCAGTTTGTCCTCATCCGAGAATCCGATTAGGGGTGTGGTTATCCCTCTAGCCCTCTTGGGCTCTCGGATGTCAGCCTCTGCGGGCAGTCGGCCCACCGACATCACTCTGAAAGGCTGAGAGCCGGTTCTCCCTGGTATGGCAAGAATGACATTTATCGTGCCAATGGGCGGTTTCAATGTACTATGCCTTGTTTCGACGTTCGACTGCTCCTGCCATTCAATGGGATGATGCAAGAGGTGTCTCAGCTTTCCCTCTCGGACCAATCGGTCCAAGTGGTATTTCAAATTTCTGCAGTTATCGGTAGTGTGGCCCGACTCTTGGTGATATTCGCAAAACAGATTCTGGTTTCGTTTAGTGGGGTCGCCTGCCATCCTGCTCGGCCATTGGAAGAACGGTTCGTTCTTCACGTTCTCTAGGATCTTATGTAATGGTTCTCGGAACACAGTATGGACTGCCTGTGCTCCTGTGGATCCTGATTGCTCCGAGTAATCCCTTCTCGGCCGGTTGCTGTTGTTAAAACGGTCCGACCTGAAGTCCTTCCTCTCCTGAGGGACAACCTTCGCTTTTCCCTTCGCTGTCTGCTGGTCCTCTTCGACCCTTTTGTATTTGTCAATCCGGTCCATGAGCAGGCGCACGCTGGTGACCGGTTTTCCAGTCAAGGACTTTCTTAAGCCGTGCTCTGTCGGCAAGCCCCTCTTAAAGGTGCTGATGGCGACATCGTCATAATTTCCCTCTATCTCGTTATACATCTCCCAATACCTATCCGAGTAGGCCCTGAGGGTTTCGCCTTCTCGCATGGACAAGGACAAGAGGGAATCTAAGGGCCGAGGAACCCTGGTGCTCGTTATGAAACGAGAACCGAAAGCTTGAGTCAATTGTTTAAAAGAGTTTATGGAGTTTGGCTTGAGGCCATCAAACCATCTCATCGCCATGGGTCCCAAGTTGGATGGGAATACCTTGCACATCAACGCCATTCTCTGGTTAAACTGGCTTACGTGCTCTACTGGGTCCGTGCGACCATTATATATAGTAAAGGCAGGTTGGTGGAATCGCCGAGGAAGCTCGGCCTTCTCTATCCTTTGCGTGAAGGGTGACTGGGAGATACGGTCCAACGCCTTACTCATGGCGTCATTTGCTAGGCCCTGGTAAGATGGGCTTTTGTGGCTGCGTTTGTGAGGATGCTCTTCCTCATAGGAGAAAGTTTCACTTGGCGGGGTTCTCGATCTTTGTCTGTACTCATTGTCCTCCTCAACGCTAGTGTCCGGACTAGGGGAAGGACGCCTTCGTTGCGCTTGACGTAATTTTTTCTTTAAGTCGTCGATTTCTTGCTGTAGAGCCTTGTTATCGTTTCGCTTTTGGGATGCGTGACCTTTGCCTTTCAGGCGACTTCTGCTCGTGTGAGAGATGTTTACGCTACCCTCTCGTTGCCTGTCTTGATCTTTCTCTCGTTCTAGGTTCAAGAAGTTGTCCTGCCGTTGGGAGCCTGCATGTCCCACTTGGCGCGGAACTGATCCTTCCATCTCTAACGGTCTTACTTATAGAGGCACAAGTTCTCCCCACAGACGGCGCCAATTGTAAGGTCCCAATTTGGGGTCCAGGCCCAACAGGTAAGTGACTCTGGCCCAAGGAATCCAAAACAATGAATTTTTAGAGAAGTGGGTTACAGAACTAAGCCTTGACAGAGTGCACGCTAATGAATGTTGGGCCACGCAACAATCGTAAACAGGAAAACCTTCTTTATGTCCGTTTGATGTATGGTCCGAGGAGACGTGGAAGATATATCTCAATCCTTGCTTAATGGTTCTCGTTCTTCCCTTCTTTCTCTATCTTCAATTCTTCTTGCTTTTTTCTCGTCCCCTTCTTCATGGGGAGTCTTCCCTCTTATATAGCCCATTTTAAGTCATTAGGACCCTACACTTATTGATCATCTGGACCTTCACCTGCGTACCCGTCCCATCGGACATCTCCCCCACCTTTTTGTGAGTTGCGGTAGCCAAGGTAACACTATTCACAAGTCCCCTCCCCATTAATGTGGCCCGAAAAGTAGCTGCCATGCATTTAATGTGGCTGCCTGTAGCCTCTCACTTGGCATCATACACTGTCACCCCTTTTACGGGCTTGGGGGACTCATCCCTGTTACCAACATTCGTTGGAGCGAGTTCTCATAACTGGCAGAAGGCATGTTCGAGCCATATTTGATACGTCCGAGGAGACCTTTCTCCTCGGATCGCCCCTTAAATGACTGTGGACCCACGAAAATTGGGCCTGGAGCCTTTAGCATACCTACACCTTCTTCTCGGACACGGTAAATCTTCCCATACTGGGCCCAAGGCCCATTGTATGACCTTGGGCCTCTGCCCCTACAAATTGTATTTTACTTTCAATTATAATATATGACAGATATTTTGCAATACATTATAATATAAAGAGATATGCATCAAAACACAACACAATAAAAAATTAGAGAGTATAATTTTGATTAGAATATGAAAATGAATCTTGATTAATTCATATGAAAGCTAACATTATTTTGCATTTTTTAAGAAGTTAATGAGAAATTATAAAAACTTTATTTCCATTTTATCACAAAATACCACTATTAAACAAAGCTATAACAATTTATATTTTGACAATCACTAAACTCATATATGATAATCAACTATTACATAATTTTTTTCTCCCCAAAACATATAACTATCTTATTAACCTTCTCCATTATAATCAAATCAAGAACTTTTAGACTTCGTAAAAACCTTATCCATTATAATCAATTCTTTAACTTGTACAAAGCTTATGTAGGTGAATATAAGGCACATAATAAATATACATTACACTCAACCAAATTGGATCAAACTGGGTCGAATTGGCAAAATGAACCGAAGTAGATTAAATGAACTGAAATACTATGTTGAAATAGATATAAATTCATGCTAAGACTAACATTTCATGTAAGACAAAAGAGTATTGAATGACTTTTTCTTCCATTAGATGTAGAAAAAAGGTTCCATTGGAACAATTATTTATGGGCACCTTTGTTATGGGATAGTTTATAATTTTTGTTTTATTAATTTTTATTTTAATAAGTAATATTTTTAGAGATAAAATTGAGTTTTATAACTCAACTAACATTTATAGTGTTTCCAAAGAGGTAAAGAATTCAAAATTCAAATCCTTCTTCCCGAGTTTCGACTATGGAATTATTTTATTATTATTTTTATTATCATTATTTTAAAAAAAGACAATGAGGTTGGGCTCTGGGTTAATGGGCTGGGTTGGATTCGGAAGCTTCTAACGTCACAAACACAAACACTATTTGGGTAACTTTGCCCGCTATGATGTATCACTTTCAAGTTTCTGAGCTCAAACTCTCCTCTCATCTCATCTTCATAGCTATACACACAGTGTAATAACTGTCCCTCGTCCTCAACAATGGCAGTGTCCACTATGCTATCTATTACCGTCACCGGAGCCGGAAACCCGTTTACCGGCGAGTTCCGGCCACTGGGTCTCTTTGAATCGAAGTTCTCCGAAAGACCCAGAAAGCCTTATGGTTCGTCATGCATGAATGGGCTTCATTTTCCACGCCACAAGTGCATTTGGAGATTACCCAGTAACAGAAACCTCAATTCCAAGTCAAAGGACTCGTCTTTAGTTCTGGCTATTGGCAAAGAGGTAAAAGATAGCTTTATTATTATAATTCTTTTGGTTCTTCTTTTTTTTAGTTCGTTTTGGTTTTGCTTAGTTTGATTCAGGCTGTGGAATATGAAGGAAAATGAGTTGGTTGTAGCTGATAACGTTTTGTATTGTTTTAAATTTAAGTATATAGAAGGACAACTCAGTTAAGCTTAATTAGTAGTAGTTCTGTTTCCATTATGTTAGCTAGTTTAATTTCATAGGAAAATTTAAGGTTGTCTTGTGTGGTAGTGAATAGAAAGACAACTTTACCATGGAGTTTGAACGGTTTAGAGTCTTGTGTGGTAGTGAATAGAAATACAACTTTACCATTGATTTTGAACGGTTTAAAGATAATGTTTTCTTCAAAGATGTGTTCCTTTTCACACCGGTTATTCATTTTCTTTGTTAGATTCTTAGATTATACTCTATTTTTATCCTAATATGTTAGTCAAGGGTTCATGTATTCATCAAAAGATTTTCTAATTGTGGTTCAGCACCTGGAAACACTTCCCTCAGTTGATTGTCTTTATCAGCTGATTTGAGACCAATGATAGAGTCAGCTAATAAATTAGAAGTTTTTTTTTTTTTTGTTGGTCACATTTTAGTTTAGCTACCGCATAGTGTTTACAAATAGATCCAACACTTTCACCTTATCCTGGTCAGGCTCTCAGTGGCTATGTCACTGTAGCCAGCGTATCTTTCTTCTATTAATCCTCTGTTCAGTTAAGGCAAATTATAAATGTATCCTATGAGGGATCGATGCATCAGAAGCTTCAGATACTCTCCTCTCAGTTATCTACATTCTATGATAATAAGGAACCTTAAAAAGGCAAGCCTTCTATTGTAGCCTATTTGTCTTGGGGGGTAACATTTTAGCTCAACAATACTTGGTTGGGACTAAGGGATTAGTGAGTGCATCATCAGTAGCATATACACCTCGAGGAAGGTGGAGAGATGGGAAAGTGAGGCTGTTCCCATGAGTGTTCAGGCCGGTGGTTATAATCTAAGGTCTCCACAAAGATGCCTTAGTCGGGTCTGTATAGACCTATTTTCTAAGAGGGTAAGCACAAAATGGGTTTATTATTTGAGTGGTGGTCATGGTCTACTATTTAGGTTTAGGGAGATGATGGAATTCGTAGGGCCATGAAATTGAGGATAATCAAGCAATGATTGATTATTGCTATAATTTGATTGATTAGCATTGAATACTATGCCTAGGTATTTATAGAGGTGAACATTTGTCCTTTAGCTAATTATGTTTTGTGACTGTTGTATAGGGTTCAAGTCAGAGTTTCAGAGATTGTGTCAATTGTCACACATCCTGACGAGAAAGGTAGACCACCTGGAGAAACATCATTATGGAATAAGTTCTTAAGTGAAGCCCCTCATTCTTTGCCCTCAATTAATTCCCAATATTTAATGGTTAAGGGATGCATGTGCTAATGGTCCGTTCTACTGTAAGGTCTCACTTGACAATGCCAATTTGCCAATTCTCAATGAACTGTTTAGTCCTTGCTCCTAAACCCCAAGATAGTAGTATGGGCCATAGTTACGTATATTGTCTTCTTTCGGTCAAAATGGGTAACATGTCTCATACCAATCAGGAAAATGGTATGTAATTTGTAAAGCCCTTGTATATTTTCTTGGTCTAAATATTGGCCTACTTCAGCATTTTTTCGTCTGGAATAGCTCTTTCCAACTGAAATAGGAACCACCATGAGTTTGGAATTGCTTCTAACAAGAATTTTGGCTTGAGCAAAAGTAGTAAGTTTAATTTTGGTGGAAACCAACTTGATGAACATGCCAACATTGATAATTATCTTTGGGTGTTGTTACTTTCATTTCTCTTCTTGATATGCTTGATTTTTGTACCTTCATTTCTGTTTAGTTTCTTTTTCTTTATTGCCTTTTAGCACGCTGCCTATGTGCCTTTTTTTTTTTTTTTTTCTTCTTATATCAATTTTCAATGAAGTTTATTACTTATTAAAAAAAAAATTATCTTCCTCCAGTATGGGAGAATATTGGTATCAATTTTGGCCATTGCTCCTTCCTTCAACTTCAAAACAGAGCAAAGGGGAGAAAGAACCAATCTAATTTTTGTGGAATTATTGATATAACCATAAATTCATTTCGCAAGAGATGATATTTAAATAGTAACGTAGTATTTAAGCCTTACAAATTTGACCTTGTGCTGTTATTATTATTTTTATTAGTAAGTTACACCCAGACCAAGTGAGTTTTGAACCCGCAACCTCACTCTTTGTCCACTCTTGTTGGAAGAGGAACTGCCATTTGAGCCAAAGCTCATTAACCCCTACATGTGGTTAAGTACGTGATATCTAATACACTAGGTTGGATTCTGTTGGTTAAATGAAGTCAGAGAGTAGATTTGATCCAATGATGTTTGCTTAATTTGCTGTGTTACCGAGCTAAGTGTGCTATCCCTAGGTGTTGAGTATTGACTTGTTTATGAGATGGAGCTGAGCATATACACCTTGCAGAGGTACTGATGGCTTCTGCCTTGGCTAAGATGCCTTAAATACCATCTTTTTATTTTTATTTTTTGTCAATAAATTAGCTATAATCCTTAATTGTCTGTTATGCAAGGCATGGCTCCCTAGTTAATGATCATGTAGAAACCATGAGATATTGATCTTTGTTATTTAGGCTATGATCTGATATGGATCAGATCATTTGGTTTTCTTCTACTATATTCTTGTATGGTGGGGTTAACACAATTTGTATGATATATTTAAGTACTCCCTTGATTCAATTCATGGCCTTTTAGCTGTGAGCTATGCAATTACATACTACATGAACAAAACCTATTTAAGAACATTCAGTAAGTAGGAAGCTAATTGATTTAAACACTGTATGAACAATTATTGTACTGAAAACTTATTGCTGAAGTGGATAATTCCCTTTGTATTTTTTTTCCTGGATTTGTCACTAAAACTTGAAATTCCTCACATTTCCCTTTTATTTTTATTTTTTATCTTTTGTTAGGGGGGATACAGGAGAATTATGTTTGAATAAAATGTTTTCGTGTCATATTGAATCTTATTTATATATGCATCTGTGTTTGTGCTGCTCTTATCCCCTGGAAAGATATCTATTTTCTGTACCTGTACATCTATCAGCACATTCATTTGCCTTGAGGCTGCAGAATTGACGTGAAATAATTATTTTGCAGAACGTAAGCGAAGATACAGATGATATGTATGATGAATTGTTTAATAAATATGGAAAGGTGGTATTCAGAAGAAAGGACCAAAAGCCTCAGAGTGCAGAGGTTGATGATGATGCTGAAAGCTTATCATGTAAGCTCGTTTTTCAACCATTTGAAAGCAAGATAACTTGAATCAACTCACCCTTTCTTATCAGTGCATTTTAGAAAATTATGTAGTGACTTTTGATTGTATAAAACTTAATCACAAGGATTGTACTAGAATGTAGTATTCTCTGAAAACAATTCGTGATCAGCTATTGGAGACAGGAATGAATTTGTTCCTCAAAACTCCTGATATCGCTTTATGTCAAAAGTTCTTTGAAATACAAGTAGTCTCTTTTGGAATGATATGGCAAAGAAAAATGTTAAAATACTTCAGATGCTATTTACTTGATTGAGCAAGCTGAATTTTGATTATGCATGGTTTTAGCATATCACCTTTCTGCAGTAGTAGTAGTAGTTGTACCTTGTGCCCAGATTGTTTACTGAAAGTTCGATCGTAAGTTCTAACCTGGAAACTGGGATATATATACACACACACACACACACACACACATACATATTTCCTTTTTCAAATTGTCTATCCTTGTCATGTCTCTGGTGAGGTAAAATTTCAGATAGTATTTCGATTCTGTTACCCTCTTCTCTTCTTTACTGAAAGCAGAAATATACCTCAAACGGTGCCAATTTAAACCTGCTTCCTGACTCTCTGTAGTTGCTGTGGAATTGGCGAACGTTGCAAGTCAGGTGAAGGCAGCTGACTTGCAATAGTAGTAGTAGTTGTACCTTTCTGCATATCGCCTTTCTGCAATAGTAGTAGTAGTTGTACCTTGTGCCCAGATTGTTTACTGAAAGTTCGATCATAAGTTCTAACCTGGAAACTGGGATACACACACACACAAACACGCAAACACACACACACACACACACACACATATACATATTTCTTTTTTCAAATTGTCTACCCTTGTCATGTCTCTGGTGAGGTAAAATTTCAGATATTATTTCGATTCGGTTACCCTCTTCTCTTCCTTACTGAAAGCAGAAATATACCTCAAATGGTGCCAATTTAAACCTGCTTCCTGACTCTCTGTAGTTGCTGTGGAATTGGCGAATGTTGCAAGTCAGGTGAAGGCAGCTGATATAAAAGTGCTATTTGTGAAGCCTCTTGTGTATTGGACTCGATTTTTTATCATTACCACTGCATTCTCTCGCCCTCAGATTGATGCTATTAGGTATAGCTCCAACTTTGATGATGGTCTTCATATTTTTGGTTGGGAGAGTGTAATTATAGCCATATTGATCAATCTGTAGCAATCCTTAAACTGATCATTTTGTCTCACACTACAATGCAGGTCAAAGATAAGAGATCTAGCTGAGAAGAAGTATGGGAGAGTTCCATCTGGGGACACAAAACCCAACTCTTGGACGTTGTTGGACTTTGGTAAGTGATCTTGCATTATAATCCAGCAGTCCTTGTCTATTCCATTGTTAAGTTAAAACGACAGAAAGTTTTCCTGTTACCATTGGTTGGTGACCATCAGCCCTAGCAACTTTTTGGTTTGAGAGGAGGATGTCATGTGCAGTCTCATTTCATTTGACCTTTACTACCTTGAGGTTTTATTTTTCTGATTTTTCTTCTTCTGGTGACATTTTTCACTGGTGAACACAGCCATTTCATTTGAGTTTCCAACCATAATAATACTAATAATAAATATTTTGTTGATGTGGAACTATTACTTTCTTGAAGTTTGCTACCTTTCCACTGGTGAACACAGCCATTTCTTCTGGTGCCTATTTTTCATGCTCAACGAATGCCACTTTTCCACTCAAAACTGTTTCAAAATTATTAACTATAAAATTTTTTGGTTCTTTTTGAATCTTCCTTCTGAAGATAAGAAATCCCATTCATTTCATTAATGAGCTGGATTCAGGATGTGATCTGTTGGTTGTTATAGTGCACATAAACCAACTTTTGATATCCTTTTCTCTTTCCTTTCAAAAGAAAAAATGATACATGTTTTATTTGGGAATGAGTACATCTATCATGTTCTATTACTGTATTTCTCTTGCTGTCAGTTTTTGTGTTTAAGATCTAACAGGGTTATAAGTAGAATGGCTTTAATTGGATCATGAACATATGCACATGTATGTGTTCATGCGTTATTAATGAACATGATTTATGCAATATTTACTTTGTTCACCAGTGAATTGTATATTTATAGCCAGATTTCAAACTATTAAATGCAAATGTTTCAATTGACAAGGTACACACCTATTAATAATTTATAGGGGATACTGATGGGTCATTGCAAGAATTGTAAAAATAGATCTCCCCCGTGTATATGTAGAACACCTTTTTGCTTTTCTGGTATACTTTTAATTACTTATAAGAACAAAAAAAAGAGAATTGGAAAATAGACCTACCATGGAAGTGGCTTCTTTATAAATGTCTGAAGACTGTCATTTTTTTTTTGGAGTGGACCATCTATTGGTTCAATTGCTATTGTGTGTCCTGCATGTATAAATAAAATGATGGCCCCACAAGAGGGACCATTTTATTCACATAACTATGAGATCCTTGTTCTCGCCACAATTGATTTAGTAGCCTGGAATTTTTGGCCTGGAGTTGTTTAACCAGGTAACTGTTGTCTTCATGTCAGGTGATGTAGTTGTCCATATATTTCTTCCTCAACAGAGAGCTTTCTACAACTTGGAAGAATTTTATGCTAATGCAACACCCATTGAGCTGCCTTTTGAAAACCAACCACCATTTCGTGGATGAAAAGGTTCTTGATTTGTTCAGTTGAAGACTTATGCCAATGGCTACAGTTGTTGACAAGCTTATCAAGGAGCAATTTCCTTGCTGCAATTCGGTTTGCTTGATATATACATTCACCACAAAGCTTATGAAAACACTGAACATTGTTGACTGTGAATTACCGTGCTCAGGTTGCTAGCATGATGGTCAATAATTAATCAGTAATAGCAGGATTGGTTTCAGCTTTGTTGTAAATTTATCTTCCTGGCTACAGCCATTGTAAAGATTCCCCCTTGGTATTCTTAAGAGTAAAAGGTAGCATTGTTTGTAGAAATGCCACTCATTTGAATGATTGTTGTGTATTTTGCCTCTTTATTTGGAATTTCTTGTGAATTTTGTTCTATTTTTGAAGAGTTCAAATCCTATGCTTTGAGAGAGAAACATTTTCAGTATGCATTTTGGGTGAGGAGTGTGGGAAGTTTTCCAGGCTTGGCATCCTCCCATTAAAGCCTTTGCCCATGGCCTCTCTCCAATCAAAAGGGGGTTGGTCCCTTAGGGCCCGTTTGGTACATGTGTTTAAAAACTGAAAATTGTTGTTTAAAAACTTTTGTGAAAATATGTGTGGGTGAAAAAATGTGTAGAAATACGTGAAATGTTATTTAAAAACTAAAAATTGTTGTTTGGAAACACTCACCAAACACCCCCTTAACATTTCATGAGTAAGACTTTTTTTTTGGTCCAATAGAGGAAAGCAAGAATCAATGTAATCATGGCTAGTTGTTATAAAGGCATGCACACATCGTAATCATGACCACTCACTTTAATTTTGGTCCAAATGCAGCTCTTTCAATAAAAGTTCTATTGTGTGTAAAGCATGTAAGATGTAATCCCATTTACTTTTTAGCTTTCTCTACTAGCTATCTTAAACATAGTATTTCCTCAAAAAAAAAAAAAAAAAAAAAATCTTAAACATAGTAAAAAGTAAAAACATATCTTCCCTACTTTGACACGTTTGTTTCAATTTCCTAGCCTACAGCCATTCGGGGAAAAAATTCCATTTGTATTCACACTTCGATTTTAAATTTATTTAATGTTGTACATCAATTATATATTTTTTTCACTTGATTTGACTTTATTACTATTTTCTCTCATATATCTATATTTAAACAAATAAATATTTAATTTTAAAAGAATTAGGGTCTATTTAGAGTGGGGGGAGAGAGAGGCAAAGGCTGCAGGGAAAAGAGAAAAGAAAAATAGAGTAGAGTAGAGTAGAGTAGAGTAGAGTTGAACAAAAATTAAGCTAATTTTTTGTTTACTCTATTAAAGATATAAAAAGAATAATTAATTCTTAGATATTTTCGGAACACGAAAAATGATTTTCTCTCTTATATTATTTATGGTGGGGTCTAATAATTAAATTCATAGTAGGTTTACCATAAATGTAATAAGAGTAAGAAGAGGGAGTATCATTTTTTCGTATTTCAAGAATATGTAAGAATTTTCCAGAAGGAAGAAAAAAAAATCTCATCTGTAATCAACAGCTTTACCAACTGTAACGTCGAATAGTCGACGTAATAATGTATAATAAAAAAAAGTTGGCACAATAACAGTAATCTCTCCCAAGAAAAACACTCAATCATATCTCGTAACTACCGCGCGCTTTTCCGGTACCGCGATTTACGCACAAAATCACTCACTCCTCAACAACCAAACACAGCTCAATCTGACCTACACTCGCCACGTTGCCAATCCCGATTGGCAATACGTTTCTCTCACCATCCAAATCCATCCACGTAACCACGCTCACGACTCTGCAAAACCACAGGATCCCATCCCAAGAAATCCAAAAGACACGAGATAAAAAAAAAAAAAGGCGCACTCTTTACTACCAACATAATCATAACACACAAACTCTCTCAATAAACGCCTTTTTTTCCTTTTTTTCCGAATTGATGGTGGTGTTTCGTTTCGGTTGGTCCCCAAAGTGAAAAAGTCTTACTCCAAACCCTGTCAAATGCCTTTATAAAACGCGTCGTTTTTGGACCACTTTTTTATTATTTAAGTATTAGTAAACTAAACGCAACACTCAACACTCTGTTTTTATTGTTTTGTGTTTTGGTCGGGAAAATGGCTGAAGAAGAAACAACGTTGGACTCCGCCACCGAGGCGGTTCCTGGGACTCCGGGGATAAAGGAGATAAGGTCTGATGTGGCGGGTCACGATGGTGGAGCTCCGAGTTCGGGGATTCGGAGGTTTGGTTTGAGAGCTGAAATCGATACCTCGCCTCCGTTCGGGTCTGTCAAGGAGGCTGTGACCCGGTTTGGTGGAAGCGGGCCCTGGATGCCACTTTGCAAGCTCGGAGAAAACTATGTAAGTGCTACTCTACTGTACTAAGTAGTTGCTTTGTTAGTTTTTCTGTTAGAAATAACTGAATTTTTTTTAGTACATTCATGCATGAACTGTGTTATATACTTCTTTTTGCTCGTAGGTCACGTTAAATCCTGAAAAAAAAAAAGAAAAAAAAAAGAAGCTTTGCTGTCAAGTAAGGTTGGATTTTCATTCAACAGTGAAAAAAATATTGGAGTTTTGTATTTAAAAGTTGACGAGTGTACGAGACTTATGTAATAAAATTAATATAATTTCTAACATCAATAATATGTTTTTTGTTAAATTTATTATAGACTACATCAACTTTTAATATATGGTATTGGCATTTTGATTGCTACATTTGCAATTGGGAATGGCGGAATTGATTTTTTGTTCCTTAGCATTTTAAAACAGAGGGGCAAAAAATTAACTTGAACAAAATTTTGGGGACAAAAAGTGTACAACCATTTAATTTTTACTTTGTTGTCAAGCACTATTGGATTTGATTTTTGTTGTTTGTTTTTTAGTTCACTTAGTTTTGAGTGTAGATAATGTGTTAGTCATGCTGAGAGAACAAAGTGGGAAATGTTACTGCAAAGTTATACTATTACTTCTGTTAAAAAAATTCAATTTGTTCTTTTTGTTACATTTTTGTACATGTGCTCCATATTTGTTCTAGGGACTTAACATAATATTCTCTGCCCTGACAGTTTCCAACTGAAAGTTGCATTAGCATATTGTGCCATAGAGAATGACATACATTAGCTAGGATGTCTTCTGCCAAAAACTTGTAGATCCAAATGACAGTGAATGAGTGAAATGAAGTTAAGGAAGTAATTCTTACAACCGTTGGTTTTTCTAAGACTTTAAAGTTTCCATTTTGTCTGTACATTTTGATTGCCAAAGGGATCTTTGGAATTTTTTTATTTACATTTTTTCTTGTTCAACAATTACTTCTTTTGACTTTACCACTGGGTCATGATTATTTCCTAAACTATTTAAATGGCAAAAACATTCTCACTGAAAATATTTTCAAGTTTAAATTTGGATTCTTTTACATGCTTTGGAGGCTTTTGATGTCACTTGTTGGTTGTTATTCATACTTTCATTGGTATCAATTGCTTTTCTGTATTGTTTCCTAAATTTTTTGCGAAACTAAATATTGAAGATGTAAAACCAAAAGGTGAGGCGATAGGTCAAGAGCCAACATTGCTTAGTTCTCTCCATGTGGAGAAATTGAATTTGAATCTTCCTCCCTCCCTTTGAAGGGGGCGGGGGGAAGCAAGTCAATTGGTTTTCCTGTACAAAGCTCCCCCCTCCCCATTCTCTTGTTAGTTCACATGTGATTTAAAATAGGATTCTCATAAGCAGAATGGCATTGAGGAATTTGACATAAAGAAAGTGGAAGAACAGGCAGCAGAGTTGGAGAAGGATCTGATTGTGAAGGAACTGGAAACACTTGATGTCCTTGAAGAACTGGGGACAACGAAAAGAATTGTTGAAGAGTTAAAGCGGCAGCTACAGAAAGAAGCATTGAAATGCTTGACGGGCCAAGACTTTCACTCAGATGAACCAGTGTCAACTCCTGTTATTAAGGAAATGAACAAAGAAAATTATAGAAATATTTTCAACATCAACTACGAGCAAATGGTGGGATGTTCAAGTCCGTGCCCTACATCAACTCCTGATTTGATCTTAATGGAGTTGAAGCAAGCAAAACTTAACCTTGGCAAAACTATAAGTGATCTTGGGGTGATTCAAAATTCTGTTGAATGTCTAAATAAGAAAATGGTGAAAGAGAAAATTTTACTCGAGAAGACTCATGAAAGGCTAACATCAAAGTTTGCAGGGGTGTCATCTCTGGAGGAGGATCTAAGACAAATAAGAGTAAAGCCACAAATAGCGGATGAAAAAGAAATTTATAGTGCTTTTGAGAACCCTCCAAATATCTCAAGGGACTTTAAATTTATGGCTGGGCAATGTAAGAGAATGAATGAAGCTGCAAGATTTGATGTTTCACACCCAATGTCTGTGAATGAGCAGACCAAGGCTAGCATGAAGACTGCTGAGATGAGGTGGGTTGCAGCTAAAAAGATGGAGGAAGCAGCTAAGGCGGCAGAAGCTGTTGCTCTTGCTGAAATCAAGGCTCTTTCAAGCAGTGAGAGATTGCCAGAGTTCATACTGCCTGAGCCGGAGAAAATCACTTTTTCTTTCGAAGAGAGGTCTCCTTTAATCTCCAAAGCTCAAAATGTTGATGGGCTGTCTAAGAAGAATGTAGTAGATGCCAAGCTCCAAACTGATGATGGTAATATCTCTAAAATGTCTGTATTGAAGAAGTTGAAGGAAGCAACAGAAGAAGTTAAACACAGTAAGCAAGCCTTGGAGGAGGCTTTGAGCAGAGTACAAGCTGCAAATAAAAAGCAAATTGCTGTTGGAGAGGCTATCCAGAGATGGATACCAGAGCATGAACAGAAGGGACCAGCAGTGTATAACTCTATCAAGCACAATATTTTTCATCCATCAGATCACTGTCAAGTTTCTCCACTAAATGATGTGAACGAGTCAAACCTTGTGAATGATGAGCCAAAGCCTGTTTTAAGGACAACGGTTTCAATGCGAGATATGCTAAGCAGGAAGCAAGTTCTGCCTGAAGACTATGTAGCAGGAAATCAAATAGAGGGCCACACTGAAAGACAAAAGGTAGCTTTGAGTCAAATGCTTCATGCACTGAGGGAGGACCTATCATTTCCTCCAAAAGCAGAGAAAGATGGAAATGATCATAAACAGTTCATATCGCAGAGGAAGAAATTTGGGCTCATCCATATATCATTCCCTTTGACGAGGCCAAGTAAGAAAAAAACTCAAGCTTTGAACACTATGTGACAAAGTAGATTGATAAATTATGAACATTCTCATTTACTAACAGTTCCTTGATTGATGCTCCAGATTGGTCATGTGTGGTGTTTGTTTAGCCTAGGAAAAAGAAAAAAAAATTGTGCTTGTTTGTTTTTATATCTTCCATTTTTTGTAAAGGTGCTTGGTAATTTAATGATCTGTATTTGAGTGTGGACTAGAGCTGGAGAAGGTGTATTGAGATGATGATGATGAAGATTTTACTCTTTTGATGCGTGATATTGTGATGGTTGGTGAAACAGCGTTTCTTAGCAAAACTGGTGATATGTATGTAAACTTGCTTCGATTCTTTATGCTCCCATTATTGCTTCGATTCTGTTGTACCTTTCGTGAATCTGTAAAAGCATGTCTTCATGATAAAAGTATACTATGATTTTTTCTATGTGGTTCCTAGTCACTTTTGAAATATCTCTATCCACATTCCACTTTATTTATACGCAATTTATTCTAGACAGGAGCCTTTTTAATTTGTGCTGAATAGGATTAACTTTATAAACAAAACAAAGGAAGATACAAATCAAGAGGGCAGGATGATTCATGTGAAAATGATTTTGCACTATTCACAACTTATCACCTTAGTGAGTTGTGAAACAATTGCTTCTTTTTTTTAATATTATATATATTAAAAAAGAAAAGAAAAGAAAAAAGAGGTTCCTAGGCTTGTTCAATATACTTTCTCAACTAACCAATTTGTTGCAAGTCTTTACTTTTATGCGGATAGAGTCTGAGCTTGGAGCAGATTTCTGCACAAAAAGATTCTTGGGTCTTGATTAGCACTAGAGTGCCCTCACAAACAATTAGCATGCCAGCAATGATTAATCCAAACCAGAAAGGGAAAGAAAATTCTGATTATTGATCATTAGACAGTCGACACCAATGGGATGCTTCAAGCTTTACATATAAGAACAATAGAATGACTAGATTTCACCTAATTAACATCATCCTCCATATCACAGTTATTAATGTTATATATTAGTGTTAATATCTACACTTTTAAATACTAGTAGAATGGAAGCCATGGTAAAGTTCACTACAATGCTATATCCACTTACCACTTCAATAGGATTAATTTAATATATGAGTTAATTTATGATTAGGAAAGTGGATTTAAGACAACATTTTTTTTAAAGATAAAATTGAATCTGTATTAACTTCATGATGATTACCTAAAGATCAATTACCTTTTATCTTTAGGGTAAGACTCTAAGCTACCTTGGAAAAAGTATCTTATGATACCATTATATGGAGTGCTCCTCTCATTTGGTGACTTTACATACGTATGGAAACAACTTATTTATAAGAGGGAATGCTCTTGGAAACAGTCTCTTAAGATAATCTTTTGCTACTTGAGGGGTTAGAAGTTAGAATACTCTTTCTAGAGTCTGCTTGAACTTACATCTTTAAAAGATTCATCTAACACACACAACCAACCCCCAATCCCCTTCATACTTGGCAAAAAGTTGATGTACAAAAATATTAATTTTCCTTGAAAATTTTAGTAAACACTCATGATCCGATGTTTGTGAATTTGAATTATTAATATCCTTCCTAGTTCCTACTACAGTCTTCAAAAACCACCTTTAACCTCTATGATTATAGCTTAAAATAAGGGTTATAGAAGTGTATCATATAGAATTTTTTAGTCCCCTATGTTATGTGGAATCTATTCTGTACCTCAATCTCCTTACAATATTTCTCCACAAACCCACCCAAGTTAGCATCAATCCGAATCACTACTTTGAATCCCCAAAAAACCCTTAATTACAAAGAGAGAGTGCAAATAATCAAGGGTGTTTTAGACATTTCATATACATAGTACAGTGGTACACACTGATCAAGGAAGGGATGTCTCTCCTACTGTTGACGTGTTTGCTAGTGCACTTTTAAGCCAGATATTTTTCGACACGTGTCCCGCATTTTCCAAATTTTCTCTTGCGTGTCAACGCTTGGTTGGTTCAGAATTGACTTTTATTAAATCTGGATCAATGTGCGCCATTAGCTATTGCCTAATTTTGGGATTTACCGCGGAAAAATAAATATAACATTTCCCGCGCAAAAAAATGCTTAGCCTTGTGATAACATGCGCCGGAGTATCCCTACCTTAGTTTTGTAATTTTTCAAGGGGTATGGCTTGGGTCTAGACCGTCTTGTAGAGCACTGGAGCCGTTAAAACGTGAACACACCGTTCATTATTTAAATATGTTATATTATTTGAGTTGTTGACCATAAAAAAAAAGCATTTTTTTTAATAATTATTACAGGCTTATAAAATTTATATTTTATTTCTCGTATGCTTTCTAGTTGGGAAGTTATTCCCATTAAGCAAGTTAGAGTTAGATTTAGCTCATCTTATCATCCTAACAAGGCTACACCTAGTACTTTGCCTATCATTTTTGAAAACATCCTTCCTTAAAACAATTAACATAAATGAGATCCGAGCCCAAAATTTATATGCACAAAACTTAGATACTCTTATGTGACTAATTGATCAATGCACTTCCTTATGTATAATTATGAACTTCAAGATAGAATAATTAAATTTCAACCAACAAAAAGTAAAGTAAATTGTTAAAGAAAATTATAATTACCAATTTTTATATTGGAAATGGTTTTGCTGCATACAAGACTTGTGTACAACCATTGTTCTTTAATGGGTTATGTGGCAAAAAAAAGAAAGCAATATATATTCAAGGGTCATGTGCAATGCACATGATCAGGTGGATATTTAGATATTTGTCATTTTTTTTTTTGCTACCACATAACTCATTATACAGCAATTACTACATATAAGCCATGATTTTTGAATGAAGTTGTGGTGTATTTTTGTATTAGAACTCCTTTTATTTTCCCTTGTGTGTGTTTGTTTTTAAAAAAAAAGTACATAGCAAAACTTTTTCTTTGTATATTTGGCAACAATATATATATATTAAGAAGCATGCAAGATATCTACTAGTGGTAAAATATTTATGGCGGGCTTAAAATTGGGCGCAAGTTAGCAAGACAGTATTAAAAAAAAAATGATTTGGAAAAAAAGAAGAGAGATGTTAAATGGGAGCCCCATTGAAAAAGAAAAGAAAAGAAAAAAATGGTAGAAGCTGTAGTGGCTTAAAGCAGAGGTTTAAACTCTAATGGTGTATCCAACAGCTAGAACTCGGAAAAGGGTTCACGCAGTTCTCCGTGCCCCTGATGGAAGCGCCTTTCAGAAATGGTAATCTGATTACACCATGCACATGCGCGTGCACACACACACACACACACACGCACGCACAAACGTGTTTCTTTTGTGTTATTGGGTTTCCTTTAGTTTTTGTTACTATGTTTTTAGATGAATTTGTGGCAGTGAAAGTTGTGGAGTTTCGATAGCAGTCGCTTTGGCTGACATGCACGAGTGTGAAACTAAGAAGGAGTTGGCGGTGAAGAGGTTTAGAGGTGTATGTGGGAGGCAAAGCGTTGTGATAGAGTCACAGTCACAGTCACACACCATTGGGGACCAACCCAGGTCGCCTTTTCGGTTATTCATGTAAATTCTCTTCTTTGATTTGCTCCTAATGTAGTTTCCAGGGTAGATTTTATTGTTATAGAGGTGTAACGAATTAATTTTATAGATTCAAAAGGAAATACCTTGAGGATTTAAACAGTTCTAAATTAAATGCTATAGTTTCAAAAGTAGTAAATCAAATCATGAGGCTTTAAAAAGTAACAAATTAAATCCTGAGTTTAAAAAGTAAAATTAAACGACATTGTGGAAGTTCCTTTATATATATATATATATATAAGTATTTTGAAGTGCCAGTTATAGGTTGATATTTTAGGTAGAGTTGTGTTTATGCCATGTGGAATGTGTTTGAATGTTGCAGAACACCTTTTGGTTGCTGGGCAATTGGGATAAAAGAAAGAAAAATATTTGGAGTTTGATGCTTTAAATGGCATTTGTTTTACAAGTTGGAAATGCTGATTGCAGCTCATCAAAATTGAATAATTGCATTGTGAATTGTTTGGAATTTCTGTGAAAGATTAGAGCGTATTCGTTTTGGGAGTAGATGATGAATTTTTTTTTTCCTGGTGGGTTTGACAGGGAAAACTTTCTGAAGACCTGCAAGAGTAGGAATTTGATTAGCATTGAACAAGCTGGGTTTGACATTTGGAAGAACATGTCCAAGGAGGTGAAGTTCTTTAAGTTTCTGATGTAGACTAATCTAATATTTTTGGATGAATAATTTAATCATTTGTGTGCTTCAGGAGAGGGAACCATACATCATTGAAGCTAAAAGGGTCAACTCTTCTTACATGAAAGCTTTGCTTGGAGAAGTTAACAATATGCAAGAGGTAATTCAGTAATACTGGGCCTTAAATTGTTGGGAATTGATAAATTCCATGCTTGTTGGATGGAATCATGGAAATAGTTTATTGGAATTGTACAACCAGTTCAGATTCAAGGCTTATAAGTCTAGTTCGAGTTTTATGTGACATGGGTCCTAGTATAAAACTTGAGAATAGAGCTACAAATGTATATTGCGCATGGTATTGCTGTTATCATTCTTTCTGGTCATTTTTCCCTCTTTCTTAATTCCAACTGCTGTTGGGATGTCATGTGTGATTTGTAATAAGCAATGTTCTCTGGTGCATTGGTTTTCGTATGGACTGTGTTTAGTTTATAACTTCAATATGTTTAAGCAGGAGATTATGATACATTTGTTCTATTTTACTCAAAATTTTCTCGATGGCCAGAACTATAAGGTGATACCCAGTTATGTATGATGATACTGTTTATGAATAGCTAAGAGATGTGGTTGGGAAAACCCTGACCTGTCAAGCTTCATTCTCACAATATTGTGTTATTCATAATATCTTAAACATCATTTCAACACATGATTCTCTAGTTTCAACAATTACAAATCAGTAGTTACATAATAGCCTATTTTTCTATATTGAGCCTAATTCCTCCTATTTCCTATGTCCTAATCTAGTAATTTTTGTATCCCCTATTATCTTCAATAAGAAAATATTGGCTTCTTTCTTCAAATATTGAGGCTTCCAGGGTCTGACTGATGACAGATTGATTGCAGGTCAATGATGAGGCAGATTCAGCAATGGTTGGGAAGTTTGATCGGGTTTGTCTACTTCAAAATGTTGAGAGTTTAGATCGTTTTCTTTCTCTTTGTAATTGCTTTATATTAGTTTGCACAATTGTGCATATTTATTATTTGAGGCTATCACAATTGATGCAGGCGCATAAAGACAAATTTACAACAAATAAAACTTCATTTAGAATATTTCCAATGCATTGTGTTGACTCTGGCCAGCCTAGGTGCTGAATCCAAGGTTTATTTTATTGTTCTGTTCTTGCTGATTTTGTTCTATGTCAACAGTTCTATGAAGGCTATGAAGACTATGAGAACTGTTATAGCTCTGATAGTTTTCCATCTTGGGAAACTGAGATCTTAGACACCTACGGTGGTGCTTCTCTTTCTCTCTTTTTCTGCATGCACTTTTGCATGGTCTTTACCTCTATCTACTAATATTGCTACCTTCTTTCTTCTGCAGTGCCCTACTAATTTCCTGAACTTCATGAAGCAAATGGTGGAATCATGGGTCATTGAGAAATCTGATTTAAGTTCAAGTTTGCGTGTGAAGGTCCCCTTGTCAAAACTTTGGGTTAAGGGGGCCAATCAATTGGCAATGGTGAAAATATGCTAACAGAATTTTTACCATTACCTATGTTCTCAAGGCAAGTCATTTGGCTATTGTATAGTGCACTAGGGGTTTTGGATTCTAACTAGTATATAGATATTTTCCTTAATAGAGTTTGGAAGGTTTCATATCGGGGTATTTTTGCTCTAATTATATTACTTGAGATAGTGACGGAGCTTGATATCTCATAGAAAGCATTTTGTCCATGTTTTTGTTTTGAAATGTTCCCTTAAATGCAAGGTGATGCATTGAAGCTATTCTGTTTTGAACTCATATTTCCTTTTAATTGAAGTGCTTGTCCCACACGATTAGATTATGGAAGGCATGGCTTCTTGGATCTTGCTATGCCATGCACAGTTTGTGGAGTATGGAGTAGTAAGATATTGGACAACAAAGGGTTGTGCTAGAATGAACTGAACATGCAACCTTTTGCAAAAACTTTTCTCTTCTTTTGCATTTAAAGAGATTCTTTAAGAGTTTGAGATACAATCATGGAAATTTCCCAACTCCCTAGTTTATTGGTCATTGGTGTCATCAGGTCCGGTCAGGCAGGTGGCTCAACAGGTTGAGAAGATAAGGGAACAAAAGATGTGATCAGTCAAGGCTCATAAGGATCATCAGCATAACCTTGAAAGATCCGATAAACTTGCAACATCGTTGACTTTTAATGTTCCAATCGATTGGTCAGCCTATTAATCTTTGACTCCTAATGTTCCAATTGATTGGTGAGCCTGATAATCTCCGACTCATAATGTTCCAATCAATTGGTCAGCCTGTTAATCTTCGACTCATAATGTTCCAATTGATTGGTCAGTCTGTTAATCTTCTACTCATAATGTTCCAATTGATTGGTCAGTCTGTTAATCTTCTACTCATAATGTTCCAATTGATTGGTCAGCCTGCTATTCTCCATCATCAATGGTTGTAATTGATCTAGCGGTCTCTCCTCTATCTGTTGAGGTGTGCACCCTTGAGTGAGCAGGTCGCGCGGCCTGATGATTTCCCGCTTTCTCTTACCTCGCAACCTGGACCTTGGGGTTGAAATGAAGTCATCATCGTCATCCTTGTCCCCCTCAGCCACCACCACATTCAACCAAGGCTGCACAGGTTGGGGAACAAGAAGCGGATTGGATGAGAAGTCTGAAATAGGTATAGGTACTTCCCCACACGGGGTGACTCCCATCTCCAAAGCCAAAAACCTATACAAAGGTAAAAAGTTCATTCACAAGTAAATATAAACCAAATATCAGGAAAGGAACACTCCAAAGCATAATTTGTAGAGCCATAATCTAGTAAGGCATCCACTGAATTAGTTGAAGTATTGTTAAATCTCAAGACACAAGACAAAGTATTGGCATGGTATGCTAAATCCAATTCCTCATCACACTTTTTGTAGGTCTCCCCAAGGGTCTTAAAAACTACGAGTCTACGATGCTAATGACACGTTTTCCTTTGTCTTCGACAACATATTGATAATTAGATTCCTCTGGATGTGGAGACATGCCAGACAATACAAAACAAAAGAATCCATTCCCTAAGTGAAGCAAGCTTGACGAGGACATCACCTGTGGAGGAAAATTACAAGTAGCATCCATATCCATACTCATCTCGTTTGGGTAATTTGCAGCCATCTTGCTCTCCCTCTCCATTCTTTTCTCTCTCTTTTCTTTTTCTTTGTCTTCTCCTCCTTGATTCTCAGCTAATGGGAATTTTAATGCACACACGTGGGTCATCCTCCCGTTAGAACATCCATAAAGAAAACCGTCTACATGGTCAATCCTGCCAGAGAAAGGAGGATGAGGAAAAGGGAAGGGATGGAGGGTTAAGTATTTAATCCATTGATGTGTATTTGTGTGTGTGTGTGTGTGTGTGTGTGTTGGGGGGGGGGGGGGGGGGGCGGCTGGGGTGATATCACCAAATCAAGGAGTAACAATGAAAGAACAAGATGAACATATCAAGTAAATAGAAATTAGTGATTGACTTGGAGACACAATTGAATGTTATCCTTAAACAATATTTGTCCCCATATGCAAGTTGTTAAAGGGTTTCTACAAACTTGTCCCTAAGATACAACCAAGTTTATTGGGTTTTACTAGGGGTGGCAAAGTAAGCCTAAATCCATTTGCCTACCCAAACCCACCCACTCCAATTGAACCCAAACCCACCCAATTATTTATAGAACCATTCTACAAATAACAATTTTGGAGAATATCCACAAAATTTCTTGTGTTTTTTTTTAAACTTACTATTTTGGAGAGAGTCTATATTTTTTTTTTGGTAAAAAGGAATTATCATTAAAAAAGACTAAGGAGAATACAAAAGCTCAGGACAAAGCCTGTTTACAACCAGCCCCTGGCAATCAGCAAAAACAAGAGGCACCAAGTCCACAGATGGACAAAAGAAGGAACAAAAATCTAAACTTTGACAGCTACCTAAGTAAGCTAATCTATCAGCACATCTATTAGCTTCACGATAGATATGCTTGAAGTAGAGGTGGGGAATCTGAGAAGCTAGATGTCTACAGTCATCAAAAAGTGAGGAAATTATAGTATTAACATATGAGGGATTTTTTAGAGCATCAACAAGAGCTTTGGCATCAAGCTCCACCATAACAGCATTCAAGTTTAGATGCTTCCAAAGGAGTAAACCATCACGCAAGGCCCACATTTCAGCCAAGAAACTGTTAGCTTTACCGATTTTTCTAGTGAAACCTATGATCCAATTACCCTGATCATCCCTAATCAGCCCTCATCCTCCAGCCGACCTTGCAGCAACATCCGCAGCCCCATCAGTATTGAGCTTGACCCAACCCGTGTCTGGCTTTTCCCATTTGATTTGTCTGAATATCATTCGATTTCTGCACCTTGGTTGAGTTACACAGTGCACAAACTCCATGGCTTGCATAAATATCACGTTAGAGATGTTTGGGTTGACACCTTTGTTGTTGAAGACAACTTGATTCCTCTGCTTCCACAAAGCCCATATGGCAAAAGAAAAAAGGGAGAGCTAGGGAATACCTTTGACAGTGTGAGAAGACTTTGAACTAGCATTGGAAGATAGCCAAAGTTTAAAGTCTTGAGAAAAGAAATTAGTATTTAAGTGGTGAGCCCCCAACTAATGCCACACCGGTTTCACAAGGCGACAGTCACGAAGGGCATGGGAAATAGATTCAGGATGCTCTAAGCACAAGGGGCACAAAGTGTCTAATGACATACCTCTTTTGGCTAAGCACTCCTTGACACCAACACTGTTGTGCATACACCTCCAGATGAACATTTGCATTTTTGGCAAGGTCTGGATCTTCCAAATCCATGAGCCCAAATAGGAAACAACAACCATTTGATCTATGGCTAAGAGGTAAGCACTCTTCATATCAAAACTTCCCTTAGCAGAGAACTTCCAAGCCAACTTATCACAACTTCTAGCAACTACCGGCAATGGGACCGCTTGAATGTCAGCTTTAATTTCTGGGGGAATTTCAAAAGGAATGGCAGCCCAATTCCACCCATACGGTGTACGAAGGTCCTTCAAAGTGAGGTTGGCCGAGTCTTGAGGGAGGGTTATAACCATTCAAAATGAACATAAACCATTCAAACCTTTATTTATACCCATAGGGTTATAACCATTCAAAAGGTACGTATAGAGAGTTAAAATGTTTCATAAAACCATTCACAAGGCTTGAAACCTTTTCAAACGTTCAGAACATTTATCAGAAAATTCTGCAAAAATTCAATTTTCACAAGTCTTGATTGATCGAGAGGAATCGAGCATCGATCGAAAGTTCTTTTCAATAGATCGAACAGGAATCGAGTACCAATTGAAACAGACAGAGACTTCAGGATAATTTCCTTCACCACTTTGATCGATCGAGATCAATCGAATATACTGAATTTCGAATTTTCACTTAGAAAATTTTAGAACTCGAATTTTCACTTTATTAATTTAACAAATGAATACTCTCTAACCTTATATTATTATTACACCATGTCCATGTATATACCTATATATATAACAATATCAACATCAAAATAGTAGAGATCGCGTTTTTCTCTACCTTGACTACAGACTACAAGGAGAACCTTCCTTCCCACAATAGCATGCCCCTCCCATATAGTCTCCTTATGGAAGTCCCTAATATTGGAGGGAGCACTGGGACATGGCAATTCAGTCCACTCATTAATCATACATCTCAAACAATTCATGGGCTCTTATGTGTTTTGTGCTTCCAAAGCTTAAGATTGAGCCAGTGCTTCCAAAAAATGGATTTGCCAATGAAGAAGTAAAATTTAGAACCTAATTGAACACAACACATGGCAGAAGGGTACTCTCCCTTTCTAAGTTTGAGAATTGGATTTGAGGTATCATTCGGAAGAGGGTTGGATTCTTTATTGCTTCGAGTTGGGTGGGTTTAGTTGGGGGAGGAGGGAGATGATTTGGTACAACAATCTCAAACAATGAATGCTGGAATTTTCCATAGTTGTGCATGTGATCTAAATATACGTACATTTTTGTTGCTGAAGCCATCGTCACAGCACAATGGTTGGTTCTGAAGATGAAGAACAACCTAGGGTTATGATCGATTTGAACTTTGAAGACGTGACTACATTTTATAAGTTACGGGTGGGAATTTTGTATAATCGATTGGACTCATTTATATTTAGAGAAAGTATACCATGTTTCAGTATTATCAACTCAACATCCATTTTGATGTTTCCTACCCAATGAATACACTTGGACATGGCAATGCAATCCACTTATCAACTACAAGTTCATACACCTCAATCAATTCTGACAATTCATGGGCTTTTATTTATTTTAAGCTTCCATCACATATGATTGAGTAAGTGCTTTCAAGAATGTAAATCTTCTCATCCCACCACAAACCCCAAAGGGGTAGCTTTTCCAATGTTCATGGATGCAACCCTTGTCAACTTCTTATCGTTATCGGTGGTGTAAAAAACATGGACATCTCAGGGGATATTGTTTTGGTTTGCAAATGATGTTCTTTTCATTAACTTCGTGAATTCATATATATGTGTGGAACTAATATTGTAGTATTTATTCTATGTAATTAGAAAGATTAAATATGTTTATTTTGTTATATTCGTTATTTTAAGTATAATGAAATTTTTATATCATTTTTCTAAGATTTATATGAGAAATAATTGAATTTTTTGTTATGTGAGAAAAAATTGATTTGAAACATGGTATTGTTGCTCAGATTTAGTAATTTTTGCAACAATGTCTAACAAAAAGGAAAAAAAAAAAAATTTAGTAACACACAATAAAAAATGTAAAAAAAAAAAAAATGTAAAGATATTTGCATTTTTTAGTAGGCATGAAACATGCCTATTTATATTAGTCACTATATCATGCAAATTTTAACTTGTAAACACATATATATAGTATGATCAAATCACTATATACTATTCATAATGTCTTTCTATTTTGTCTATAAAGTAACTAAAGATTATAATTTCTTATAAGGAAATTTATTGAATTTTTTTTTTTATACATTGATAGTTGAGATAGGGGATTTGAAGTCTGGATGTCTATATTGAAAATATTATGAGGTGCCAACCAACTAAACCACAAGATTCTTATCAAAACTTATTGAAATATTGGAGAAAATTAATAATAAGTTGCACTGCACGTTGTGCAGGAACTTAGTTAGTAGGATTAATAGCAATGCACATCAATAAACTCTCAAGTACATTCTACTGCAGGTGTGCATATGTAACTGTTCTATGTTCAATTGTTCATAATCTTGCCAGAGGAAAACATATATTATTTGCAAGTGCTGCTTCTTATTTGGTTTTGGAGTATTCAAAGCAACCTTTATTGCATCATCAAAAACAGTTCTCACATTCTAAGCAACTAAAATTGAGAAAGAGTTAGATTTAAACATTTGTCTAGAATTAGAATCTCTAATGTTATGTTAAATTTACAATAAGCTGTAATAGGGAAGAGAAATGTTATAAGGTGCTGTATTTTACTGGATACACATTGTAATTTGATTCATATATGATTTTAAAATCTTTCACATCACAAAACTTCATCATATGCTTCAGGTCGAAAAGCCTTTTCCCAAACAACCACTGCACCAGGTTCATAAACCCCATCAGATCATACAGCAATGGTTGCCGGATCAAGATTTTCATCAAGTGGGCAATGTCATAGACACCACGAAAGGTAACCCAAGTGAAAGCAAAGTGACCACCCAACAACCTAGATTTCAACATCAATACAGCAAAATCGGCAGAGTCAATACCCTCCTTCAAGTTCTTGTTGAAATTGATTCCCTGGCTTTTGAGTAACTCTATTGATTTCGGTTTTCATTGTATGTATTTTGGATCATGTTTATCAACTAGATCGCAATAAAAGACCAAAAAAAGAAAATAGTATTTCAATTGATTGGTGTTTTGGTCTGATGATAAAGAGCTATTACCAGGAGCGGACACCATATGTTAAAACTCTCTAATATCTAAGATCTAAATTCATGGGTATTAATTGATACTCATGAATAGATTGACAGTAATACCTTGCTTCCTCTACGAAGTTCTGCTGCCATCCATGCTATTTTTTTAATGAGAATAAATCAATATTACAAATAAATTCATGTTACCAATAAATGTTGTGACCAGGTGCCAATTTCTCAAAATGGATTAGTCAAACTTTAAATCCTAGTTCTTACTTGGTCAATTCATGTTACTATTGATGTATTGATTAAACAATCAAAATACATTTGTCACGACTACGTTTAGACACGGGCGAAGCTACAGCAAGTGCCCCCCCCCCACCCCCAAAATTTTAAAAAATTATTTTGTAATATGTATAAGTATTAAAAAATTTAAATATTTAGCTACAAAAATAGAAGTTGACCCCCCCAAATGTTTTAGTTAGTCCAATGATGCTCTTAAAAATCAATAAAAATTTTCAATTGATCTAGTAGTTATAGAGACAAGGTAGTTTTTGTTTTCTCTAATTCATTTTTTTTTATAGTATTGGAGTTTAAAAGATGATAAATTCCCCTAAAAAATTATCTTGCGAATATACAAGTGTGAAAGTTATTAATTTTATATACAATATATTTATAAACTATGACTCACTCTAATATCAAAATATTAATATTTATATTTGTGTATGTGTGTTTATGCCTGAGTGTGATGATTTATTTTGACTCGAGACTAATATATTAGTAACAAAATTTGGCCCCCCAAACAAAAAATCCTAGCTCCGCCCCTGCGTTTAGAAATTGTTTTCCTTTATCCATCAGGGAAACAACCACAACATTAGGCCCCAAAATAGAATGTATATGCCCGAACAACTTAGAACATTCACATCAAAAGTGCTAAAAAGTTTAAGTTTTAGGGTGCGTTTGGATACTGTTTATTTTTTTGAAAACTGAAAATAATAAAAAAATAATTTCTGGTTACTGTTCACACTCACAAAACATTGTTCATTTGCCTTAACATGAACAGTGTAAGAGACGCTGGTAAAAAAGAAGAAGAAGAAAACGCAAACGTGAAGCGCGTGAAACGCCAATCCAAACAAGTCACTAGTATCTCAAAAAATCACTCTATCTATTTTAATACCACACTTTACAATACACCTTATATCAAATCTTCCATTTTTACATACAACCTATTAAATAATATAAATAACCAAACATATTAATAAAAATCATTAAAAAAAAAGAAAAAAAGAAAAAAAAAAAAGGAGAGGTATGTAGGAGAAAGACCAAAAAAAAAAAAAATTGTTATAGTGAACTCTTAACTGAATGTTAAATTTTTTATTTTATTTTATTTTAAATATAGAATTTTTGAGATACCAAAGTATAGCTTTTGAGCTCTACTGTGAATGCTCTCTGGTGCTTAAATTTATTGACTAGTCACTAGTCATTTTTTGAGCAAGAAATTTCTCTCAACGTGACATATTTAGGGATGTGATGACATAAGATGTCTCATGAATCGTGGGATTATACCAAAGAGAGATTCGAACTTGGAATTTCGAAGAAGAAGAGAGATCACGTGCCATCCACATGAGTCTTACACGTGGAGCCTACCAATGAAATATAAAACGCAAAAATTGGATTTTGAACGACGAATGAATCCCCAGAAACAGCTTCTTCTACCAGCTTCGTTACTCTCCTAAATGGGCAGTGCCACTTGCAGCAATTTCAGAACCTCTTCTCTACTTCCATGGAGACCCTCTTCTCAGATTTCACACTCTCTCTACCCTTCAAAGCTCAGATTACCGGTTTGTCTCTATTTGTTTCCTTTCCTTTTTGTGTTCAGTACCATTTAATTCCATTACCGATTGCTTATGTTTCACAGAAATTAAATCGTATGAACCTGGATAAGGATAATCTGGTGGTCAATAACGCTTGTGGGTTCAATGAAAATGGCCCCCTTAATTGGTTTCCAATCACACCCAACAAGCTTTTCATGCAAGAGGTACTGGTGTCTCATTCCCCTTTTAATATATTTATGTATTGGTGGTTATTTTTCTTGTTTATCTGCTTGTTTTTGTCAGAGATTTAAAAAAGTTCAAATTTTTATTTCTGGGGTTGCCTTAATCTGCAATTTTAATCGAAGATATGTTGGTGAACCCAGTTATGTTTAAGAGAGTAGAGCTTTCTGGGTTGTGGCTTTTATTTGCTAGTTTTCATATTTGGGGTAGAAAATTTGAAGAATTGGATATTTGTGCTGACGTTTGGTTGTTTACAAGCTTTTCATTCCCCTGTAAATATCTTTCTTCATTGGCGGTTCTAATTATTGTCTTATCTGCTTGTTTTTCTTTCTTTCTTTATTGTTTTTGTCAGAGCCTTAAGAAATTTTAAAATTTTAATTTCTGGGGTTTCCTTAATTTACAATTTTCATGGAAGATTTGTTGGTGAACAAAGTTATGTTTATGAGAGTAGAGCTTCTGGGTTGTGGCTTTATTTGCCAATTTTCATGTTTGGGGTTGTAATTTTGATAAATTAGATATTTGTCTTGACATTTGGTTGTGTTTCAGGCAATTGGAGCAGAATATGGAGAAGGTTTTGAGACTTTTAGACCAGATGGGCCTCTAAAGGTTGATGTGGTAAGGAATTTTGCTTATCTTATATGTGTGCTTCTGAGATTTTTTCTCATATATCTGTCGAATTCTTTTGCCTTGTTATGCTTGTTTGAGCATGGAGCAGATAGAGCATTGTGTACATCTCACGGTTGTTAATTCTTATTGCAAATAGGATTTTTTGAACGACAGATTGCAAGAAGGTTTTCTTAAACGAATACGCTATGCGATGAAGCCGGATGAACAATATGGTCTTATTTTCTCCTGGGATAATGTGGTGGTAAATTTCCAAACCTTGGCAGTGTGTTTCATGGACTCATTTGATGATGCTTGATGGATTTGTTAGTGGATATATATGGTAGTATGGAAATTATAGTGACATTCAGATGGTGTAAAACTTAAACTAGTTAGTGATGCAAATCTTGAATATATGCCAGTGCTTGACTGCTTTTAAGAAGGTCCAACATCATTATTTTTGTCCTAGAATGATGAGAGTACCGTCACAACTCACAAATAACACTCATGCAAGAATAGTTTATCAACCAAACAAGTAGAAAATAGGATTCTAAGTGAGCTTCACGAATAAACATAATATTTACAACAGTCTTCAAGGAGCCTTGAGCCATAAAATGCTGACCCCCCCCCCCCCCCCCCCTTTTTGTTGTTACTCTTAATACATAGAAGCACACATATTTCCAAAACTCAGTAGATGTATAATGTGTTTCAGGCAGATACTCGAGCTTTGAAGTTGAATACTTGGAAGCAGCTTGCCTATGAAGAGGGTATGTGATAATCTCTTTTCGATAGATTTTTTCTTTTCCTCATTTTTTTTGGTGGTGGGGGGTTCAGGACAGTGAATATCTTCTATTGCTTATAATTCAGTTGGTCTGCTAATCAGTGTGAAGAGAAATAACAGTTATTAGTTAAGTTGAATATCTTGTTGAGTTGAATCAGAGATGAATGGGTATTAGTAGACGCATAAGAACAGATCATTTGCAGACTTTTGCTTCTTCTTTTTTAACTCGATCAGATTGAAACCAAGATTTTCTGGCACTATGATCATATATTTGGTTATTTTGATTTCTCTTGCAGGAAAGGAAATTCCTGTAGATGGTGATGTGCAAAGACTGATGCTTCATGCAGGTGCTGATCATGTAATGCATAAGGTTTGGGAATCTATAGTCATTTTTGGATTTTGAACTAAGTATGCATATCTATACAATTATGACATAGAGTGTTGTCTCAAGAATGCATCTTCAATTATATTAGAAAAAAAAAAATTAGTTTTTTCAGAGATGAAGGCTGTAGTTTCTTTTTAGCTGTCGGTTCCTTATTTGTTATATGTAATGTCTCTGACAAGTTTCCAAAACCTTTCAGTTTTTACTCTGGGATGAAGCAGAAAGTGAACTGGAGAGACTGAAGATTAGGTTTTCACAGTTATATTATGAGAATCTTCTCACAGTGAGCACTTGCTTTAATTTATTCTATCTGTTTTATGTTTGTGTCTCTGGTACAACAATTTATATTGCCTCTTTGTCATTCTTTTTATTTATCTGTTTATTTTTAAGCTTGAACAACCCATGGAGGGGCTCAAAGAATGGCTGGATGCAGTATCTACAGCTCGCATTCCTTGTGCTATTGTTTCAAGTCTTGATCGTAGAAACATGGTAGAGGCCCTTGAGCGAATGGGGCTCAAGAAGTATTTCCAGGTTGGTGATCTTTTTCAAGATTCTTTCTTTCTTTTTTCCTGCGGAGAAAAAAGGAAAATATTTTAGATTACATGTAATGGTGACTCCCTTTAGAGTTGCTGGAGTGAATGGTTGACCATCATGTACCCTCAGCTAATTGTCATTTTTTTGGAGTTGCAGGCAATTGTAACTGAAGAAGATGGTATGGAATCAATAGCTCATAGGTTTCTTTCTGCAGCTGTGAAGGTATAGTCTCTAAGAAACGATTAGGATCACTGTATTGTGAACCCTTTTGAGATCAAAGTTTATATTTTTGTCTTAATATTATCTGTTTTTGTTTGTACATCTTCATTTTATTTTGAAATATCTAGTCTGGAGTCATTTTACTAGGATGAGGATCATTTAGAGTTCATTAGGTAACTCCACTGTGAAGTCCTTAAAATCTTGATCATTCATTGATCAATGAGTGATTTAGATTTTACCATGCTATTAACATTTGAAAAAACATATATTTTCATTGTTTTGGGATCTATTTGAGCTATTGATGATATGGTGAAATCTAAAACACAATTTTCAAAGAATGGTCAAAATTTTTAGAACTCTATGACAGAGTTAACCTAGGAACTCTAGAGGATTTCAATCCATTTTATTACCTACTTTTATATTGTAGAAGATAATAATAATAATAATAGTAATAGTAATAGTAATAATGGAACTTTGATTTTCTTAAATTGAAAATTTGAAAAACTCTCATATTTTTGTCATAGCTGGAAGTTATTGCAAGTAATAAAGGTTGGTTTTATAGCAAATGAACAGATTTTTGTTTTTGACTTACTTGCACGTATTCCTTGCAGCTGGATCGGAAACCATCCAAGTGTGTGGTGTTTGAGGATGACCCTAGAGGCATAACTGCTGCTCACAACTGTACAATGATGGCTATAGCACTAATTGGTGCCCACCCAGCGTATGTATTCACAATTCTATATTGGGAGTATTCAGATGTCTCATAAATTTGGAAAAATTCTGTTGGTTATCCATTGGATTGGATGTACACACAAACATGTACATGATTTTTTCAATGACTACAAAAATACCTAGAAGTTTGATCTAATTGCAATCATTTATAGCATTTTGAAGGAGTCTATATCCATTAAATGAATTGTTATATAGTTCTTCCTCTAATCAGTTATAATTATAATTTAATAAAATTTTTCTGTGTATGCATGTGCAATGAATCCTTGATCTTAAATGTGTTCCCACAAATGTTGCAAGAAACAAAAATCACTTTCCATTCCATAGAGGCATAGAGCATAGCTTGAAAAATATATCAAAACCATGTGTCCAGAGATTGATTGACATTGGAAAATGCAGGTATGATCTGGGGCAGGCTGATCTTGCAGTTGCTGGCTTTAATGAGCTTTCGGTGATCAACCTACGAAGATTATTTGCTAATAACGGTTCTACGTTCATGGACATGCAAAAACAGATTGTAGAAAAATCTCCACCAAAAAGGAAGCTCACAATAGATACCATTTTTTGATTCACTCTCCACACTTCCTTCTCTAAATTTCTCCTTGTAATTAAGCAGCTGATCATTATCATCCTTTTGTTTTTTTGGTCTCCTGTGAAATTTTTTGATACCAGTCTAAATAAATTAGATTTTATTCAATTCTTATTTTATTTAGATCAAATTTTGCTGTTGTGGTTCCCCATTCAGATTTTGACCCCTATAATTTTGGTTTTGGCACAATTTCAAGTGTCTTTACTTATTAGAATATTGAAACTTTATGCCTTATTATTTTGGTGACAGCAAATGTATGAATTGTCTAATGTTCTGTGATGTTAGAATCCTAAGCTATTCTAGCCATTTAAATGTTTGTTACAGTGAGATGTGAAATTTATAGTGAGGTTTGCTTCTTGTGGTTCAACATAAGAGGTAAGAGTTGAAAGGTGTTTTATCTGTTGCGGGATGGAAATCTTGCATTGGATTAGGTGGGGACCCTAGGAGATTTATGCCCGGGCCTATGTATGAAAGGGAGACTATACAAAGGTTTACCGTCCAAACATGGCCTTTTTTATAATAAAAAAATCCTTTTTTTGGGGGAGGGGGGTTGATAAACGAGATTCGAATTTAGTTTTCTTATTTTACGTTAAGAGATTTTACCAATTAACTTACAAAAATATGGTGTATTTCAACTTGAATTTTATAATAAAGTTTGCAATTTATCTCTGCCACTTTAATTTTGTCTTATTATTAAATTATTCTACCTGCTCAAAAAAAAAAAAAAAAAAAAAAAAAATTCTAAAACCAATTGAAAAGTGAACATTAGAAAGTTCTATTCCCCTATTATAAGAAAAAATAAAATAAATAACAACCACTCTATTGGGAGAAAAAAAATTGACGATTTAGCGTGCGTTTGGGTTAGAATTAAAAATTAAAATTATTTCACTATTCAGTTTATTTTTACTATTGTTTATGGGCTCTATTGTACTTTTTGACACTATTCATGGTCCTATGGTACTATTTCAACTAACTTTTACCTTTATTTACAATACTTTTAACAATAATTTTTCAATTTTAGCAAAATAAGCGATATCTAAACATGCACTTAATGTAAAATTTTCTCTTATATCATTTTTATGGTAGACCAATTACAACTGCATCTTCTAAAAGAAATAACAACTTACCCACAAGGTAATTGCCATTTAATTTATCAATTAGACCTATATCATTTTAATGGTAGACCAATTACAATTGCATCTTCTAAACAAAAACAACAACTTACCCCAAAGTAGTTACCATTTACTAATTGAATTAAATTTGTATTTAGTACACTGCACATGTTAGGATACAAACAAGTGACACAAGCCATATTCTTATCTAGACCTATTCGGAGAGAGAGGGGAAAAAAAATTAAGCAAGGTGGGTCCCATCATCTGAATATCAATGCCCACAAAAATGAAAAATCCTAGAACTTTTCTTGACTACAAGGGTGAGAATAGAGATAGAGAGATACTGTAATGTACCCGCCCTTATCCTAATGCTTGTCCTGCATCTCCTTTTGTATTACTATTTTCCTATCATATTCCAAACCGCTCGCATCTATTTCTTATTACTTACAGCGTCCAAAACAAGCAAAAACGATCTCTAATGCTTTCTCAGATATGTTGAGCTTTTGAATTCAACATTGCCAACACAATGTCTTGCATCTATAGCTGTAGCTCCACGCCTTCTTTCTTTGCTCCTTTTGTTTCATCCAGAAGCTCCAGATTTGCTCTCTCCTCATCAAATTCAAGGCCCCGAATCCATTGTGCCCTTGGAGGTAATTTATATTCTTTCTTTTGATAATTTTGTTATATTTCGTTTTGGGTTAGTTTTTAGTGTTGAATTGTGGGTAAAGTTTTGATCTTTGTGAGATTTTCATGTTTTGGTACCTGGGTTTTGTGACTGAGTGGTTATTCTGCTATTTGGGTTAGTGGGGTGTTGAGGTTTCTTTGATTTCCTCACGGTTTCTGGGGAAGCAAACGGTGGGGAATGCTTGAGTTGACTTGGTTTTATGTTGACTATGCTCAATCAGATTACTAGTTTTGCAATTCTTTGAGGAAATTAGAGTACTATTCTCAACTGGTAACCATAAAAAGAGTACTATGCTCAATGTGATATATGCTAAAAATTTGTGATGTTGTGAATGTTAAAGACAAGTTAGCACAAAAAAGCTTATGGGTTTTTCATTAATGGTTGGAACATTTGCAAGGTGTAAGTAATATTTTTCGAATAATTTGACAGTTATGCTCTCTATGTGGTTGCTCATGGGAATGTATTTGGACTATTCTTGCTTGTGGGTCTCATATGATGGACAATCTATGTACTTTGTTAAGGAAATGACAAAACTTATGTTCCGTTTGGATTGAGGGGAAGGAAGGGGGAGTAGAGTAGATTTCGCCCAAAATTAGCCTATTTTCAGCCAATTCTACTCTACTCCCCTTTAGTCCCCCTCCTTCCCCCCTCAATCCAAACGGGCCCTTAGGTATAGTTACTTATGTGCTGTTCCTTAGTATCCCAATTGTATTCAACCATGAGATTGCATTGGCCAATGAACTACATGGTTGAGTTTAATTGTCATTAGGGAAAGAGAACATTTGTTGTCTTGCATTGGTCAATACAACTAGGTGTTTGAATTTAATCGAGGAACCTAAGGTACAATAATTAAGGATCTGTATCTAAGTTTTGCCTTTAAGGAAATATATTGTCTTATGTTCTAAGAGTTTTTGTCCCTTGACAACCACCTCCCTTTTTTTTTTTTGGTATATATACTTGTAATTTTGATATGACCCAGCTGTCTTTGATTTATATTTATTGGTTTAATAAGTAAAAACAGTAACTTTATAATTTTATTGGTAGTTTAGACATGGACCCAGTAGGTTTTGAACTCATGACCTCTTCCTTTATCCACTCCCATGAGAAGAGGAAGTGTCATTTGATTTGAGTTACAATTCATTGGGATATGCTTCTAGTCCATGAGTATTTCTAATTGAAGAAAATCCTATGCAGGGACTGTGGCGGAACCAAAAATTACCACTGCTGCTGAACCATTGTTGCTTAATGCTGTTCGTGGGGAAGATGTTGAAAGGCCCCCAGTTTGGCTCATGAGGCAAGCAGGGAGGTACATGAAGGCAGGTTTAAACAGAGATCTTTGGATAACAATTCTTATGTTCATGGCCCATTTTTTAGAGAATTTATTTAGATGCCTTTTCTATAAAACTTCTATTACCTATACCAAAAAAAAAAAAAAAAAATCATGCTTTTTCTTGGATTTGTATAGCACCAAACCTGCAAATTCAGAATGTCTGAGTTTCTTATACTTTGTGTTTTTTACTTGTTGGACCCTCATTTTATTTCTAAAATAAAGGACCAGAATTGGTCTTCTCTTTTGCCTCAGGATGAGGATCATGTTACTACTTTGGAATACTTATTAGTTTTTTAAGTGGTCCAACTACTTCATTAGTTACTATCCTATATTTCCTTAGAATTGTTTTGTTTACTTTACATCCCATTCATTTGTTATTTGTTCATTCTGGTAGGATCTATTCCTTGTGTTGTTAGCTATATTTCTACATAAATTTGGGTTTTAATAATCTTTTAAGTAAAGTTACCCAGAGAAAGTTGACTGCTATGTCTGATCTGTAGATCACTAAAATTCACAATGTTCTGCATTACCAGATCGGCTGTAATTTGAAATTTCCATAATATCTTTGTAGTATCTGTTTCTTTTATATCTTTCACTGCTGAGAAGGTTAATCTTGCATTCCCTATAGCACTGCAATGCATATATGACTTTAGTTCCCCCTACATAACTTGGACCTCATTTATTGACAATTTCTTGTGATAGAGTTACCAAATTATCTGTGAGAAGTATCCTTCATTTCGTGAAAGATCAGAAAATGTTGATCTAGTTGTGGAGATTTCACTACAACCGTGGAAAGTTTTTAAGCCTGATGGGGTAAGATACCTTTCTGGAAATCATTCCAACATTTTTTTTTATTTAGGCAATTTCATGTTAGACTTCTTTTTCTCCTTTGATTTATTTGGTTGTTATCTTTTATTAGATTTCTTTCACACTGATTGTGATAGGTCATTTTATTCTCGGACATTCTTACCCCTCTATCTGGGATGAATATACCTTTTGACATTGTGAAAGGTAAGGGCCCTGTCATATTTAATCCTCTAGGCACAGCTGCTGATGTTGAACAAGTGAGAGAATTCGTTCCTGAAGATTCAGTTCCATATGTTGGGGAAGCATTGACAATCTTGCGGAAAGAGGTACAGCTTGTTTCCATTTATTTTTCACATGTATTTTATTAATTCATTCTAGTATTTTACAATTAATGCCTCCAAGTTCAGTAATGTACCAGTACCATAAGGTGACGTATTCTTCATGTACTTCATTCAAAAGAAAGGGCATTCTTTCTTCTGTATATCATAAATGGATCATTACTGGTTTAAACTAACAGGTGTGGGTTTGATATTTGCTGGAGAAAATAATTAAAGACCTCTCATGTGGTACCCGGGGAAATGGAATTACAAAATAGTGTATGAATCCTCTTGCATGTACCAATATTTAATAAGCATTGTCTGTTGTTGTATTGTCTATTTTGAGTTGGACTCCATAAACAGAGATGATAAACAGTCACACCATTTCAATTTACATGCTAGAGTATGACTGGTTCTAAACATCTGTTCTATGAACTTAAAAATTTTAATGCTAAAGTATTACTGGTTCTAAATATCTGTTCTATGAACTTAAAATCTTTTTGTTATCCCATTTCTCATTGTATAGATTAATGTTCTTATGCCTTTTTTTTTTTTTTTTTTTTTTTTTTTTTTTTATGTTGTTTAATAGCCAATATGAAATTTTTTTGTGTAATATTCATCCATATCTCTGTGTTCCCAGGTAGATAATAAAGCAGCAGTTCTAGGTTTTGTTGGGGCTCCATTTACCCTGGCATCATATGTGGTTGAGGGCGGTTCATCAAAGCACTTCACAAAAATAAAGAGATTAGCCTTCTCACAACCCAAGGTAATTTTGTTCCTTTTTTTTTCCAGCTTTCTGGGACCTGGAAAGGTCCACAATGATGGCATACTAGCTGGGATGATACTTGCAATATTTTTCAGTGGGCTGCTATTTTGGTTTGGGATTGATTGTCAAGTGGGGTTTAGTTTCTAGTGAGTCATGCAGCCATAATGATTGTATTAGTCATATTGTTAGTTTAGGTGCTCGAAAGACATCATAGCTAGGCCTGAGTCTTGGGTACTAGTTATTCCTTTTTTAGTATAGACAGGTATACAGAATTGGTCTGTGACTAATATGTGTCTTCTAGAATTTATCAGATCTCTTTCAATGGCTGTACTAAGATTTGACACTTATGATCTAGAGCTAATTTACTTAACAAAAAGAGAAGAGGGGGGAAAAGAAAAGGCACCCATCAAATTTTAAGGACTATTTAATTATGTAGATACAAGCCATTTTCTCACTTGAAATTTAGGCATTTTGTTGTTAGCCACTTCAGGTAGACTTCCAAATACCCATTTCAAAATATCAAACCATGTATTATTCATTATCCAAACCTTTTGCGCTATTTTGTCGGTCTTGATGATAGGCTTGATATTGTGACTGCAATTTTAACTAATTAATTATGGCCACCTCTCATATGTGAGGCAACTACAGGTGCAGTTCCATTTTGGGAGAGGCAGGTTAAACCTATGTGGAAAAAATCCGTCCGGTATATGTGGATCATATAGGAAACAATATATTTGATAAAAGAAAATATATACGATTATCTATATTTTAAGAATCCATTATTTCTGTATTGAGGATGCAGTTCAACCTTTTGATCTTTTCCCACTGATGTTAAGCTTTTATTTGATCTCTGATTATTTCGACAGGTCCTTCATGCATTACTTCAGAAATTTGCAACATCAATGGCAAGATACATTCAGTTCCAAGCTGACAGTGGAGCTCAAGCTGTTCAGATTTTTGACTCATGGGCAACAGAGCTTAGCCCAGTAGATTTTGAAGAGTTCAGTTTGCCTTACTTGAAGCAGATTGTGGGCACTGTAAAACAAACCCATCCTGATCTCCCCCTAATCCTGTATGCAAGTGGATCTGGGGGCTTGCTTGAGAGGCTAGCTTTAACTGGTGTTGATGTAGTTAGCTTGGATTGGACTGTTGATATGGCTGAAGGCAGGAGGCGATTGGGACCAAATATAGCGGTTC